>NJDC01000211.1:0-36082 GCA_002245475.1 Calephelis virginiensis | reverse complement strand
GTGTGATTTACATCGATTACCTCCAGAATGGTAAAACAATCACGGAGATCTACTATTCTGACTTATTGGGCAGATTCGACGCCGAATTGAAAAAAAACGGCCCCATTTGGCAATAAAAGAAGTGCTGTTCCACCACGACAACGCGCCGGCTCACACCTCCGCCGTTGTCATGGCCAAATTGATCGAATTGCGCTACGAATTGCTGCCCCATCCACCGTATTCTCCAGACTTGGCTCCATGCGACTTTTTCTTGTTCCCAAATCTGAAAAAGTCACTCGCCGGCAAAAGATTTGGGTCGAATGATGAGGTCATCGCCGCCACAGAGGCCTATTTGGAAGACCTCGAGAAATCGTATTTCTTTGAGGGGTTAAAAAAGTTGGAGCATCGCTGGTCCAAGTGTATTGAATTGAAAGGAGACTATGTTGAAAAATAAATCTTTACTTTCTCAAAATTTTCTTTATTTTTTCTTAGGCTAAAAATTTATTGAATGGCCCTCGTATGTCATTAGATATCAAAAAAATTTAGCGTCGAGAGTAAAATATCTAACATTAAAACGGAGATGAAGAAGCGTCCATTACTTACATTTTTGTCTACATTGGAAGGCAAACAAGCAGACAGATAAATTGATGTATAATATATATACGTATTGATAAATGTATGTACCCCGGGGAAACCTAGGTTGAAATACCACGACCCAAGAGTCTCCAAAACTGGCGCATTTGTTTTAAAGGTTCAATAAATGTGAAGAAAGCTAGGCAGGTATGCAAGGATCACGGAAGTTTGGATTTTAGCAATCCATACTCTCTGTCTACACCGTAAGGGACTTGGCGTTGAGATAGGCATTTAGGTAATATATTACAAATGCGAAAGTATTTGTTTGTTTGTTATCTCTGTTTCTTTATGTGTGTTTATGTCTGTGGCATCGTAACTATTGAACAGGTGGACCGATTTCGATACAGACTTTTCATTTGAAAGCTGACGATACCAAGATATGTTTCTGATATTCAATTACCTTTATAACGGACCCTTCCTTCAGACCCTCGATATTTTTTAATTCAGCAAAATTATCTAAAGTGACTCCATCAAGCTGAAGCGAGAAGCAAGTCCTGTGGCAAGTATCCTCTCTGTCCATTAAAACTTGGTGAATTTCTTGAACCAGTTCCATGCTTGATACCTACAACACAAAAAAAATACTGAAGAGGTAGTACTATATCCCTGAAGAGGTAGGCAGAGGCACAACCATGGCACCCACGACTAGCCGAAGACACTCAATCCCACATTGTGAAAGGTGGCAAGCCTATCCCCATCCGGACACATATCTAATCCCGAGCAACATTTTTTTTATTAGAAAATTGGAAAAACTACATTTTCTTTTTGTAGCCCGACCCAGGAATCGAACCCGGGACCTCAAGCAGTCATGTCCAACATCTGGAACGCTAGACTACAGAGTTGATCTATGCAATTAAATAAAATTAATGTAAAAGTTTTGGTAATATCTGTGACTTGGATATTACTGTGTCACATAACTAAAACAAAACATATATAAGAATTATTAGGATTATGTTTTTGTTTAAAGCAAGATCAGAAATTTTGATTATTTTTTTCATTAAAATAGCTACCGCCATAACCAGGTTATTTTATGTCCAAACGGCTTAAGATATTCCCATGGAATAACTAGTACATTATTATTACTTCCAACGAGTAAAGAAATCGATGGTTTAACACTTTTGTCTAATAATAAGGCTGTGAACCGAAAAAGGGACACAAGTCTTTTATTCGACGTCAGTCTATGACCATTTCCTAGTCTTACGGACCCGACTATATTTTTAAGTCACTGATAGTATTTAAACCCTATTAAAGAAAACATACATATATGCCGCCAAAAAAATCAGTGACTCATTTTGATTTGATACAAGCTCTATAGTTTTTATTTTTTTAACCGAACTAATGTTCTGAGTGGCCAGGATGAGCGCACAAAGTAATTTTCATCATCTTTTCATGTTCTGTATTTTATGGATAAAAGAAAACGAGTAACATGTTTGAACAGTAAACAATAAGAAGCGAAACCGCTAAGTATGATTGGTCAGTGGCCTAGAGCAATATTAATTATGGTAATGAAATATATGAGTATGAGTCTTAAGTTAATATGGGACCAATTTTGAATCATCAAAATTCGACCTAAATTACTGGCGGAATAATCGCGTACCAAACATACAAAAAACAGACGAATTGAAGTCAGTCAAAGTATCATAGTTCTTTCATTCAACCTTTGCCCATGTATTACTGAATATAGGTCAAACCAATCTTCACTATATGCTTTGAATCGGCATGTCACTTGTGCCCTACAAATAGTTTTATCAATAGTCATCTATTATTACCGAATGCTACTTCCGATAAGGGCCGTGTCGTTAACATGTCTATATATATTTTGAAAGACATTAGTGATATAAGCATCTTCATATTAGTGATATACTTTCCAAAATAAAGTTTAAATTACTTTCTTCCTTCAATATCTAATACATCATGGGAAAGATTTTGGTTTTATACCAGCTGCTGTATTTCAAGTTGCATGCCAACCGCCATTGATCCGTGGTTACCTTCCACGATGCAATTCCAAAAGACATGTATTACCTCGTACATCCCCTTTATGGAATAATTTACCGACAGCGGTATTTCAAAATGGATACGATTTAGGAATCTTAAAGAAAAGACGCATCTGCGATACTCCAGGTGTTGCACATGTCCGTGGGTGACGGTGATCACTTACCATCGTACCACGAAATGTGACCAAAATTGCCATTGTCTTCTTATCAATTGAAAAAAAAATAACTTACTTGAATATCCAAAGGCTCTGCTCGCGGACTGACAATTTTCACGGTAAATCCCATATCTTGAATGAAGACAACTTCTGCATCACGTTTTTTCTCATCCCCGTCTTCACTAGGAGATGACTCTCTTTCTTTGTCCCCATTCACTATTTTACTATCACCATTCATATTTTCAGATACCTTTTCGGATTTCTTCATATTAACTTCATCTTTCTTTCCTTCAGCTTTATCTATCGTGTTAGCTTTTTTCTTACTGGACTCTTTATTTTTCTCCACAGTACTGTGACTTTTCTTGTTTTCTTTTTTCTTACTATTTACAGATTTATTTTCAGTAACTTTTGTAAGATTTTCTGAAGAAGAGACTAAATTTCCTTCATCTGACTTATTTGATTTTGTATCATCTGAATCACTGGTGATTCCGTTAGTAACTACATTTTTATTATCACTACTACTAATATCACAATGCGGATCAATTTTTGTATCACCATTTACAATATTTACGCAGTTATTTTCATTTCCATTCATATTTGGTTCTTTGGTACTTAACTTATCCATTTTATTATCATTCTCATTTGATATGGATCTGTCTCCATTAAATTTTGTAGTTGGCTTGCCGGATTTTGCCGATGTGTTTTTTTCACTATTCAATTTGCTTTTTGGACATTCTGAAAATAAAAAATAAACATTTTTAATGACAAAAGTTAATAACTACTACACAACAAAATTACTAAATATTTTTCACGAAGCTAAAAAATAAAACCGAAAATACTAAAACATCAATCATTTTTGAAATTAAATGAATTCTTTTATACCTCTATCATTTTGCAAACTCATTTTGATCATGATTGTAAAACACCTCATTTTGTTACTGATGTTACTTAGTCAAAATGAGTATTTTTCTCTTGATTTTTTTTTCATCTTTTTATCAAAATAATGTGTGGAGAAATACCTATATTTTTTAGCTTCAATTAATTTATAGTTAATCAGGATAGAAATCTATTATGATTACCACTACCGTATAAAAAGATAACATTCACTAGCAAAGCAAACATCTAAACTAAACATGGAAGTAGCGAGTAAGGATATGGATGAGCACAAATTGAGTTAGGTCACAAGAAATAACCTGAGTTTGGGGGAAACTGCGGGGACGTGGTGATAACTTGCGGTGATGGGGCTTTCCTGGCGGCAGCCGCGTATGAGACCCTCGGGGTGACACCACCACCTCCCTCGTCATCTGCACGACCATTCGGCGTACTAGTATGACCATTGCTGCAGGTCACACTTTTCACTGCGGCGTCTTTTGTCATCTTTACTGACTGTTTTTCGACTTTGTCAGCTGGACGTTTAAAAAATGAACATAAGTTATGCTCAAATCGACTTAAGACTATCTTAATTTTAAGCACAAATTACTTTTCAACCGACGTCAAAACAGAATAGGGCCTTTTTTATTTTTATGCAGAATCAAATTTTTATTATTTTAACCAATTTCTTTTATCCTTTTAAACCTAAGGTAATTGTTCTCAAGTATGATATCTCTGACATCACAAACATTGACGCCGGTTGTTGTAGATTTAACATTACAACATAAAAATAGATAAGTCTATATTTAAATCTAAAAATGTATTTTGAGAGTATAATATTATTCAAGTAACTATTTTTGTTACCTACGTCACTACAGAAAAAAATGTGAATAAAAAAAAGTTTCCTTAATATCCATCAAAATTACATCATTCGAGTGCTCAGTGTGAATGTGGTACCAATTGTTCAAGCGAGATTTTTTTTTTATCCAAATAGATGAATTTCGAAAACATATTATTTTTACGTAAGTATAGTTGAGAGTTAGGGCAGTCGCGATTTTATATAATTTGCTATTTTTTTATTATAACGCTAAATAACAATTCAAAGATAAGGACAGTTTTAATTACATTTAATAGTTTCCACTACGTAAACGTTAATTAATTTACCAAACATACAAATATTAATATCTACTAATACTAATCCTAACCATAACTCTCAAACCTCATAAAACTCGAGGCTCCTAAAACATATGAAACTTAATTTATACGTAACTTTAGTAGGTACAATTTTTGTTAATATCTGGGCACAGAATTAATTAAAAACCGTATCGCCTGCTAGTGGTCCATTTATATCCCTTAATTATTCTACTAGCACAGTAAGCAAACGAAATATTTAACCCCGTTACAGTCACTTTGGAAGTAATGTATGGGGAACAGACACTTCGTTTTTTGCTTCGTTAGTTTGGATGGCAGACCCTTCAGACTTTTTTTCGCTCTTATTGTTACCTTTACTTGTAGAGTAAAATTTTGATAGATAAAAACAATTTATCAACAGACTAAAGATTGCAACTTCACATAGGCAACGCAATATTTTGTGTTTGTTAGCTACACATTTCTATCAGGAAATCCAGCTTGTTGGCCTTAAAAAATCAAACATGGTGAATGCACGGTGGAGCTATCCGAACATTGGGAAACTATCACGCATGTTCCGTCCCGTGACTATTGAGCACGTGGTCTGCGTTGGCGCATTGCCAACAATCTCCAGCGGCGAGTCAATAATAGACGGCAACGGGATGCCGCCAACAATAGACGCTGTGGACGCCGCTTGTGGTTCATACTACTCAATATTGTCCACAATCTGTGTCTATATTATAAAATATTAGTCCACCGACTGCAGACAGACGGCCGCGTGGAGACTAAACTCGAAAACAAATTTTTATGCGGTTTCACGAATTTTATGAAATTTGGTGAATAACGAATGTATGACAATGGTTGTTGTATATGCACAAAAAAGCAACCAATTTTCATATACACAATAAAGCGAGTAGAATATAATTTAAACTGCAAAAACCGACAGCACTTCGCCTTATATTAAACAAAATGTTTTCTTTAACAAATTTATATCATTTTGTTAATTATTTAAAAATGAAGACATCATCAATTTTGTTTAAGTCAAATACGAGAAACTAAGAATGACTCAAAAATCAAAATCTACACATAAAATCTTCATCAAATTAAAACCGATTGAGAAGCGCTGGTTTTGAAATAAAAAAGAATCATCAAATTTTAATAATCAATAAAACACAAAAAGTTCTACGGTAACACAAAAATTGCAGTCGAATTGAAACCTCATTTTTTGAAGCTTTAAAAATAGCATCCATCTCTGTTAAAGAAGGTAGAGAGATAACATTATATTCATGATAGATCTTAATTAACCATAGTGTTGGTTCGGAATAGACTATCTTCCTGAGCCAGGTAGCTCGTAAAAGGTGAGCAAAAGCTTACCGTCACTAACACCGTGACATCTGACTAGGTGGTAGAGTTTAGCAGCGACTCGCCTGGATTGGTACCACCGCCTTACCTATTCCTACCGCCATAACGTCATGACGTGTTATGGTTCGGACGGTAAGGTAGCCGGTAAACTTACTTTTGCTCGAGGCCTAATATCCCGGCCTCAGGTTGGCAACGCACCATTACCGCCTTTGGTGTCTCTAGGCGGCGTGAATTTCTTACCATCAGGAAATCCGTCTGCTTGTTTGCCTTTTAATATCATAAAAAATAAAATAAAACACAAAACGTTTTGCGGTAACACAAAAATAGCAGTCGAAATGAAAACCTCCTCGTTTTTTGAAGCCTTAAAATAGCTTCCATCCATGTTAAGGAAGGTCGAGAAAACCAAATTATATTCATGATAGATTTTCATTAATTATAGTGAATACGCCAATAACGAGGACCATTTAAAAGTGTATGTGAACCATTAGCTGTTTTATAATCTTTTTGGAATTGCCGCCGACAACGGAAATTGAGTCGTAAAGGTATACGGAATAGCGTTTTTCTGGATAATGGGAGATAGTTGACGATTCTCATATCTACATGTGTCAAACAACTGATTTTCTTGAGCTCTACTTTTTAATAAAACTAGCTGTTCCAGCGAACTTCGTTCCACCCGTACAGTTTATATCGGAAAAATTAAAATGTTTTTCCAAGTTTCCTTGGAGTCGAGCGAGATAAATAATCCTTTGTGAGTCTCGTATCTGCCTCGCCATTAATTTGCAGCCAAATCGGTTTAGCCGTTTTTGAGTTACAAATAGTCTAACTAAGACGACTTTCTTTTACATGTATAGATATACCTCAAACCATAGAATAACTCTTTATTGTGCACCAAAATACATAAAAAATAAATACATTAAAACAAACTTAAAAACTAAGTAATACACAAAGTCGGCCTTATCGCCAAAACAGCGATCTCTTCCAGGCAACCTTATGTTTCTGCTAACCGAGTACGTCTCCTACATCCGAAGAATGTTCATATTAATAGGGACACTGACAATAGACCAAAAAAAAACCAGTTCGAAATGGAATACGTAAAAGTATAAAACACGTCAATTTACATAACTCAAAAACATTGTTCAAATAAGTGGGCGTGTCTGATAAGACGAGGTGATGTAGTCAAAAGTAACGAATCATAAAATTATAACCATTTTGTTGGCGCTGTGGAAGACACAAAATGTAAGTCAAGCGAACATGAGGAAAGATATCGTTCGAAATTATCTACACTGGCGTTTCTAAACAAGATAAGGGAGGCAAGGCGCCTGCTCCTCTGATATTAAATCAAGTTTTTTGATAAACAAATATTGACACAATTTTCTACCGTGTGAACGTAATCATTTTAAAACACGCATATTAGTGACGAATAGTCACAAAAACCCCGACAAAACACGACCGTAATGTCACTAATAACCCTCATGATCACGTCAGCTTGGAAACAAAATAATCCGCATTGACATCGGTCCATCCGTTTAAAAATTATAATGGCACAGCCAGATACACACACGTCCAACTTGTAACACCTGTCCCCCAACAAGTGTTACAAGTTAAAAAGGCCCGAGATTCACGAATAGTCAGATATTCGTTATTTCATAGAAATTGAAAGTTTCCAAGTTCGTCTTTCTAAAACGTCCATTACACGATAAGTTTTGGTGTCAGTTTCACCAGCCACTGACTCACGTTTAAATGACAATTTTTTTATGCATATAAATCGCACATCACCGGCTTAATATTATAAGTTATCCGTCACTCAATTCAACGACTGGTAAAATTGACAGCAAAATCTGTCGTCTAACGGCCTGCTAAATCGTCTACAGGTTAACTTCTAATTTGCTACCTAATATCGGGCAAGCAAACCTACTGTTTTTTATGATATTGGAAGGCAAACAAGCAGACGGGTTTCCTGATGGTAAGAAATTCACGCCGCCTATAGTCACCAAAGATGGTAATGGTGCGTTGCCAACCTGAGGCCGGGATGTTAGGCCTCGAGCAAAAGTAAGTTTACCGGCTACTTACCCTCCAAACCGGAACGCCATGACGTTGTGGCGGCAGGAATAGGTAAGACGGTGGTACCAATCCGGGTGAGTCGCTGCGAACTCTACCACCTAGTCACATGTCACGGTGTTAGTGACGGTTAGCCTATGCTCGCCTCTTACGAGCTGCCTGGCACAGGAAGGCAGGTGGTCTATTCTGCAAAGGAGCCTGGACCATTACGGCTTCCGTATGTCATGGCTCCACAGTTTCAACTTAACATACTGTGAAAAACCTTCAGCTTTTATAAAACTAGTATGATCTAGAAGGATCTGGTCATGGTACAGATCTCATCGGATCTAATTCTACAATAATTGGACATGGTTATGATATAAATGGGTTCCGTGTAACAAAGCAAACTAAAGCCAACGAGTGGGATCATTGCCCTTCACTATTCTGATCTTAATGAGCTACAACCAAAGAATAGAATAAGAGCTGTTGGTTATTTTGACGGAATTTTTTATATGTGACAAAACGAAGTCTAGAGATACGTATCTTTTAACCATAAGGCTCCAACAATCAAAGACTTCAGAATCAACTAAAGAAAAGTGATGTCTTTGCATATGGCTGATTTTTATAGCTTTAACTGCGATATAATGTGGTAGTTATTTTCAGCTCTCAAACTGGAAATCTCTGCTTAGAGAGAACGAAAGCATTCGCTCGCTTTCAAAAGGATGTAATGCCGTAAAGAGTACAGACTGGGTTTTAACCCAGTCTGTACTCTTTACGGCATTACACCTGGCAACGTATTAGAAAATAATACCGATCACTGTCAAACAGTTTCTTTCCTACTTGACTATTTTTACTGATTATTAGTAGTATCTTCACGCCCATATCCCCGAAGAGGTAGGCAGAGGTACAACCAATGCACCCACGACTAGCAGAAGACACTAAGTCCCACAATGATAGGTGGCAAGCCTATCGCCAACCGGGCACATTTACGATCCCGACCAAATTTTTTTTAATTTTTTTTTTTACTGATTATTACATAACAATTATCAATGTTGTACTTGTATTTAAAGTACTACATATTTAGTAAGGTACATGTACTGGCTAGGTATCGGTACAATAAGTACACGTACCCACTTTGGAAGCAGTATCAAAATGTTAAGAACAGCTAATTACCGGTACAGAACCTGTACTGTTGGTACCAACCAGGTTTGGATTATTACAAACAATGCAGACAATCTTAAAATAGACCGATCCGTCGGCAGCAGTCGCAGATCGATGAATAATGCAGGAAAGAACCCACAACAGCGGCGGCTGAATCGTTTAACCTCCAACTTACGTTCGTATGATTCCTTGCTTTGACCTTAGATATATCTGGATCTACGTACACGGTTTTGATTATCTGAATACATTTCATTTCAGTCTATACAATTTTAACACAAATACGTTGGACAAATTAGACGTGATTTTGACATACTGACGTTACTAGTTTTCTTTTATTGAAGTTTTGTTCCTTGTTCGATATTCATATAGGTTAAATACTTAATATGCGTTTACCTCGGTATTGGTCCCGCGGTCCTTAGAAAAATATTGCTAGCATTAAGCGGATGAAGGTATGGAACATGACAAGGTGATAGTGTTGCAAAAACACACTAGGAATTATACCACCGCCTTACCCATTTCTGCGGTTTCGCCTTCAATGAAGACCACTGTCATGTTTCGCACTTGGAGGACAACATAGCCGGTAAACATATTCGCGCATGACATCCCAGTCTAAGGTTAAGAACGCACCATTACCGTCTTCATTGTCTATTAACATGTATTTTTTTTAAATAATAATAAAATAAATAAACATCTCTCGACAAGTTACACAAACTAAATCTAACCCCAAAGTAATAAAATTATAATATGTGTGATGGGTGTTAGTCAACGATTCTAGTACATAGAAATACTTAAATACCTATATACAAGAATAAATTTAATATAAACACCCAGACCCGGAAATGCAGACATCTAAACGTTCATCACACAAATGCCTGCACGCGTCGGGAATCGAACCCGAGCCTCGCGGTTGGTCGGCGTAGTTAGGGGTGTACGCTAGCCACTCGACCAACGAGGCGGTCTAATTAATTAACATATTTTTCAAAAATAATATAAAAAGTAATAATCCTATTAATATTATAAATGCGAAACTTTGTATGTTTGTTTGTTTCTCCTTCACGCAAAAGCTGCATAACCAATTTTCATGAAATTTGGCAACTTGAATTAACACAGGATAGTTTTAATCCCGAAAAATGTTCCTGTTCCTTAACCACGCGGGCAACGCCGAAGGGGAACATCTAGTATATTAATATTTAAGAAGGTATGCATTAGAAGATGGCCTGACAAAAATGTATTGTAGGTACTTCCACTATTATTATATAATAAATGTGATTTTGTCTGTTTGTTTGTCTATTACGCTTTCAGTCTTCATGGCTTTTAAAACTATTTAAATCGTAGTATCACACCGCGCTAAGTAGGTACAAATTAATATTTGCAGTGAACCAAAGAAAAACTGTGGACAAAACTTTTATTGACGTAACATTTCGCCACCATCATGACCCAAATGACCGCCCGGAAGTTGTGTTAAGCTAACCCACAATTTTCGTAAAAAGACCTCCATTCCAAATTGCTATTCTCATTTAAATTTATGAATTGTCACTTTGACAGAATACTATGAAGAGACAGCTACTAAACCTTGACTAAAACCTCAATAAGAGTTTAAATTTAGAATGCGGGCCTTAGCTTTTATGTAAACCAAGGAATATAAATACTCTTTAACAAGAGATGTAAACCCAACTGCAATCAATACGTGACTCGCATGTATTTTTGTATATTTATGTAGGTACCTAATTATATATGTATGTTATATATTGTATGCAAGATGTTTTATTACTATTCATTTTCTCTTTGTTTATTCGGACATGTGGAAAGAAAGATTGACAAAGCAGATATACAATGCGAATGTGGGTATGGATATAGTTACCCGGGGAGATCTAGGTTGACATTCCGAGCGATTTGGCTCGGGTGTTATCCGAAGGTGGTGTCAAGAGTCTCCGAAACCGGCGTGTTTGTATGAAACGGATAATGAATGTGAAGGAAGCCAGGCAGGTTAGTCCTGACCGTGAGGTTTGGCACTTGATACTCTCTGCCTGCCCCATAAGGGACTTGGCGTGAAGAAATGTATGTATGTTAATTATTATTTTCTATTCGTATCCGTATAATTGTTACGATTTAAATGCAAAATTTCATCCATTATCATACATCTGAAGGTTGATTTAAAAAAATGTCTATATTTGAGCTCTTTAGCTATATGCAACTAAAATTTCGTTAAAATCGGTTAAGTGATTTATAAACCAGCAAACAGACTTTCGAATTTATGGTTTTAATCCTTTGAATGCCGGAACACGGATCCGCGCAATCCAGTTATACTGCAGCGTTAAAGTCGCGGCAGACCAGAGGTTAAGTACGGAAGTATGAATAAACGGGACTAAATATTGTTAGAATCTTCTCAACTCCATAAAAATATTTGGCATGATATTAAATAATTTGAAGGTGTTGGTGTTGACTAAATGAGCGTGCTCGAATCACGGATCGGGCGATAAAAATTGTTTTTATAATTACCTAACAAAAACGACGGTTCCGTGTATTGGATAAGTGCGCTGTCTACCACAGGTAATTAATAATCATGGTTGACAGGGTTGTTACTCTGCCAACCTCGTAGGTGATATGAGCGTGAATATAGTATAAAAAATAACGTAAATTTTAATATCATTCTGTCTAAACAAACCAAAATACGTCATTCTCAAAACTTTTTAATAAAAAAACCGAGACTAAAGGATTCCAATATTTAATTTGACATTATACTCTGTACAATAACTGGAATATATTATAATACGTTATACGATGTCAACTTAAACCAGTGAGTACTTTAGTCTAAGTTTATTAAAAGTAAGTATCTTTACGCCCATATCCCCGAAAAGGTAGGCAGAGGCACAACCAGGGTACCTACGAGTAGCCGAAGACACTAACGGCCAATATTAATAATCAATCCTAATCCAAAACTTGCTGTCCAAGATTGATATTTTGATCCATTTTTATGTTATCGCTTGCCAATAACATACGAGTATCTGTGGACAGGATAAATATGGCAATTAGGTATGGGATAGGCCGGCGGATACGCAGCTATCTAGATTGCTTGAAATCCATTAGATTGAGATACATTATTAACATTGGCCGTAAGTCCCTCAATGTGATAGGTGGCCACCGGGCACATATCCAATCCCAAGCAACGTTTTTTTCATTTGAAAACTGGAAAGACCTAATTTGTCTTTTTGTTGCCCGACCCGGGAATCGAACCCGGGACCTCATGCAGTCAAGTCCAACAACTTCACCGTTAGACAACAGAGGCGACATTATTATTATTATTTATTAATCATCCTTATACCCCCTTACTAATAAAACTTACGCGCCCGTTGATCTGGTGTGTAACTTCACTTTTGCTAACAATAACGTTACACGCCAGATCAAAAGGCGAGTAACTTTTATTAATAAGAACAATAAAGTATAACTCAAAATTTCTTATCTTTAACAAACTTAAATTGAACCAATCGGAAATCATCTACAATAAAAAGTACACATTAAAACACAGTCATATGAGAACCTCCTCTTTTCGTGGAAATTGGTTGAAAAACTAGGACGGCATTATTGTCATGCGACTTTGCAAGGATTTTGCAAGTTGCACAAGTATTCAACCTATTCACATGTTCTACACTCAATAGCCAGAGCCCTAACTAGAGTTTATAACGCTAAAATGCGACTAGCGTCATCTTAAGTTATTTGTATGAATATTTGAACAGCTTCTATATTCACTTAAAGACGATTTCGACGGTTGTAAACACGCCTTTCCACATGGATAACCTTGGAGGACACTTTCTTTTCATCTACCGATACTTATTAATTTTTAAGTCTAAGGTCCAGACCCATGCAAAACGATGTTTACAACCAGTTCTCACAACCTAGAACCCTAATTTTAAACTTAAATCGTCGCGAATTAATAACATTTTTAATTATTTATACGGGATACTCGATATTTCGGCCTAGTTGCATAGGCCGTGGTCACGACGGGACCACGGCCTATGCAACTAGGCCGAAATATCGACAAATAAAATAAAAAGAGATCATGAGTATCCCGTATAAATAATTAAAAATGTTAGAACCCTAATTATGACTGCTTGCTTAGTACTGGGTTAAAGTGTCAAATATTGAAAGGTGCAACCCTATGTTAGAAGCTAACTCAAAATTAAATACCACGCATTCACCAATACTACCTGGGTTCATAGCACAGACTGTAAACGCTATATATATGCATAAATTACGGCACATATCAGTGACAAGCCAGCAACTCATAGTAAAAGCTCAGGTTCGTAATTCAGTACGTCATTCGAACTTTAATCTATATTCAAGGCATTGCACAAGTAAATTATTATGTATATATGCAAAATCTTTATCAAACAGCAAGAATCAAATAGCATTTTCGCCCTCTGTAACTTCAAGTTCAAACTATGTAAATTTTTATTTGTCATTGGCAAGATCATCATTAGAGCGAAATACTTCTTATAAAAACATGCACGCACTTATACGAACATGTGGAATGTAAAGCAAACGAAAAAATAGGTAAGGTTCTAATTATACTCAAGAGTCGGCTGTTCAATGCGTCCTTCGAAATACATTTTCAGCGTTTTAGTCCGGATCCTCTGCGGAGAAATTCATCTGCCTTAGTACTGCCTGGGATAGGTAGCAATAAGACCACTGGTAATAGAGTGCTGTGCATCAAGTTGCCTGGATAGAGATCTGCCATCTTACCTATTCCTGCCGCCATAATAACAGTCTCACATTCTGGTTCGAAGGGTAGTAGTTGGTGAACTTACAAAATAGGCCCAGAGCCCCGGCCATAAGACAGCGGACGCACCTATAACATGCATTGTGTCCCCAAAGCAAAGAAGCAGACGGTTCATAATACTAAGATAGCACCGCCTTTGATAGAGACCAAAGGTTAATATCGTTATCACTCGATAATGATAAGCATCCTGCGTAATTCATACAGTAGGTTCAGCTATTAGTCAATGACATGCACATCGAATAATCTATCGCCAAATAGGGTGATATTACCAGCTATACTAATTCATTGTAGTAGATTAGGATAATACTAAATTTTTACAACTTTAAAGAAAGAAAAAAAATCGCCCCAGACATGATTTGAACCTGTGCCCTTTCGTCTCAAGTACTAAAATAAAAATACCTTGAGAGAAACGAAAGTCATGGCCATTATAAATTTGAATTTCATCTGTTACGATGAACTCATGTAGGTACTCAGAACTGTGTATCTACAGATCATATCAACCCTGAGTATGCGGTAAGAGAAAGGAAATTTACACACTTAGAATCGTCAGTAGGACAAATAGTTAGAACATCCGTCGGCTTGGGAGAAAAGGGTACAGGTCCAAATCCAATCTGTGGCGATTTATTTTCTTTATTTAAAATTTGTAGAAATTTAACTCTAGCAAAGGGCAAGGGCAAGTAAAATAACAATACTAAATTTTGTCTGCAACATCGGTCGCGTGGACGTAGTTGCGAAAAGGGGATTAAGGTTTTAATTCAGACTTTAACGTGCCCGTCGCCCTTAAAGAATATAATATTAAAATTGATGTCGATCTTGCGCAGTTTTACAGCATTTAAATTAATTACAGAGAGCAGTTTTGACGCCATCGTAAATGAAGGTGGTCGTATTTTTTTCATTATTATTGAATTTCGTGTTTATATTGAGTGAAATTGGTTAATTTAGGTGGGAATTAGATTAATTTTGTTCAGTGAAAGTGCACAAATGAAATAATCATGAAAAAATTTGTGTGCCGTCTATTTACTTACTGCCGTCAAATTTCACTAGATGATCTTGAGTAACGAAGCCACCGCCTTACTCAAGACCCTGACCTGACATGACTTTGTACATAGTGACTATATATTGTATAAGAATTAACTAACTTGACATTGGCAAATAGACGTGAAAAACGATCGAAAGCCATATTTATAAAAGAAGAAGTAAATTAATTACAATATAGTATTAGTAATAACTTCATGGTATACATGACTGGGGCGACATACCCATACATCTCAGTTTTCGCAGAGTAACAAACAAAGTTACTGCAAAGTAATCTGCTGTGTGATAAAACGATTGCGAGAAGCCAAACGAGCGTGTTTTTTTAAGTCGCAAGTCGCGTAAAACGAGTCGCGTAATTCACACTGTATGAGGTTTCATAGTAACAGCCTGTATACACCACACGGCAACACAAAATGTACTCGTTTGGCTTCCTTCTTACACCAATCAAGGCAAGTTCCCGTAAACCCCACCTACAATGACTCGCCTAGACACAGACGTCTTAGTACAAAAATTAAACTGTAATATAATATGTTTATTTACACTGCAATTAGAGCTTGAATAGTGCGTTCCGTAAATCTGGGAGTTAGCCAAATATTACTACTATATAAGTATACAGTTAGTAAAAAGTAGAACAAACCCGCCACTAAAGATACTCCCTGCCAATTTGATACCTGAATGAAAATATATTGTTTAAACTAAGAGCTGAATCGTTTATTCATAGTTCTAATCGATCTTTAAATATCTAGATCACGCATTAATGATTCGAATCACAGTAACAAAAATCAAATTGACAAACAAATTGAGACCTTGATCGATTGGCAAAACAATCTACGAGGGTCAGATTTGAATCCTGGCAGATACAGGTATTTGTATGGTATACACAATCTTTAATTTAAATATTATGTCAATACATATGTAAATTGTCATGTCATTTAAATATTATATTAAAATTTTTTTTTTTCAATACATATTAATCTCCTTTCTTTATATGGAAGGCTCTGAACATCGTACCAGAATACTCAGTCTTAAGCTTCGTCAAAACTCAAAGCATATCAAGTCTTTCCCTTTTCTTTATACTACACTTTGGTGAATATAGCCAGGAGTTATACAACCTGGTTTCACCTGCACCTTTTCTTAGCGGAGACGTAGGGTATCATCTATAATAGGTGGATATCGCCCATGCAGGGCTTTATCATTTGAGCGGCTAAAGACTGGAACCTCGTTGGTCGAGTGGCTAGCGTATTCGCCTAACTACATAGACTTACCGTGAGGCTCGGGTTCGATTCCCGACGGGCAGGCATTTGTGTGATGAACATTTAGATGTCTGCATTTCCGGGTCTGGGTGTTTATTAAATTTATTCTGGTATCTATTTAAGTATTTCTATGTATTAGTATCGTTGACTAACACCCATAACACAAGCATATAATTTGCTTACTTTGGGGTTAGATTCAATTAGTGTAAGTTGTCCTGGGATATTTATTTATTTAATCTACCACGGCATGTATTGGAGATGTTTGATGAGATTTTCTAGCTTAGTGACTCTACCATCTTCGATCTCTTCTCCATTTTCCAATATAAAAATACTACTAAATTGTAAAATACTTGTGTTAGTACAGATACAAAAATCGAAATTAGTAATGGAAAATAGCAATGAAAATTAATGAAATTCGTGTTTGAAAAAAAGGTTAAAAAAAGATAAATGAATTTCAAATGAAACTCGGATATATTTTGTTCAAAATGCAGAAGTACCTACTCAAGTTAAAGTATCTACACGCCCACATCCCCGAAGAGATAGGCAGACGCACAACCAGGACACCCACGACTAGGCGAAGACACCAAGTCCCACTATGTGATAGGTGGCAAGCCCATCGCTAAACAAGCACATATCCAATCCCGAGCAATATTTTTTTTAATTACAAAATTGGAAAAACCAAATTTTCTTTTTGTTTCCCGACCCAGGAATCGAACCCGGGACCTCATGCAGTCAAGTCCAACAGCTGAACCGCTAGACCACAACACATAAAAAAAGTTTCCGGTTTAAAGTAACATAGATAAAACTAAAAAGTCAACGTTCTTTTCAAGCATCTTTTGGGTCAACGTCCTTCAAACAGTAAATCAGATTTCACAAGCAGTCTGCACTCGCCCTAAACATTATGTTGTTGTGACATTTTAATTTGGCTTTAATCGAGAATGACTAATAGCGTAACAAACTAACTAGTTTTAGAGCGGAAACTACTTCATTTTCTCCAACACGAGGTCAAATTATCAGTTCATAATAGTCAGCTGTTCTATCCTGTATTTTTGACCGCAACGTAAAATCCGTGGGTATTATACGTTTCATATGTATATGACAGGCTGCCTGTTCCGGCTTCGCTCGGATGGTAATTTTTTTGATCACAAATTAAGATTTAAGCAATCCTATCTTTCAAGTTGGATCAAACTGCACACGGTGTACAAATTTGATAGAAATCGGTTGAGTAGTTTAGGAGTCCATCACGGACAAACAACATGACACGTAATTTATAATTTAATATATTAAGATTATTGTTATTCATGAGGTGAAAATCGAATTTAATGTGTCTAATCTGTAATGTTCAGCTTTTGCGTAAATATGTGGCGACATTATCACCCGTTAATGAATCATAAGTCTTTTTTATAGAAGGGGAGGCGAACGAGCACGTGGGTCACCTGTTGGGAAGTAATTACCGCCATTAACGGGCTTTCGCAACACCAGGAGTATTATAAAAAAAACCTCAAATTATATTTATTTCATAGGTAAGGCATATTACTCTTAAAACATGTCAATGTTACTTACATAAATAAAGTTGTCCATACACAAATAATTACATCACAAAATAAACTAAACAATAGTTATCATTTTAACAGATTATTATTAACATAGAAGCGTCGTTGACCTTTAAGGAATGAGTACGCTGCTTCCTTCAATGTGCCTAAGTCGCATCCGTTTGGAAATAAAGGCCTTGGTAATTAGCTTCACAAAGGTTTTGTTCCTGATAAGAACAGTCTTTGGAAGCGCACATTAGAGAACTGCCATGCATAAAGATGATGAGCATGATGACTTAAGCACTGAAGCGATGTCCGAAATTATCTAGGAAGTAAGCTGATACGCTAAGTAAAAAAAAGTTCTTAGTTAGTAAAAAAAGGTAGTAATAGTAGCTTAGTAAAAATTTCTTATTTTTGAATAATAATTGTAACTTTGTGATTGACATTGTTAGCCCCCGATTAACTTTATTGTCAATTTCCTAATTACTTATGGATTGGAATGAAATTTACATCAAAACTTTGCCTAGCTGTGACAGAGGACAAACCTTCTTAATTATAAAAATGAATATCCTTTCCCTCGGTCATCGTATCACGTTTGAACGGATGAACTAATTTTGGTAATTCATTTTTGTTGTGTTACGAGTAATGTTCAGAATAGTTTCTTACGTAAGAAAAAAATGTGAGTTTAGCAGAAAAAAAAAGTATCTTCACGCCCATATCCCCGAAGAGGTAGGTAGAGGTACAACCAAGGCACCCACGAATAGCCGAAGACACTAAGTCCCACAATGTGATAGGTGGCAAGCCTATCGCCAACCGGGCACATTAGCGGAAGATTTAAAAAAATCAGAATTCAAGTTTTACAATTTTGACAGGAATGACGTCAGCTAGTATTCTATAAATTAAATGTTTAAAAACTTAAAATGCATTGTTAAGTTTAAAATTTATTTTAACTAAACAACCACGTTCATTTTCTCATTAACTATTCATTTTGTAATTTTCCCACGACTGTAGTTTCCAGTTACCGAGTAAGGTTGCTATTAAAATTGCACAACAGGGCAAACAGTTAAACCACGTTTTTAAATTGATTATAAATTATAACACATGCAAATGAATCGCCGTCTTCGTTGAAGGGTTAGCGAGAGCAGAGCAGAGCATAACGGCCTGGTTTTCGATTCCTGACAAGAAGACAAAAGCCATAAGTCTAAATATTTGGTTTATTGGTTTTTTCAGCATTTTTATGTATTAGCATATGCCTTTTAATTGTTATGGGAATTAATATCTACTAATTCCCACAACATAAGCATACAATTTGATAACTTCTTATTCTTTTATTTTTGGCTATGTATGGTGTACATAAAATAAAAAAAAATATATCCCTAGACAAGTTACACAAATTTAATCTAAATCTAAATTAAGCAAATTATATGCTTGTGTTATGGGTGTTAGTCAACGATTCTAATACATAGAAATGCTTATTATAAATACCAGAATAAATTTAATAAACACCTAGACCCGGCCACGATGCCAATAACGAAACACTCCTAGATACTGAACATAAATAATTACCGAAAACGAAAAATATTACTTTCATATAAATTCGTGATATATGTCCACAGATTGATAACCAAGCTGCTCTTATGGAACTTTCACAGATGCTTTGGACTTGATGACCGATGTAAGCAAAACTGTGTACTTCAAATGCGTCCTTTGCATAATTATGTACACGAACAATCAACGAGGGTCATTACTGCAATAAGTTGTAATACAAGACGCGGCGTGCATGGCAACTAATGGACATTACATAACTCGGTTCACGGCTGGCCGACCGTCGGTGTAACGTCGCTGTAAACCTTCTGTAATATTCTTACTCGAATTTACATTTAGAATCCCTTGCATAATATTCCATTTTATTTTTACCATACAACTTGAAGGCAGGGGGGTCTCACTCCATAGTTTTAGTAGATTCAGGCAGAGCCAAAATTGAAAAGGATTTACGTCAAAATCAATAAACCTAACGTCACGACGTGATATTATTATTTTATATGAGCTCAAAGCTACATGAGCCTTTAACCAAAACCCTAGGTTTCACTTTTAATTGACATGAGTTTTTAAGTAAAGCGCAATATGAGCGTTTGTTACAAATCTTAAGATTCAAGTTTGCTTGTGTTTTGTATATAAGTAACTCTTCTGTACATTAGTTCTTTTATTTATTCTGTGGTGAAGGTTAGCTACAAAACGCTGGGTAAATAAGGCTACCCAAATTGGACCGGTAGATTTTCGATAGGTAGGTTTAGCGAAAACCGAACCGTCCTGCTACATCATTATTTCTGCTAGGACATAAATTATAACCATAATCAACGAGTAGTTTCAATATTAAATATAGGGTCAGTTTCAAAAGTCCGTACACTATTTTACGGGGTACCTATGTGTAGTTCATACTTTTGTTAATGTGGAAAACAAAATAAAAATATGGAAAATTATGATCTTATGATACGTACATTGATGTACCTATCACAAACACATGCAGCAATGCTAACAAAATTGCGCATATTTATATGTGATATTTTTAAATAATAAGTAGTAACCAAATAATGCAGCTGAATGTCATGTAGTACCTATGCATCAAACACGCGAACATTAGACAGTTTTTTTTTTATTTAGGTATCTCTCCCTCCATTTTCATTTTAGCAACGATCTAGACTCTAGAGTAACTTTAATCCAGCTTTTAGTTACATCTAAATTATATTTATAGAATAAAATTATCACTAAGTAATACTTTTTTTATATAAAATGAAAACCATCTATTTTCTGAACAGTTGTGTTAATAAGATGTTACAAAAACATTTAAGCATAGCAACATCATGGTGTGGAAATATTTCAATATTAACAAAAAAATCACATTTAATTACATACATATTTTTTTAAGCAAATTATATTTAATCTATACTTGCTATCATCGGCACTTGGTGGAATTCCATTGTATACAGACTTTTTTGTAGTAAACACTTGTACTTATCCACTATACACTTTATTTCATACTTTTAGTACTTAACGTTAAACTAAAACAGTATTTTTATCTTTAGTTGTAAAGCCCTGAAGAAGCTGTAAATAGTGAAAACGGTTGGCTAAAGAGTAACGAAATGTATTAAATAAAGTGTATCGTGGATAAGTACAAGTGTTTACTACAAAAAAGTGTGTAAATTGTATTTATTACGAGTTTAATTACTACCAATTTTTTTAATGTAACTAAATTTAACCCTATTTACCGCCAACTTGCAACATTCTAGTTATCTTTTGGGTACCAACGAGAACTATTTTATTCTCCTTGAGTGTTACAAAAACGCATCTGCACTATTAAGATATTTCACAGGAGTACTTAAGCTAGCAAATCCTACATATTTCAAACCCAAACGAATATGTCACGACATGTAACTGTTCCGAAAACCTCGTATTCGTACTAACTACTGAACTAACAACTGCACGACATCGCTCAAATTTTTAGAGATTCGCAGTGAAACAATAAATCCTTGCAGCAGCAGCATTGCCACCAAGTTTGGATTGATGGAATCCCATGGAGGAATATTCAATTTTTGTGTAGTTTAAGAAGACGTAATTATTGATATTACATACATAAATTACACATCTTCACACCAAGACCCGAGCGAGATAAGCAAAGTGTAGGTATCGAACACCAACTATTCAGCTGTTAAACTAGTCTATCCAAAATAATTTAACTTCATTCATTGCTATTGAAGCAGATTTTATGACTAAAATTAAGTAGTGAGTTTCCTATCTTCTTATGATTTTCTCAGATTTTGTCTGTATAAAGAATTATGTAAGACTTAACAAAAATACATAAAAAGCGAATTGATTGAGTCATACTGGTTTTGCGTTCTTTTCCCTATCTTGTTAAGACGTTATCAATTCTTTTCTGTATGAAAAATGGATGGTGTGGTATTATGAAACCACGGAAAAAGTGAAACTTGATCTGTAACAGAACTATAAACTATAGAAGCCACCATATTGGCCTCGGCTGCTCTGACGTCACCGTCACGCGACATGCGACATACAGACCAAAAAATTTGAGACGATGTAAAAATAGTTTCACTTTAAAAATATTCAGGCCTTAAGAAAAAATAAAAAAACCGAATTTGTTCATCCGTTCTCAAGTTTTGAGCTTCGCAACACGGTAAGCGATTATTTTTTTATTTATACATATTTTACATACAGAACACGCCGGATTTCAACTATGGTGACCACCTTAAGATGTTACTTAGAGCTCTTTACGCAAAGTAATATAGGATACAAGGTAATATACAAACGAAGTTTAAAGTCAACTTCTCAACACAAGGTAGACCCCTTGTAGTATAGTTATTTATTATTGTTAGATTATTCAATTTAGTTACATTAACGTCAATTATAAGTTAATTGCAATACGATCGTCATAAATATTAACCGTCTTATTTATAAACAAAGACTAAAGTAAGAGTAAAGTTAAGTTGATATTACAGTCTGTGTCACAGTGTAATAGACTACAATACCAGGTTGAACCGAGGAGTACTTTAGTTTACGTTTTTGAAGATATTAATAATAATTTTGCACTTTGAAGATATTTAAAACAAAATAAGGTGCAGACTAAAAATAGACAGCAAAACTAATTTTTAACATTTGTGTCTGTCTGTATTCTGATCGCGATTGACACCGAATCTACTGAACCGATTATGACGAAATTTGGCTGTTGCCAGGAAGGTTATAACATACTTTTATTTCGCTTATTAAAGATGTAGATTTGGCTATAATTCATGAAAGCGTAGTCTTTCTTTCTTTAGGTTTTGGCCTTCACATTAGTATTTTGCCATTAGTCAAGTAGAAATTTGCATCAAATTTTATATCAATTTTAATTAATTATAATTAGTCATCAGTCATAAGTCGTCAGTTAGTCATGTCAGGCTCTTGGGTAAAGCGGTGGCCTCATTACTCATGCTCAAGTTAGTGAGATTTGGCGGCAACGAGAAAATACACGATAATTTCTTCATGATTATTTCATTTGTGCACTTGCACTGAACAAAATTGTACAAAATGCCACTAAAATTGACAATTTTCACCCAATATTATAAAAAAACTTCGACCATCTTTGCTCCCGATGGCGCCAAAACTCGAAAGCGTAGTCTGACTTTGTGCATTCTTTCATTTCCTAGTCCAACTATGTGATTTACAGATAGTTCTCTATTTTTTTCAAGTTCTGTAGTCAGACATCACAAACATAAAAAGTTTCAGCATATACCTAGTTGCCAAATAAATTCAAATTCGGAATGTAAAGTAACATTTGAACGTACATCTTAGCTAAGCATACATATGTTTACGCCAAGTCTCTTCCTCCTGGGTAGACAGAGAGCTTCAAATGCAAAGTGAACGAAGTTTGCCGGGACGGCTACTTAAAAAATATCTACTTGCGTACTCGAACGAATTTAGTTTTTTTTAGACTTTCCCACCACCAAGAAATATGTTCGCTTACTTGTTTTTTTTTATAATAAAAACATCAAATTGATATTTATGTAATTTGTCCAAATTTTTACTTACGTTGCTTTACAAGACTACGATAATCACATTTTAAAAGTATACAAATCTCCACAAATTAATTAAAGGTTAAAAATAATTATATTTAAGTTTTTATAATTAGAAAAGGTTAAGGGTATAGTTTTCCTGAACTAACGAGTAATTAAAGTAATCCCTAATGTACACATAGCAACAATGATTATATGAAACCCATATTGTTACAAAGAATGGTGGAGGGGTCAGATATCCGAGTTGCTGTTTGTAGAATTTATAATATTCTATTAACAATTTATAATATATATTTTACAACCGTATTGATATTAAACACATTTATAATGTTTCATATTTATGTGAAATTGTATTCTTTAATAAAATACACAACCAGCATTTCGTATTAAAAACTTTAATGGTAAAATTTTACTTAATGGTACTATGCAAAGGTCAAACGGAAGGTTATTACATAATTACCGTTATGTAGGTAATTTTTAAGTGTCACAACTATTAGGAACTAGTTGAGTGAGCTAAAACACGAATGATTGAATGTACTCATTATTGTGCACTATATAACATACTAGCTGTGCCTGCAATTTCATCCACGTAGAATTTACAAAACTTATTAGGTACGAAGGCTACTTCCTGCCAGTGAACGTCCCGTCAACATCGGTCCAACCGTTTCCGAGAATAGTAGGAACAAATAGACAACCTACAGTCCGACCGACAAAAATTTAAAAAAAAAATGTTATTTTGGTGCCCGCGACATATACATGTAAAACATGTTAAAGTTACTTTTTGTGGTTAGTGGTAAAAGGTAACCTAAACTTTCGACCCCGAGTATAAACTCCCACCAATCAAAATTAATACAAAAAACCGTTCAGGAGGTTCTGAGGAGGAGAACGGACAAACAGACAAAATTTTATCCCAAAACTACAATTGAGAAGCTTAAACTTATTTTTAAGAATGTTTTGAGTTTAAATAAGTTTTGTATAAAATAGTTACAACAGATGAACTAATGGCCGTGTTCAGAAGCGCTAATTTACATTAATTTATCATTAAGTACCTAACAATTTTGTATGAAAATGTCAACTTAATGACATTAAAAGTGTCGTCTCTGATTGCGACTATAAGATTTACGATAAATATTACGTATTATATCTAAACACTTAAAACTGAATCTATAGTCCTTTTCGCTGTCGCATCATGTCACATATACGAACAGATGCAACGATTTTTCTTATTCTTTTTTTTGTTAATGATTACCACGAGAATGTTTTATTTAAAAAAAATGTAAGTTTAGCAGAACATTATAAAGTTTGAGAATTCACTATTCATAGTAAAGACAAAACAACGTCTGTCGGGCCAACTAGTAATTAGTCTCCCAGGGCGCCATTATATTTGTGTTTGAAGCGTTTTTTATATAAGACAGCGATCAAGCACACGACTCTACCCTGGCTTCTGGTGAACATGGAAACTTCAATGAGTAACATGTATTTTTACGACCACATTATCTAGAATTGCTTTAGAAGGCAATCAGGCCGATTAAGGTAAGAAAAAGACGCTGTTTACAGAAACATTTTCAGATTGTGATTTTGAGCGTCTTGCGTAAGTTATCCGACTATCTTCCTTCTAAACCAGAACACGACAATAGCGGATACTGGCTCAATACAAAACCGACGAGCTGGTCCAAGAGTCAGCCACCTGGTCTAACTGCACCAGTGGAATCATCCAATGACATAAATTGCTTATGCATCCTGTGAGAGTTGGGTTTATCACATCCCTAGACCAAAAGCACAAGCCTAAATTATCTAGGTATTCATTAATACATGATACCAAAACTTTGGACCCCTTTTTACAAAAATTGCGCGAAAGGAGGAGTATGAAATTTGGCACACTTATAGTTTATGTGTTGGAGAAGTACTGAAAGATAATATTTTTCAATAATAATGCTTATAAAGTACTTAAATCAATAAATAAAATATTACCCACACTACCATGCATTTGACACACACAAACAAATATATTGATGATAACGATAAAAGATCACAGATGGCGCACTAAAAAGTTTGGAAACAAAGTAGTAGGTCTTAAGAAATGAAGTAGGCGTTCTTATCCACAAGATGTTAAAATTTATTATGGTCGAACTTCGACCAATGGGCGACCACTAGTGAATTGTAAAAGTGTGTAAACAACTTCACGCCCATATCACAGAAGTTGTAGGTAAGTAAGGCACCCAAAAGCACAGAAAGTGGCTAAACTATTGCCAACCGGGCACTTATCCGATCCCGGACAATATTATTTTTATTGGGAAATTGGAAAAAGCCTTTTTTAGGCACCCGACCTGGAAATAAAACCTGGGACCTCTTGTAGTAAACACCAACACCGGACCACTAGACGAAAGAGGCATGAGTTATAGCTTTTTATAGTGCTCGTTATGCAGTAAACGCACACCGACATATATATATATCAGCCTTTCCCAAAGTGGGCGATAACGCCCCCTTGTGGGCGCTGGAAGCCTAGAGGGGGGCGGTACAAATCTTGAAAAAAATGTTTTTTTTTTAAACTAGGCGCAACAAATATGTTATTGAGGTTATTTACAAGAAAAAAACGAGGGGGGGGGTGCTACAAAACAACTGATTTTCAAAGTGGGCGTTACATGAAATAAGTTTGGGAACCTCTGATATATATCCTCGAAGGTTGAAGCTGGCATTATAGTCTTACTCTGTAATCCAGACTATAATATCAACTTAAACCTCGGCGTAGCCTCTGCATTAGAGTAAATTTTAAGCCTCGTTTGAGGAACGCACTATCATCTTCACGGCATTGTATCAACAGACCTCATTAAATTTCCGCATGCGTTGGTCTAAAAGCCACTACGTAAGACACGATAGTGTTCTTATCGGCCAAGCGAAAACCAGATCCTTATCACTGTTCGTTTGAGTTATCAAGCATCAATCAGGGACCCGTCAACGAATACCAACGGGTACTGTAACCCTACACGTTGAACTACATTTTATTTTTACAGTATAGCTGAAGATATAATTTGAGTCACATATGGCGTAAGCTCGGTGTTCCTTTTTTATCTATTATTAGTAACATATTTTTTTAGAAAGGACAAAATAACATTGTCTATCAAAAGTCACACACGACGTGGTTTGGTGTCTGAAAATACATTACAATTTACAGTCGACATTAATTACGTAGTTTTTTTAGGAAATTTGAATTGTAGTAATTTCGAACCTCCTGCTGATGACATAACTAAAGGCCACTATTAATTGGAAAATGAGTTAGCCTAGATCGTCTATAATCTAGATTCTAGGTTGACCTAAGACACAATACAAAAACAGCCATCTAGCTGTTGTAGACTCGGTAGAATGGTAACATTTAGGAGAGGCCTATATTGAGCAGTGGACAGTGTATTGGGGCCTTATCTTTACACTTAAGAGCAATATACGAGTAATTCAATAGCAAAACCCTTCTTACCACAAAAAAACTTAGACCCCTGTTTAATTAAATACTGTCTAAAATTGACATCCGACTATAATTAGCATGGTACATGTGGATGCAGCACGTTATTGGTTTAGAATCCAATTTCAAACATTGTTTAGTAAAATGTGTGTTCAACGAGTGTTTATTTTTTTTGTAGTAGGTAAGAAGTATTGTGTAAAAGTCTCAAAACTACAATGTTTACTTACATGTACAATAAAGTCGGGGTTTTATGTAAATAGTAAAAATATCGAAATAATACTGCAGTTAGACACTAGAATAATGTTCCTGAAACCATTTCCATGTTACATGTACAAAGCCTTTTTAAATTGCGCATTTTTTAGAGATAAAGAATGAATAAAATTGATTTGATAATTTGTGATCCTAATTCTCAAAAGTTACTCCTAAATGTAACAATAGAAAACTAAGAAATGTAAGTTTTAAAATATTTAAACGTGATTAACGATTTTTTAATGATATAGCCCAGCGAATAAGCACACAGCTCTCTTGATGGTATGAAACAACCATGGCCTTAAGACACCTTAGACGTTAAAGGTACGTCGCTGCCCTGTGGCCTCTTTAAAATATTTAAGAATATTTAAAGATAATTAAATATTTTGTGACATAAATTTTAACTACAGTTGTTTACTCAGACTTCGACAACGTCGAATACATTATCGTACAAACTTTCAACGGGGGATCCATTATAGTCGTTACGGGGATATTTTTTTTAAAAAAATGGCCCATGTTTGAACTCGGGTCTGAACTACATACCTATGCGCATAAAATTTTATCAACCGGTGCAGCGGTTTAGTCGTCAAAGCGTAACAAACCGACAAACTTTCGCATTTACAATACTTATTACTTACATATACATATATTAAATACCTATCCACGTTTAATATAATAAATGTGAAGTCGGGCTGTCTCTTACACGTTCGAGACCGAACTGCTAAACCAATTTTGATTAAATTTGATATGCTTAAACATAAATACCGGATTACAAACTAGGCTATCGTTTTTTTTTAAAATCTTGGGTAAAAAAGGGTAGTCCCTTGGGGGTAGATTTTAAAAAAAAACGATAAAAGGCGAATTAATGTTTGCATGAAAACCTATTCTACTCTGACAAAGTCGGAGGCTAACAGCTAACTGGGTTATAACTAGAGAATATAGAAGAAAACAAAAAATTCTAGCCAAAACTCTATATGTTCGAATCGAAATCAGAACACGAGTCACAACACAAATCAATTAGCACTCCAAGGGCAGCTAGTGATTGGCTTCAATAAACAAACACAACCTATTACATTAAGTATTAGGTACGTAAAAGTTACCGCCTCTATGGTCTAGCGGTCCAGCGTCGATCCCATTTCGATCCCCTGGTCGGGAAACAAAAAAATATTTGGAGAGAGGATGTGTATTTTCAATTTTCTAATAAAATTAATGTTACCCGGATTTAATAGGTGCCCGGTTGCCCATAGGCTAGCCACCTATCACATTGTGGGA
The DNA here is from genome assembly GCA_002245475.1 of Calephelis virginiensis. NCBI lineage: Eukaryota > Metazoa > Arthropoda > Insecta > Lepidoptera > Riodinidae > Calephelis > Calephelis virginiensis. Next base: position 7,630 of record NJDC01000211.1, on the reverse strand, counting down.
CTTATCGTTTTCGGCTAGTCGCGGGTGCCGTGGTCGTACCTAGCCCGACCACTTCTGGTACATGGGGGCGAAGATACTTTAATAACTAGTAACATATTATATCGATTTTGTGCGTTTGTCAAATATTTGAGCAGCACAGACGTCAGACGCCGCACGCAATGAGACGCGGTACCCAAGTAGTGAGCCAATTATGTTATTAATCATGTGTCACTCAGATTTGATTTGATCTGAATATGCACATATGAGATGTCTGAGCCCCGAGTCATTACTCAACTTCAAACATTACAGATTAAAGTCAGTTTGCGGTTATTTTTATGTAAGTCTCCACAACAGTACTGATATTTGGAAATATCAATCTAAAATCCGTAGGGTTACTTTCCAAACTCAAGACATGCAAAATTGGAATAAGCATGTCATTTTAGGTACTTTTGCGCACAATACTGGCAAATCATTAACATTTAGTTAATAGTGAACAATAAATTATTTTGATGGATTCTTTGTATTTATTTGTAACTAAATGTTAAATCTTATACTGTGTTCAAAAGTACCTAAAAAAACATATACAATTCTAATTTCCAGTTCGCATGAGGTTCATTGAGGGTTAAATAATTAAACCTACGGATCTGTTTCACTCAAATAAATCGGTTAATAACTGAAAGGATTGTTTGGAAAGAGAAGCAACCTGATCTATGAACTGGTTCACAATAATTATATCATTTAAGCACTACCCCTTTATGCATAATTATGCAAACAACACAAGGTTTCTGATATAATTTTTAAGCATCTTCACAACTGTATCCACAAAGTTAGCTTTATAGAACAATTATTTAAACCGTTTAAATTGAATTAAATGAATGTATTCATTTTTATTCAAAATAAGTTTAAAATAGTATAAATTTTTGAATAATTTGATAATAACCAATATTACAATATTTAATCATTATTTGAAAATATAAATACCAAATATTTTCTATTAGTAATTAATAACTAAAAACAATTTGGTTATATTTATTAAGTAGGTACTCTATATTTATGTAGTGCTTTATGTATTCGGTAGCATACTCTATAAATAATAGTTAATAGTAGTGTAGTGCACTAATTCTAAACACACACAACTATTAATAAGAAATAGATTGTTTACGTATTAAAGGCTTGAGACCAACCAATCATGACATTGAAATAATTGTAATGGAAACTTGAATAAATCATACATCACAGAACAAATTAAGAGCAAGTTGCTAACTCCTAACTTTTAAAGACTACTATAAAATTTTTTTAAAGAAAGAAATAATTTCGGCCCAGACAGGATTTGAACCTGTAACCTTTCGTCTCAAGCCGACAAATGCTCTAACCAATTGAGCTACTGAGGATTCAAGTCCCGTGGCAAATTTTTAATTCCTTTCTAACCCGTTAAAGCGGGTAGTTATGTCCTATAGATACACAATTCTGAGTACCCACCAAATGAGTTCATCATTACAGATGAAATTCACATTTTAGAATGGCCATAACTTTCATTTCTCGCAACGTATTTTTATTTTAGCACTTGCCCTGTGCTTGGGATAGATTTCTATACATTTTTTTAAAGAAAGAAAAAATTTCGCCCCAGACAGGATTTGAACCTGTAACCTTTCGTCTCAAGCCGACGAATGCTCTAACCAATTGAGCTACTGAGGATTCAAGTCCTGTGGCGAAATGTTTAATAAAAAACAATGTAATATAATTTTTAATTATTTATAGAAATCTATCCCAAGCACAGGGCAAGTGCTAAAATAAAAATATGATTTAAAGACTAGCCTATTAGATATCTATATCCTTAATATGCCCTAAAAATATTTTTGTCCAATTTTATTTGGCATTTGTAGTAGCTGCATTACACAATGCTAACTGAAAATATAGCAACATTCCACAAATACAATGTGGTGTACATACCTATCATCCCAGGTTGTTTCCTAAGGTCAAATATCAATGATAAACTTTATAGCACTAAACAAAATGATTTAGGTCAGTAACTATCTTTTAACTGTACTTTGTTTGTTAATATAGAAAATACTACACAATCACTTAATGTAGTAAATAGTATGATGCTTATTTAAGATAATGTTACAATATATATCTTAACATATCGAAATTACTTGTTACATTATTTACAGTCAAACTCCTAAACCATTGAATCAATCTTAATCAAATTTGCACATCAAGTCCAGTTTGATCCAACTTGAAAGATAGGATATTGAAATAAAATAGGAATAGGAACTTGAAAGCTGGGACTAAAATCTCAATTTATAGTAAAAAAATGGCCAACTGAGTAAAACTGCTAGTTTAAATATTATATTTATCATGGTTCACAATCAATACCAATACTATAAATGCGAAATTCTGTCTGTCTGTTACTCCTCTACGGCTAAACTGTTGAAAAAATGCATATATCCTTCCTATTAATATTATAAATGCGAAAGTTTGTAAGTATGTATGTATGGATGTTTGTTACTCTTTCACGCTCGAATGGCTGAACGGATTTGTCTGAAATTTGGAAGACATATAGATTGTGACCTGGATTAACATATAGGCTATTTTTAATACCGATCGCACACCGGGTTTCTGTGAAAACGCGGGCGAAGCCGCAGGTAGCAGCTAGAAGTTGAATAATTTAAAAAAAATAGATTTTTTTTCAAATATGAAATAACTATAATGGGGGTGAAGTTTTATGGGAAAATATAAGCAACGGAAAATAAGTTGTAAGTTAAAAATCCATTTAATACAGTAATAGCATATTATATTTTACAAATCAAATATTACATTTAAATAATTAAAATCAAATAAATACAAATAATATATTTACAAATCAAGTGTAGCAGAACTATGAGCTTAGATTAGTTTGGCTTGGATCTAAAGATATGACTTAATTTGTCTTATGCCATGTGTTATAAACTTATTGTTTTGCGGTAAAGATGATGCAATTGTTAAGTAATAAATACAACATGCTAAATAATTTTTACAATTCATTTTGTATTATGAACCACAATTAAGACAGAAATTCAGAGATTTCTAATATGAATAATTGACTAGTAGTTATAGCTACAATTCAAAATACTGACATAATTACATTTAAAGCACATTGGTACTTGAAAGCAGTAGTTGTTATCTAATAATGAGAAGATAGAAAAATTCATGAGTGTAATATCCAAGGCAAATAATAATGTGTTGCTATAAAACATTTCAAGTAATGAATGTTTTTTTTTGTAAATTATATATTATATTAAATTTAATAGTCAACATAAAATTAACATATTTTAATTTCCTAGTTTTCAACATACTTCGAAAAAAGAGGAAGTTATATGTTAGACTCCTATATTTTTTATGTATGTTAATCAATATTTCTGTCATTTCTAAACAGATTTTGAAAATAACTTTTTCATTAAAAATAAGAGTCCTAACGTAGGTGGCCCCAAGGTGCCACCAAGTATGGATCTAATAGAAAGTCCCAGAGAAAAAGAGGAAATACTTAATTTTTGTGTACCTGGATGACTTACTTATTAATTGGTATTACAATTGGTTTCTTGCAGTTTTATTGCTCTTAAATTATTAATTCTGCCAACATACATTTCCAGAGTTTAAATCTATGTGGATGTAATAAGTACATTTTATTTTTTGGGAGAGATTTTCATATGAAATAAAACACCTATTCTGTATGTATGTTTGATTGATGATTGATGATCTTTATTACCATGTGCTTTATGATGTATGCAAAGGTTAGTTTGTTTAGTGAAGTATCCTTATGACATTCCTCTGCACCATAAGACTTCTAAAAGATCCCTAGCCTTACCATATATATATATTCTTATTAAATTATAGACAGAAGGACTTTAGTTATTGTATTTTTATCTATTAATGTAATAATTAGATTAAGAAATGTTATTTTCCAAGTTAATACAATAGTTGAATCTTCATTATTAAACACCATATCTATTGTCTAATAAACACATTACTGGGCATCAATGGCCTTGTCTTGAGACAATAAAAACTTTTTTAAATATATTAAATAAGTCAATGCCTAAAACAACCTTATTGCACAGACAATAAAGTCATGGTTTATCATACAGTATAGCAGTATTGAAATAAAGACATCTTTCATAATAAATTATTAACTTTTTAAACAATATTCAGTTATTTAACAAAAAAACACGACACTAACAATTAATAGGTATTTGTTTTATTCTTGATCCAAAGCTAGTTAGAATTGAAGGGATTTCTATAATTTTAAGCTTACTAACTTATAGTGTGTTTTTGATACCAGATAATTGTACTTTTTCCCTAACAAATCTCCTACAATAGTTGTTTCCTTCTTATACACTGGAAACTAATAGATGTATAATTAATGAATGCAATCCAAATAAGTGTTGTGTAATATTTGATACAACTTCTATAAACATTTTTCAACGTATGATTTTTATTACGTAGTAAATAATTATTGAATATCATATAACTAGATTTTTGATTCAATTGTCCCAATTTTAGGCAGATCATGTTTTTAAAGTTTATGACCATAGTGAAGAAATATTTTTATGGGAACTAAAGTCACATGTATGTGTGTATCACATGACTAGCGTTTATATCTCAAATATTTAAACAAATTATTTTTTAGTTAGTTACAATTGCATACTCAATGTTACATAACTGAGGGCATGACCATTTAAAACCTTACCTTTTATAACATTCTCGTTCGTACACTTGTCGCTCACGTTACTGCTAATTGGACATTTTTTCACTTTTTGAGATGTATGTTTCGAAGTATTATCATCATTCACTTCACCACCGAGAGCCATAACAACACGAGGAAATAATCCGGCACCAACTACCCGCGACAAGCACGGTTCCGCACTCAGCTGAAAGAACACATGAGGTACATTTACGGTTCAATTTCCAAAAGCAAAGTGGCAAATAGGTAGGTAACCAGACCAAATTGAACTAGGTACATATGTCAAGCATTGGATATTGTTTAACCTACCTTCAGAAATTGTCAAAATTAACTCATTTCAGAAGCGTACGAGGCGACCTCTGTCGATTCTTTTACAAAAAATAAAATCAATGACGTTCAAGTTTACGTCTTCTTCTCATTTTACTTGCAACATTATTTTGACAAGATATTATTTATTTTACTGTAGTAGAGGATTTTGGCGCCATCGTGAAAGAATAGACTAAATTAGAAAATATTTTTATTTACATTCAACTTACAAGAGGCACTTGTAACGAAACTATATAATACTAAACACTACCACTGGATTGGAACACGGCCACACACTGAAAAGATCCGGCAAGAAACTCAGCGGGCATCTCTTTTTTTCTTTATGTACCTTTTACTTTATAATACTATTGTTATTATTTGATATTTCTCTTCATTTCCTAAAAATAAAAGGGGTTTTCCTTACTTTCACAGGCTTCCAACCAAACGGAAGCAAGGAGTGTACGATTGATGTGTTAGATCATACTTCAGGAACTAGCATATTGACAATATTTTTTTAATACTGTCCAAATACTTAACTATGTTACTAACAAATTGTCATTAAAATTATTGTTCTTAGTTGCATATCTCGAAAGTTAGCGCTGTTTTAATATGACCCTTTTGCAAGGGTCCTGTATGTAGAGCTAGAGCGTTATATTAATACATTAATAACATTTTAATGGGTGTTTTTGTCAATAAAAATAGGTATATTTTGTAACCTTAAATTATCACTAGGTTGTGTCCGGACACACTGTATATATCAGGATAGTAAACAATGTATACTGTAAGAGCAAGTTATGAACAAACTAGAATTTGAAGGGGAAAATTTCCAACTATTTAGGGGACTTAGAGAGGGAGATCCACTTTCACCAAAATTATTTGCATTAGCTTTAGAAGAAACTATCAAGAAGATGGAGAGGACAACATGGGAATTAACATTAATGGAACTCGAATATATCACCTAAGCGTTGAAGAAGATAATATGGTGCTTGAAACAGATTATCTGAAAAGTCTTTAAACTATGCTCCATACCTGATCATGGGAGAGCATAAAGGTGGGCCTGTCAATTAACAAAACAAAGACAAAAATATTAACACACAGATCCCAAAAAAAATCTTTTTAGTCAAAGAAGAATTAGAATGTGTAAATTGCTATATTTATTTGTCTCAGCTTATTACCTTCCAGAGCCAAATTAGCTAAGAGTTAGCTATCTGGGGGGTGATTATGTATCTCAGTTACCAACTCAAAATGGAAAAGTGTACATCAAATGACGTCATTTGTGTTTGCTATCTCTATTGTACATCTGTTGGTCGCTGGAGCTAGCAAATATAAAACACGTCATTTGACAGCTATTTGTTGTACACTTTTCAATTTTAGTTGGCAACTGAGATACATAATCAGCACCCTGGATTACTAATGTATGGAAGAGATATGGGTGACTCAAAGAAGTGCTAAAGAGTAAACAATAAAAAAAGTGTGTGTGTGTACTTATGTACACGCGTTAGAAGTTATACTTCTTCGGCGTAATAAGATAAAAATCTTTTTAAAAACTAAAATGTTATCCATAGCTAACTTCATCATGTCGGTTTTTCGTGACGGTGTGCGCGCGCATCGTAAAAATTTACCCTCATCATTTTTCCCCTAACGCGCCAAAAGAGGTATAACTTCAAAAATTGGAATGAAAATCAAAATTAGTATTACATCACACATTGTTACTATTAATATATTGGTATGAGGAGCAATAAATCCCAAGCACTCTTACCGACAGATATTCAACAATGGTATAGTAACCTTTTTTTATACAATTTCACTTTGACACATTTTTTAAATTTATTTAATGGCATGTCTTTCATATAATCAGGAAGTTTATTGTAAAAACGTATACATTGGCCCATGAAAGAATGGCTAACTCTGTCGAGACGGAATACATGTACAGCAAGATTGGTTTTATTCCTTGTATTTACGTTATGTTTATCACAACTTCTTTTAAATGAATGTATTTTTTTCTGAATATATATTAAATTTTCAAAGATGTACTGGGAAGGAACAGTTAGAATATTAATTTCTTTGAACTTTTCTCTTAGGGAAACTCTTGGGCCTAAGTTACAAATTGCACGTATGGTCTACTTTGGTAAAACAAATATAGTATTTATATCGGCAGAACTCCCAAAATTAGGCATCGGAAAAAGATAGTCGTATTTTTTTTGCAATTAATGAACTCGGTGTTAATTATGGGTAAAATTAACCAATTTAACAACCAACCAATTAAATAATCCTATTTAGGTGGTAATTAGTTCAGTTTTGTTCAGTTCAAGTGCACAGGTGAAATAATTATGAAGAAATTATTGTACTGTGCACTTCCTCGTTGCCTCCAAATCTCACAAAATGAGCTTGAGTAACGTGACCACCGCTTTAATAAAGACGATGACATGACATAACATAGCACTATGTACTAGTGACTAATGACTGTTAATAAGAATTGACTAATACGGAAGACATAGCAGCATGGCCTAAAGGACTTAAGCAGACCCAGAAAGGGGCAAATTAACTAATAAATAATGTTTTGGCATTCGCGTTAGCCATTAGTCAAGTAGAAATTTGCATCAAATTTACTAAAATCGGGATTCAAAT
>NJDC01000210.1:110395-123256 GCA_002245475.1 Calephelis virginiensis | reverse complement strand
GTAATTTTTTTCCTGTGTTGTAGATGGTGGAACAGTTATTTCAGCATCCAAGGGATAAACTGTCAGAACAGAAGGCGATGATGGCGGATCGTTTACATTTTGTTCAGTTGTTGTGTCAGCATCTGTCGAAGGGCCTAACAGACTAGACAGTACTGGCGAGTTATTTGTTTCTTGTGATGTAGCTGGTAGAATAGTCGTTTCGGCATCCAAGAGACGAATAGAATGTATTGGCTGATTATTCTCTTCTTGTACTGAAGGCGGTAGGACAGTCGCTTCAGCGTCCAAAGGACGATCTGTCATAGCGGACGGGGCATAATCTTCATCACCAAAGGCATTGGGGTTGTATGGTCATATACCTGATTTCCGAAATCCTTGTATAGCATTGTGCACTGAAGCGCATTTTGGGTAAGCGCCTCCAAAAAGTTTTGCTATGTCATACTGATTTATTATTTGCCCGGGATGATTTTTTTGGAAAGTGTTTAACTCCTGCTCGAAATATTTCTTTAAAGGTCCATATATGGCTACATCCAGCGGTTGCATTCTGTCTGTTGTGTGTGGAGCGAATGAAACAAACACGACATTATTTTTGCTCGCATATTCCAATGCCGGAAAGAATTTGTGCGATTCGTGGTTATCTAGAAGTAACAACACCTTCTTGTTTGTTGTTGTACGGGTCTTTTCGGCAAAAAATTGGAGCCAGTTTAAAAAAGCCGGTCCATTTATCTACCATTGTCCGTCACGTTAGCTTGAGATCCAGGAGGCGAACCATCTAAAAGACGTTCTTGCATTCTTTTCCGTGCAAAAACGAAAAATGGCGGAATAAATGTGCCAGCAGCATTGCAACAGCAAATGACCGTTGTCAACTGGCCTCTCTCCGTACTCCCTACTACACCGACTCGTTTCTTGCCCTTTAAAGTTAGTACCTTAGGTGGTTTAGAAGTTGTCGTTTTTACGCCGGTTTCATCCATGTTATATATAGTGGTGGCATCAAAATTATGCTTCTCAACTTGATTCCAGAAATTGGAGTAGAATAACTCAACTTGTGGTCTATTAAATCCCCTCGTCCGCGCTATTGAAGTAGGTTCCGGTGATCGCAAAACAATATCAGGATGTCGCTTTTTTAATCCAGCAAACCAATCATTGCCTGCTTTTCCATTCTTAAAAGAATGGGGTATATTGTTTTTTTCTGCGTAGTCAAACGCCATTCGTAAAAAATCGGTACGAGTCAAACCATAAAACAGGCTGTCTAACTTCATCAAGTATTCACAAAGCGCTTGTTCCTGATCAGGAGTAAATATTGTTGCAAATCTACCTAATTTCTTTACCGTACTTCCAGATTTTAAATGTCTGTGTAAAGCAACGTAAGGTATGCCATATTTAGTGGCTGTAGCATTAATTGACTGACCTTCCTTTACTTCTTTCATTGCTTTTCGCAAAGTTTCTTCCGACCACGATGCTTGATTCGTTTTGCGTTTGTACTTAAACACCATTCTGAAACATGAATTAAAAAGAACTATCGATACAAGTGCTCGGGCAAAGCAGATAACCTATCCGCTTTGCCCAACAGATACCTTTTTCAAATTTACGAAGCTAACAAAAAAATTCACTACATGCCGGTGCAATTTTAAAGTAATACTTTAAAACATGGTCAATTGCTTGATCTAAAGTAATTTTGGGATAGGTTACATTAAATACAAAAGCATCACACATAATTACTACATTAAATACAACTACTACAACACAACTACAATTACAACTACATTAAATACAAAACATCACACATACAAAAACATCACATACCTGATCAAAAATAGTAAGAAATCCAACGAAAACCTTTTTTTTTACTTCACAACTAACGTTAGAGCTGTATTGTTTTGGTTAAGCTGTCATGACGTAGCCGCACATGTCAAGAGTCAACTGCATTAACGCAAATAGCGCCATCTATTATACTTTTCGAGAAAAACCAGCTATCCGCTTTACCTCACTTATTCGCTTTGCCCGTGCCTACCCTACATTGTTTACAAGTAGTATTTTTTCATTTAAACATAAATAAACTACATATTAATATCCTTTAAAAAAAATGAAATACCTTGTAAACTGTACAACTATGAGAATAATAAAAGTTTTATAAATACAGTTATTTTTCAGTGTTATTTGGCTAAGGTTGTATCTAACCCTAAATAGCGCCGTGTGTTTGTTTGCTAACTAGTACTATATAAAAAAAACGTTTGCATGTCATGGAAATGTTTCTATAATCATAAGTTAAAAAACGCAAAGGAAAGAGAAAGTAATAATAAGTAAGTAAAATTTCGCAAGTCTTTAACACTATCCCAAAGTACGGAAGCTAACTTTCTTAGCAATTGTGAAATGCTTTTTATCCTTCCGCATAATTTAATATCTACGTATCAATGTCCAAAGTAATATTTTACCAGTATATAGTAGTTTTATTCAATAAATGTTGTTAATTTTAGCTGAAAAATAGCATTGAAATCTATACGACATCTCCTTGGCTGAATACGAATCCAAAAAAATATCTAGAATGTTTTTTTTTTGCTGAATTTTTTTCTTGTTGCTGGATTAGTACAATGGTTTTCTATTTTGGCGCGAATGCTATTTAAAATCGGACAAACCCTCAACGCCCTCAAATGTCGAAATCATGTTGAGTGTTTTCTTTGACTATCGCGATGTTGTGCACTCGTGCTTCTTGCCGGAATATCAAACGGTAAATATAAATTTTTGTTTGAGTAATATGCGGAAATAACCAAAGTCGTCGAAAAGGGACAGATTTGTTAAAAGAAAATTCATGGATTTCACACCACGATCATTTTTGTTACTTTTTGACCAAACACTCAACAAATACCAAGCAACCTATAGTGGTCACCAGATGTGGCCCCAGTCGACTTCTTTCTTTTTCCTAATATTAAATTATCATTTCGTGGAACCTATTTGCAACCGATAGACGACATAAAAATAAATTCGTGGCGAAAATTTAACTTGATTCCGGAGAGTTTAAAATCTGTTTTAATAATTGGATTGCTCGTTGGCGTAAGTGAATCTTGTCTCAAAGAGCATGATTTAAGGGTCATAAAATAAATTTTGATGAATAACAAACAGTTTGTGCATTATTGACGACCTTGTTTCTGTACTTCCTTGACAGATTAGTAAATTTTAATAAAAACATGAATTGCTATTAATTTAGTAGTAAATATACTAAAATGGCAACATTAAAAATTGTGAAGTTCGTATCATTACCTACATGTTTTTTGACAATACAGATAATGTAAAATATAGAAACTTAATTTTTTTTTAATTTGAATTAATTGAAAATTAAATTCAAATACTAATACAAAATGCTGTATTTTTAGTAAATTTTCTGAATAAAACTTACTTTGGAAGAAAAATTTTACTTTACTTTAAATACATTTTCATCTTGTGCGGAAAGAAGAAAATAGCAAAAAAATTTTACCCTCCGATCTAAAGAGAGCAACACATTGGTGGTAATTTTGTTGTGCACTCACTAAACTAATTTTAAGTTATCCCTGTCTTCTTTCAACGAAAGTAACAGAAGGAAACAAAACACTTTTAGTGCTGTCAAATTAGACCGTACACGTCATTTCTACAGACGTTTAATCTATCACTCGGAAAATGTTGATTAAAAACATCACGATTAGACATGTCAGCACCAATTTGACACGTCTAAACTGTTCCGTCTCTTTTGTTTTTGTTTCATTTGAGAAAGATAGCATGCATCTAAAATTAGTTTAGTTTGTGAACAGCAGAATCACCACCATTCTCGTGTTTTTTTAAATTAGCTTTTTTTGCGGTCGTTTCATCGCCATGCAAATGACTAAGCGAGTGAGCGACAAATACTAGCTAAGACGCAGTAACTACTACACAAAAACAAAAAATAAATAAATTTGGTACAAATTACTGACTAAAATGCAGTAACAACGACTTTTACTGCAATTTAGGCTGGGAAATAGTGTTGTTTGTGTAAGGTATTACTAAATGAACCGCAGTAAATAACATAATACTGCAAGTAAATAGGAATATGGACAACAAAAAATGAGTTATGATATAAATAAAGGACAGTTTTATCAATTTTACAGCATTTTACATTGTTTTGACCATAAGAAAAAAATAGGTGGTGCTATTTAAAACATCATACCATAGTAATTTACTGCATTCTAGTCTGTAATAATTTTAGAAAGTAATATTAAATAACATTGCAGTATTTATATATTTAGTACATTGTCTATTTACTGCATTTCAATTATATGTTCGCTATATTTTCAGGCTTAATAAACCAATTTTTTTGATTAAGGACGAGATTTACTGCATTTTAACCGAGAAACCAGTGGTTCATCTTAGGCGTAATTGGTATTACTGTATTTTAGATAGTTTGATGATACAGTTTGTTTAAATATGTATAGTTACTGCGTTGAGGTATATTTATTTTTCTGTCTTGTAGTTGACAAAATTAAAAACCGTTTTTATCATTCCATTTCCTATCACGTGCCCATTACGCCCAAAATATAACTCAAAAACGTCAAAATGTTAGATACTGCGTTTTAAAAACTGCACGGCAGTGCGCTACATAATCATAGCAAGTGTATGTAGACCCTTTCTTTTGCTTGTTGTTGGAGGTTTTTGTATGTCTGAACAGTAAAGTTATTTGAAATAAAAAAGGCCAAAGCTTCTTCTGCAGTATATGGATTTTGCTTTTTCTGTCATCAAAAAATCTTCAAACTTTTTTGATAGCAGTCGCTCGTGTTGGTGAAGCCATAGCTATTTGCATTAGTAAAGCAGCATCGAATTTACCCTGGCTCTAACATTTAGCTGTGCAGCTAAAGTTAACTGATCGTTGATATACTCAGTTACCAAGTGCTGAACTTTCCTTTTTCTTGTTTTAATTGAGCTACGTTCAAACCTTTTTTGAGGTGTACCTTTGCTAGATCCCGGTTATGAAGATTCATATCGAGCATATTAAATGTTAAATATTCATTCAACTACGGTTCATGCTCTTGTAGAAACAAGTCCATTCGCCTCTGTTTCCGCTCCCATTTCAAACGATTTTTTTCGCATTTATTTTTCAAAAATGATTTCAATTCATTCTCTTGTCCTTCTTGATTAAATGAACTGATTACTTGCCTCAATCGACCCTTAGGCGGAACATAATTCCAAAAATCAAATAATGAGTGGTTGAATTTGGAAACCTAAAGAAAAATGACAAAAATTTGCAAATTGCAAAAAAAACTATGTAACTATGTGCAGGACAAGTGTCACTATATAGGTATAAAAAATGTTTGTTTACACTGCACGAGTCTATTATTAGGCTTCATGCGTGCGGCTTAAAACTGACACGTCATTGTTAATATGTCTCTATTTTCGTTTGTTACATTTTGATGAAACATGCATACAATTTTAATCCGCAAACAAGAGTGCTTTAAAATAAACTCATCAGGACAACACAAAATTATGCGAGTTCTATTTTTAATTTTATATATTATCTATTTATTAATATGGAGCTTTGATATTACAAGGGCCAATAAGAAAGCAGTTCCGCGCTTCCCCGCACCTCAGATTTGTTTCAAAGCAAAATTATAAAGAATAGGCGATAAAGAATACATCCCAAATGTATGGTCGATGCGACAATCTAATCCAAATTAAAAAAAAATGAACAAACATTGTATTTCACTTGACTGTACTTGCATTATAAGATGTGGTCAAACAAGCTAACTAGTCATTTTGCGACCTACACTTTTTGTGATGTATTCAATATTAAAGATCTAAGCAAAATCATAACTAGTCATTTTGCGATATAGTCATTACTTCAGTGTAGTCATATTGCTACCCAGACATTCTGATATCAGCCTAAATATCATAATATACTTCTAGGCAACTAAGCAGCTTATTTCTATAATATATACTTAATTAATTGTTATTTAAGTTACATCCATGAAACAAGCCAGTACATAAATTAGAATCGAATAAGAAATGGACTAATTAAATTTAGTTCAATTCGAAATGGCCTATTGTGTTTAATAAATTTAAAAAAAACTGTCGGAGTATGACTGTAATGTATAGTTTGTAACTACAAGATAGTAAGATCAAGTTTTAAAATGGATAATCATACAAATAATGCGAAAAGTCAGGGTTGTTTTGACAGAAAATATACATCTAACCTAAAACAGAAAATACACTATATCATGTTATTTTAATTATTTTTACTAAATAACAAATAATAAAGAAAATATGATTTATTGAGTTATAATATCGTTTGTTTATGTATCGAAATATCGTATAGATGAAAGATATATGCACTGCCAACAGACTCGCCTGTCCGCGTCCCGCAGTAGCGGCGCGCACCGCGACACTGCCGAGCCAACAAACCCCACCGCCGCCGACGAGGCCAGTCCCGCTTCTAATGTTATCAAAATACGGTATGTGTGCTGTAAACGCTTTGAGAAAATTGTCAGTGCTTGGTGCTTATAAATAAGGGTGCATCTTGGGTTGCAGGCGAGTGGGCGGGGCGACGGGCGGCGGCGGGACGGGCGCGGCGGCGGGCAGTCCGGCGGAGCGGCGGNAGCGCAGCGGGCGAGGAGCGGCCGCCGTCCCCGCCGCGGGTCACGCTCCACTCCATCATCACCGAGTACCTCTACAACCAGCACGCGCTCTGCAAGAACCCCGTCGTCACCTGTCCGCAGTTCAACCTCTTCGAGTGAGTGCCTCGAACGATCTTGGCTTAGACAATACATGTAAATAGTAAATGAAATGAAAAATGTCGTATGTCCCTAAGGCCGCACAAGTGCCCCGAGCCGGCGACGGCCCGCGCGGCGTGGGTGTGGGGCGAGCGCGGCGAGGCGGGCGGCGTGTGCGCGCGCGTGCTGCGCCGCGAGCTGGGCGCGCCGCCCTCCACGCGCGCGCACTCGCGGCTGGCCCACTCGCACTTCGCGCACGTGCGCACGCTGCGCTTGCAGGACGACGACGCCTACTTCACGCACACCATCTTCCACGTGAGTTTGCCCTTTCCACCGTACGCCCTTGTTCTTATTGTCAAATTGTAATTTATTGAAATTAACTTTATGTTGATTACGTGGACCAATAGCAATGCACTACAGTTTTTGTACCTCATAGAGTAGTTGTCAGCAGGCGTCGGCCCGTAAACAACGAATGTAACATTTTTCAAACATTTGAAAAGAAGTTATAATCAATAAAGTTCTAAAAAATACACTTGAAACTTATACATCCAATAGTGTTAATAAGTATTCGTAAAATGTATTCGTAAAATAATTACATGCTTAAAGAAAATGGTCATCGCCAATTTTTCCTGACTCTAACCACAACATACTGGTATTTGGTTTGTCGGAACTCAATAATCGTATAATTTCCAGCCGACGCAGCAGCAGCTATTGACGGCGACGTCCTCCGGCGACATCAGGATATTCAATTTGTTTAGCGGCGTCGAGGAAAACTCCTGTCAAGTCCATGAAAGTTATATATATCACATGCAGGTCGGTCCTCACTTGTTATTGTATATCTAAATATATAAAATACTCATTTAAAGAAACGAGATTCATAATTTAATAAAAGACAATCTGAAATAGCCTCCCCAACACAGTTTTTCAACAGGGTTAATATTTTTGCAGCTAACTTTTGTTGTTGCAGACATATATGAGCAGTAATAACACTACTGTCCATTAGGCGTCCCGCACGCTCGTTTGCCTTTTTTTAATTTTTAGCCATAAAAAGAGATTAGGTTTTATGTTATCTACTATATACTACCATTGTTTCAAAACATTTATTCAAAATTAAACAATATTTTTAGTAAACGTTAAGCAGATACAAAATAGTTAATCGTATCACCGTCTGCCGAATTGTATTGTAAATTCTACAAATATTTTAAAAAGTAAATAAAATTAAAGTTATCGTACGATTCTACTAAATCAATAAATCTTTAGTTTATTTTATAAAAAAAATATATTTCCTGCGATATGATTGGTCGAATGTGTATCTAGACTGACTTCATTTTTTAACACTAACGATCTATAGTTTCTCGAATATTCATACGGCGCAGTGGAGTAGAATGTGTTGGTAAGATCAATGTTTTCTGACAACCTGTCTTTCTTTTTTTTTAATTTAATTGTTTTATTTATAATAAATTTTATTGAATATTTTGGTAATGTTTATTTTCTCTGTCCAGGCTAGTAGAGACGGTCTCCTATTGCTGGCCTCGTCGACGACGTCCTGGAGGACGCTGTCCGCGCTCTGGAACATGAAGGAGTTTGAACAGTTGTATGTATTCATAATTTATTCATTAAAGTATATATTTGTGTAAAGTTTGCCAAGTTAAATATTCTTAATATGCTACAACGACAAAAGAGTTGAGATTTGTATATAGGGGTACCGATGTATAGACAATGTTGCAATATTATTTACTACAATAAAATATAATCGAATCCGTGCCGCTTGATGTTGACAGCTAAGGACAGACTGTGCGTTAAAAATTTCAAATATTGTTTTTTCTATTTACCCTGAAATTCTTCCAGTTTTTTTCTTTACACGAATCTTCTAATGACAATAACTAACACTCGAAATTGATGTTCTAACTTTTTCCGATGTGATTGGTCGGAGGAGGAGAGGAGGAGGAGGAGGTTGACGACGACACAATATTTTAAACACATTCCAACTATTAAGCATATCGTTGGCTTGCGTCTTTTATTTAAAATATGTAATATGATTTCAGATTTCAATTAGACAATGAGGAGTACGTGGAGTTCTCGAAGATGTCCGACGAGCGGATAATCGGCACTCGGGGCGAGACGGCGACCATCTTCGACACCCGCACGGGCCGCGAGCTGCTGACGCTGGCGCCGGCCATCAGCAACCAGTACGCCAAGAACCGGGCCACCTTCAACCCCACAGACGAACTCGTGCTCTCCGGTGAGACTGACTGACACTCACACGCACACACACACAAACAAGCACACATTGATTTTGAATACCGACCTGAGCATAATGTTTTTTCCAGACGGTGTTCTGTGGGACGTCAACACGGGCAAGGAGATACACAAGTTCGACAAACTAAACCAAACACACAGCGGCGTCTTCCATCCAAATGGTTTAGAGGTAATTATAGCTTCTGTTATATTCTGTTCTGTGATTGGGTAGAATATGTCGGTAAAACTGCAAAACTTAACTTTTCGAATGGATAATAAATAGTATTAATGCTACTTATTTTTTTATTTTAGCATATTTTTTTATAATATCGAAAGGCAAACAAGCAGACGTGTTTCCTGATGGTAAGAATTTCATGCCGCCTAGAGACAGCAAAGGTGTTAATGGTGCGTTGCCACCCAGAGACCGGGATGTTAGACCTCAAGCAAAAGTAAGTTACTGCGAAACTCGACGACCTAGTAGGTTCTCACGGTGTTAGTGACGTTACGCCTATGCTTGCCTTTTATGAGCTGCCTGACAGAGAGGCAGATAGTCTATTCTGTAAAGGATTCGTACCAACACGGGGAAAAACTTATTCCGAACTTGGGATAAATACATTTTTATTAAAGAAATGAAACTGCTTTGCCAGCGAGAGTCAAACGGTACAAATGCAAATCCTAGCTGATTGTTCTTTATTATAAAAAAATATTACTATAACATTTGGAAAAATAAAATGTAGATCTATATTCTATGCAAATTAGTGGATTATACATAAGTACAGTTTATATATATAAAATGTTCGTCTTTGCATCTAATAGTTTCTAATGGACACATAAATTTGTTTTAGGTAATATCAAACACTGAGGTGTGGGACCTCAGGACGTTCCACCTGCTGCGGACGGTGCCTTCGTTAGATAAGTCTGAGGTAAGTTATTAATGTGGTGTACATATTAGATAAATAAAATTTCGTATTAACAATGTTATAAATGCCTAGTTTTTGTATATTTAGATCTATGTTTATATTTTTAAACTGATTCACGTAAAACCTGACTCTTAAGATAAATGTTAAAAATAAACTATAAAACACTAATACTATTGTACATACATACACAGATATCTTCACACCAAATCCTTTACAGTATACCTTGAGGCCCGTTTATGTTTTGTAAATAAGTTGTACATATCAAAATAGATGCATGAATGATCCGCGATGATATTCGGCGCATACTGTATATTCAGCTTTAAGAACGCGCTTCTCTGCGCCCTATTTTATTTTTCTATGGGATATAACCAGCAACACGTTATACATACATATCTTCACGCCAAGTCCCTTACTGGGTAGGCAGAGAGTATCGAGTGCCAGACCTCACGATCCTGACAAACCTGTCTTGTTTCCTTCACATTCATAACCCTTTTCATACAAACACGCCGGTTTCGGAGACTCTTGACACCATCCACGGATAATATCCGATTGATCTGATCGTGAAATGTCAGCCTTGGTCTCCCCGGGTGCCTCGTTAGTAACACGTAATAAGGCTAATATCTCAAATGTGGCCCGTCTTTAATTTGTTTTGCTACCTGTTGGCCGTTGTCTGCTAGAAGGTTGCTGACCGCTGCCTTACATGGTAGACAGAGTATCGAGTGCCAAATGTCAATTGATGTTCTAAATGTTGTATCTTTTACGTTGCAGGTGATATTCAACCCGACGTGCACGGCCATGTACGCGGTGTGCTCGGACCAGGACGCGGAGGAGAGGAGCCAGTTCGATACCAGCTTCAAGACCGTCGACCCATACGATTACTCCAGTATAGGTGAATGGCACTTTACGTACTTACACACCAAAACGAATAATGTTTGTTTCGTTTAACTTAGGGATGTGACGACCCCATCGCTCGCTAGTGGAATATTTTAGTCATTTAGATTATTTAAGATAAGACTACTCGTGCAGTCCGATCGTCTGTGGCCTACCTATTCTTGACTCCTCAACGTTGGCGGTTGATATTGTATGTGTATTTAGTACGTAGGTTTATAATGGCCAATTATTACCTTTAAGTATGACTCCCGGGCAGACGAACAATATTCAACACAAAAAACAACAATTACCTAACAAAACTGTTCCGTCCATTTACGCGTGATGCGTGAACAAGGAAAATAATTATAAATATTCATTTTGATGTATGTATAAACATAATGTATTTCTTTTCTCGTTCTCTTTTCACTGCCATAAAGAAATGACAATACCCAAGTTTTATAAATTTGTCATTTTGTTTTGGAAGATATACGGTAATAAAGAATCTGAGAAAGATACTGACGAAACACATCCTATTAATATTTTAAATGCGAAAGTTTGTAAGTATGGATGTATGGATATTTGTTACTCTTTCACGCTCGAATGGCTGAACGGATTTGTCTGAAATTTGGAAGACAGATAGATTGTGACCTGGATTAACATATAGGCTATTTTTAATCCCGATCGCACACCGGGTTTCTGTGAAAACGCGGGCGAAGCCGCAGGTAGCAGCTAGTAGCTTTATAAAGCCTTAGTAGGCTTTTAATACAGAGATTTGCGTGTGCGTAACTTCAATCTTAATTTAATGTGGCAGACGCCGATCGTTTCAGTGTATGGATATTTTTTATAATTCGAGTTTTTGACAAGAATACATCTTTAAACATGTAAAAAAAATGCGAAATGGGAGATACGATTTGGTGTTGGAATCTCATATCTATTATGTCCACCCAAAATTCAGTCGCGCTACAAGATAGCACACGGATCCAAGAATTTATTAAAATATTTTTCCCCGTGTTAGTCCGGCCCTCTAGAGTAGCCCATCCGGTAAAAGGCGAGTATAGGTTACATGAGTCATCACCAACAAAACCGCTGGTGATAGAGTGCTGTGCAGAAACTTGCCTCGGAATTTCGATTTGACGCGCCATAATGACCGAGCAATGAGCCGATCCGGAAAGTAGGATAGCCCTGCACAGTGATAGGTCTAACGTCCCGGAGTCAGAATAGCGGCGCATGGTGTATGGTGTCTATAGGACACGTTGTCTTTGACCGTCAGACCGAGCTTTGTGCCTGTTCGCTGGCTCATACCATAATAATGATAGGTGAAGACTGGGAAGATTGTAATTTATATATTCATGTAGCAATACAAACTGTTGTATATGATACAGCTGCACTCCCATCTTTTTATTAAATAAAAAGACGAGATGTAATTATTTATGTTGGAAATGCACATTTCAGCAACCATCGACGTAAAACGCAACATATACTCGCTGGGAGTGTCCCCGTACGGAACGCAGATCGCACTGGTGGAGAACCTCGGCGACTACGACCAGGTCCAGGAGTCCTGCGTCAAACTGTACGACGTCGGGAGACGGAGAGACCACGACGATGACGCGGTACTGTACACTATACTGCTGCTAAACTTAAACCCACAGATAATACTATCGTTACAATACACTACACTGCCGTTATACTACATTACACTGTTGGTGTACTACACTGTTTCGCTGCACCGTTTCTTTATTTAACTACTGTTATACAGCACTGCTACTATGCGCCATTACACTGCTGACATACTGTTGGTTTACTACACTGTTACACTGCACCGTTTCTTTATTTAACTACTGTTACACAGCACTGCTACTATGCGCCAATACACTGCTGACATACTGTTGGTTTACTACATTGTTACACTGCACCGTTTCTTTATTTAACTACTGTTACACAGCACTGCTACTATGCGCCATTACACTGCTGACATACTATACTACACTACGCTGTAGAGCTAAACTTTTAAACCATACTGATGCTACATAACCCTACACTCCTGCTATACTATGTAACAATGCTGCTATTTAAAACATGTATCGCTCTCTCATATTATTTATTCTTATATTATGTTAATCAGGAGGAAGAGG
>NJDC01000210.1:69763-108602 GCA_002245475.1 Calephelis virginiensis | reverse complement strand
TGCACGGCCATGTACGCGGTGTGCTCGGACCAGGACGCGGAGGAGAGGAGCCAGTTCGATACCAGCTTCAAGACCGTCGACCCATACGATTACTCCAGTATAGGTGAATGACACTTTACGTACTTACACACCAAAACGAATAATGTTTGTTTCGTTGATCTTAGGGATGTGACGACCCCATCGCTCGCTAGTGGAATATTTTAGTCATACCTACCTACCTACCTGTGGCTTACCTATTCTTGTCTCTTCAACTTTGGCGGTTGATATTGTCGCGTTTAGTACGCAGGTTGATAATGGCCAATTATTAACTTTAAGTATGACTCCCGGTCAGACAAACAATAATCAACACAAAAAACAACAATTACCTAACAAAACTGTTCCGTCCATTTACGCGTGATGCGTGAACAAGGAAAATAATTATAAATAGTCATTTTGATATATGTATAAACATAACGTATTTCTTTTCTCGTTCTCTTTTCACTGCCATAAAGAAATGACAATACTCAAGTTTTATAAATATGTCATTTTGTTTTGGAAGATATACGGTAATAAAGAATCTGAGAAAGATACTGACGAAACACACAGCTTTATAAAGCCTTAGTAGGCTTTTAATACACAGATTTGCGTGTGCGTAACTTCAATCTTAATTTAATGTGGCAGACGCCGATCGTTTCAGTCTATGGATATTTTTTATAATTCGAGTTTTTGACAAGAATACATCTTTAAACATGTAAAAAAAAATGCGAAATCGGAGATACGATTTGGTGTTGGAAACTCATATCTATTATGTCCATCCGAAATTCAGTTGCGCTACAAGATAGCGCACGGATCCAAGAATTTATTAAAATATTTTTCCCCGTGTTAGTCCGGCCTTCTAGAGTAGCCCATCCGGTAAAAGGCGAGTATAGGTTACATGAGTCATCACCAACAAAACCGCTGGTGATAGAGTGCTGTGCAGAAACTTGCCCCGGAATTTCAATATGACGCGCCATAATGACCGAGCAATGACCCGGTCCGGAAAGTAGGATAGCCCTGCACAGTGATAGGTCTAACGTCCCGGAGTCAGAATAGCGGCGCATGGTGTATGGTGTCTATAGGACACGTTGTCTTTGACCGTCAGGGGAGCTTTGTGCCTGTTCGCTGGCTCATACCATAATAATGATAGGTGAGGACTGGGAAGATTGTAATTTATATAAAATATATTTCGCTTTATGTAATCGTATTCAGCTGCGTGTGATACAGCTGCACTCCCATCTTTTTATTAAATAAAAAACGAGATGTCGGCCGACAAAAAAAATTGGATTTTTACAATTTTCTTATAAAAAATTGTTGGTCGGGATTGGAAATGTGCCCGGTTGGCGATAGGCTTGCCACCTATCACATTGTGGGACTTAGTGTCTTCGGCTAGTCGTGGGTGCCTTGGTTGTACCTCTGCCTACATCTTCGGGGATATGGGCGTGAAGATACTTTATTTTACTTTTTTTTTCTAAATGCACATTTCAGCAACCATCGACGTAAAACGCAACATATACTCGCTGGGAGTGTCCCCGTACGGCACGCAGATCGCGCTGGTGGAGAACCTCGGCGACTACGACCAGGTCCAGGAGTCCTGCGTCAAACTGTACGACGTCGGGAGACGGAGAGACCACGACGATGACGCGGTACTGTACACTATACTGCTGCTAAACTTAAACCCACAGATAATACTATCGTTACAATGCACTACACTGCCGTTATACTACATTACACTGCCGTTATACTACATTACACTGCTGTTATACTACATTACACTGTTGGTGTACTACACTGTTACACAGCACTGCTACTATGCGCCATTACACTGCTGACATACTGTACTACACCGTGTATGATATAAAATAAACTGCCACTACGCTGTAAAGCTAAACTTTTAAACCATACTGATGCTACATAACCCTACACACCTGCTATACTATGTAACATTGGTGATATTTAAAACATTTATCGCTCTCTCATATTATTTATTCTTTTATTATGTTAATCAGGAGGAAGAGGAAGAAGAGGACATGGCCGGTGGATCAGAGAACGACGACGGATCTGACTCCGGCTCCGATAATGATGACGATTGTAAGTGGAACTTTATAATTTAGTTTTTTATTTTGTATAATATAACTTTGGAATAGCTCTAGCGGCTCGCCCAAATTGATATCGCTATAGCCTCGGTTATTGTCATTGTAGTATTTCGGACTATTTTAGTGTAAATTAGGCAGTTCAATACTATAAATTTTAAAGAAAGAAAAAATTTCGCCCCAGACAGGATTTGAACCTGTAACCTTTCGTCTCAAGCCGACGAATGCTCTAACCAATTCAGCTACCGAGGATTCAAGTCCCGTGGCGAAATTTTTAATTTCTTTCTAACCCGTTAACGCGGGTAGTTATGTCCTATAGATACACAATTCTGAGTACCCACCAAATGAGTTCATCATTACAGATGAAATTCACATTTTAGAATGGCCATAACTTTCGTTTCTCGAAACGTATTTTTATTTTAGCACTTGCCCTGTGCTTGGGATAAATTTCTATAAATTTTAAAGAAAGAAAAAAAAGAAAAATTTTCTTTAAAATTTATAGAAAGTTATCCCAAGCACAGGGCAAGTGCTAAAATAAAAATAAGTTCAATACTATATTGAATAGGGTTACTAAACACGAAACGTTAACGTTAATCTATGACGTGTATTTCTTCCTACCAAGATATAATATTACGTGTTTAAATAATAAATAAAAAGTATTAAAGCGTATCATTATGTGAATTATATATTAGAGAATTAATGTTATTTAAACATACTTTGTATTTTACGTAGTAATAAACAAGCAGACGGATTTTCTGATGATAAAAAAACACGCTTCCTGTTGACAAAAAAACGGTATTGTGCGTTGCCATCGACAGATGTGGTGAGATAAGTCTGTCCAGTGACAGCATGAGGTTGTTCCAGTCCGGAGGATGGGGTAGCCGGTAGATTTGCATAATAGGCTTAAATAAGACAATAGCGCCTATAACATCTATGGTGTCTTTAGGTCATGGTTGTTCTTAACCATCAGGCGAGCTGCGTGCTTGTCCACTTGCTAATGCCATAAAAGTATACTTGCTTACTTAGTGGTTATATGAAATCGTAAAACCGGCTCAGGGGCACGAACGTGTGTGTGTGTGTGTATGTATGTGTGTTGTGTAATACGTATTCCCGCAGTAGCGTCGAGCCTCATCCGGAACGCCGTGCTGGAGTTCGCGGACGGGTCCTCCGCCGGCTCCTCGCCCCGTCGGAGGCGGGTCTGTACCTCGCTATGTTTTATACACGTTTCTACTAGTCTACACAAAGGAATACACTTTGTACCTCTGTCTGCCACTTTGGGGATATGGGGATTACACAAAAAACCATTTATCCTATATAACAGTAACCATTGCATCGAAATTCGTTCAGCATGGTTTAAGAATTAGAACACAAAAATGACGGAGGTGGAAAGCTACTTTTAATTCATACTTGAGAGATGTACGCTGCCCCCGATAGTAAAAAAGGCGCATCTAACACTTTTTCCAAATTTGAGTTATATAGATTGCCGAGATATGAAAAAAAAGGCGCATCTCTCTGTGTTTTTAATATATTGCTAACTACCTCCTGTGCGGTTTTAGCACAACAAAATAAAGCGCTTCTGTACACGTTATTACACCCGATTGGATAAGAAAAGACGATTTTATTCAAAACTTAATTAAAAAGTTAAAAAAAAGCATTTATGTAAGTAACGTCCAAACACTTTGTAGTTTCATTTTAAGTTCAGTAATTAAAAAGGCGCATATTTGTCCCTCTTTCTAAGAAGAAGATAAAAAGATGCAAATAATAATTGAAAATGCTTTCACATTAAAAAAGAAGACCGCATCTAACCACTTGCTCCCTATTTATATACCTAAATAGTTTTTTATTCTTAAAAAAACAGGCGGAAATACTTATAAGCGTCTATTTCTGTTAAAAACATATTCTATATAGATAGACGAAATACTTAGAGGAAAAGTACAACTAATAGTGTTTGAAATGTAAAAGACGCATGTAGCCATTTACGTCCATTCACTTAAATAAGTAATATTTTTCACCATTCTTTATGCTAAGATGAAACTGTTTTTTTTTTGTTATTTTTATTAATTTAATAAATTCACAATGTTATTAAACCAAGTAAAAGGCTTTATTTTCAAGTTATAAATACGTAGATATTTTAATTGTCTAGAAGACAGCAAGCAATTTCCTGGTTCGTTTATTAAAACATTTATTTATCCGTTTTTACTTTTCGTTAGATACGTCTTTTTAACTATCCCCCTGATAGTATATTTTTTATATTTAATTCTGTCCGTTTTACATTATCTCAATTATTATAATCCCTAAGCAGAATCATCAGCTTTTAACAGCCATTTCGTGTCCGAGTATGGTTTTATAATATAAATTTTTATCCCCTTTTTAATTTCATTCATTGTTTACCTATAAGCTAAGTTTTATTGAAATCAGTTGACTGATACCAAAATATATACATGATATATAGCAAGTGCTTTCGTATAACGACCCAAATGTATTCCGCTGCTTTCAGCGCCTCTAGCGGATAGTTGAAACAACTAAATAGGTCCATATATGGATTGTCCAATCGCAAACGCGGTAGTAAATTAACTTTTTGATAAACTCGCACACGGCACACAGTGGTTTTAACTTTGCGTTGATAGATCAGAAGGTCAGTTGCGTTTTATATCTGTAAGGTTTTCTTTCTCTTGGTTTAGACTAATGCCTTACGCCACCGGCCAATCGCGTGGCTTGGGTTCGATTCCCGACGAGCGAGAGGGATTTGTATTACAAACATTTAAATGTTTGTATTTCTGTGGTTGAGTGTATATTTATATGTGTGTATATTTTTCCTCGTGTTGTTCCGGGCTCCTTTGCAGAATAGACCATCTGCCTTTCTTGCCAGGCAGCTCGTAAAAGGCGAGCATAGGCTTATCATCACTAACACCGTGACATCTGACTAGGTGGTAGAGTTTCGCAGGGACTCGCCCGGATTGGTACCACCGCCTTACCTATTCCTGCCGCCAGAACGTCATGACTTTTTCCGGTTTGGAGGCTAAGGTAGCCGGTTAACTTACTTTTGCTCGAGGCCTAACATCCTGACCTCAGGTTGGCAACGCACCATTACCATCTTTGGTGTCTCTAGGAGGCGTGAATTTCTTATCATCAGGAAATCCGTCTGCTTGTTTGCCTTCCAATAACATAAAAAAAATTAATTTATTCCATTATCTATTTAAGTAATTCTACGTATTAGTATCGTTGATTAACACCATTACCACAAACAATTGCTTATAGTACTACTACTAAAATTATGCGCTTCGGCTTTATACTTATTACTCTTTTTACACTTTATACTTTTATTTTTAAATTGTCTGACCTAATCTAAATTTAAGCGAAATGATTAATTATGTATTAATAACTATAGAGTCAATATAGTAGATATCTTTAAAATACATTCGGATTTCCTAAGCTTGACGAATATAGCCGAAGCGCATAATTTAAATAGTACTACTGTACTTTGGGGTTAGATCAATTGGAATAATTTGTTCGGGGATCAAATTATATTAATTACAAATTACTTGCGTAATGTTACAGGACGAAGGCAACAGCAGTGACAGCGACGACCACCCAAATCTCGACAACATCAACTTCGAGGACATCCTCGAGTTCGACCTCGAGTAGACAAAATAAATATTTAAAAATTATTACATATTTTATTTTAACACCTTTAAAAATACCAAACTTTGCATTTTGATTTAAAATACGTATGTTCGTACATTTTGTGCAAATTATTAAATTTACCGATTAAATTGGATAAATGTTCTTATTAAATGGATTCCAATAATATAAGATATAATAATAGAAAGATATTTGTAAATATAGATTGATGTTTATGACCGCCTCGTTGGTCGAGTAGCTAGCGTAAACGCTTAACTACATCGACCAAACGCGAGGCCCGGGTTCGATTCCCGAAGGGGGCAGGCATTAGTGTGATAAACATTTAGATGTCTGCATTTCCGGGTCTGGGTGTTTATTAAATTTGTTCTGGTATCTATATAAGTATTTCTACGTATTACTATTGTTGACTAACACCCATAACACAAGCATATAATTTGCTTACTTTGGGGTTAGATTCACTTTGTGTTACTTGTCCAGTAATATTTATTATCATTTTATAACGTTCCATCACTGGTAATGGTGTTAATATAAAACAACGCCATTTTTCTCGCTTAGCGCGGGTCAATTCGCTCGCAACACATTGTTGTATTTGATGAATCATACAACTTCCGAGACTTCATTTTCCGTTCAGAGAGTTCCACAAAAGACTGTGCGCAAAAGCTATTCACATGTATCAATCGCATTTTCCAAACGAGAAAAATGGCCATCGACCTTTAAGTGCAAAAGAAGGCTAACAAATCGCTTTAAGAAGTACTTTTTCAAGATTTGACTCGCAGTAATTATTATGCAAATTCCTATAAATATCCCTCTGTGTTTGTACATGTATTATTTGGTTTACAAATATTTATTTACTCATTAATGACGAAACTACGATGATTTAGAATAATATTAATATAGAATAATATTTATTAGAATATTTATATTCCTTGTTCTGAACACAGCAACACGGTTGGTTATTATACTGCCCTACACTTCACCGGTAGGTTTCTTATCACGGAGTCGGAGGCTGATACTTCCCTGACTTCTTAATGAAGGTCGGGTTGCATCATGTAACCTGGGGCTAGTTCCGATTTAAAGAAGGTGATTCTCGTATAAGCGAGGCCCGAAATAATGTGTCCACCGTACGGAAACTCAGCTTGTGATATAGATCCTTAAGGATGAAAAGGTTAAAATGGTATAAAGACAATCAGCGGATTATAAGAAGTGGTTTGGACCAGCTCGTACTAAATATCGACGCTTTCTTATTATATTGTAAACATTTCTTACTACTAAAAATAATCAAGAAATAGAAGTAGCGGCGAACCTAGGTATATTATAGTGTCTACAAGCCTCGGTTGTCTCTCACTCAAAGAGAAAATAAAGAGAGTCGTGTTATTGTTCTCTATCATATTCCAAAATTGTAAAATAAAGAAAATGCCTAAAGCACGAAGCACAGGAAAGACAGTATCTCAGACCAATAAAAAAAGTAATAGTACCCTCTTTTATCGAGTAGACGAACTAGTATTAAAAATATCTCTGAACAAAATTGTTATACAAACATAACAGATGGCGCTAATGACGACATTTAATTTTGCTACTGCGTAATAGATGGCAATAGCATCGATGAGTTATGTGACAGGGGTGCGTAAGGAAATCAAAATTTAGACTAATTTGAGACTGTCATAAATGACTGTCTGTCTGTCTGTATGTCTGTATTTGATTTTGGCCATATTAGTGTAATAGCTGGCTGGCTAGCTGGAGTAAAGTGTAGCGAGTGTTCACGGAACTATGGTTAACTGACTGACGAGGACACTCAAAGAGGAGCGCTTTAAATCGTTAAAAAAAGTATCTTCACGCCCATATACCCGAAGAAGGAGTTGACAGAGCCACAACCAAGGCACTCACAACTATCCGAAGACACTAAGTGGGTGGTAAGCCTATCGCCAACCGGCCACATATCCAATTCCGGGCAACGTTGGATATTTTTATTAGAAAATTGAAAATATAGATTTCCTAATATTTTTGTTGGAGGATCCGGGATCGAACCCGCTCAAGTCCGACGAAGGACCGCTAGACCACTGAGGCGAAATCGGTATAAAGAATAGGTAGCTATAATTTGTACTGTATATAAGAACTAGACGAAAAATGTTTAGGAGTTTGGTCAACATCAAAATTACTTTCTACCAGACGAAAATAAGTTTCTCGGTTGTTTATATTATGGCAGATATTTGTCAAGTTAGCGAGGGAGTTGTATCTATTTATCGCTTCAAAGTTGATAAGGTTTGGGATTTCACTTAAAAATAAAATATACATATTATGTCGTAGTCAATAAAAAAATACATTTAAGTAATTTAGTACCTACCTGCTTAACAAATAATAAACAAAAATATTTTTGACACCACACCCAGTGCACGCTAGCCCTAATAAACTTAGTAGTCCCTTCCCATGAAAATTCGTAATTTATGAATGACTTCTTGTCATTGGAGACGTTTTCTTCAAATATAGATTCTAAAGTTTGTACTATCATAGGCAGATAAATATTGCACACGCACACGTGCATATAAATTTCTTCTAATTGTTCTAAAAGCAGAGCCTGATATTTTAGTTATATCACGGCTCCACAGCCGTGAAAGCCCGCAGAGCTTGTCCGCCCGGTCGTGATGGGGTTGCGGCAGGGGGTGCCTGTCGCCACTGGGACCTGGCGAAGGAGAGGACATCGCGTGGTTTTAGTCAATAAGAGTCTGACAAAACCCATCACGTTCCCCGAAAGTAGCGGGTATCCATGAGGATTTCTACACGTTAAAAAAAGAGGTCTCGATCACGTTAAATAAAGTATTAAAAATGAAAAAATGTGTGTATATCAATGCAATTTAATTTTATCATAAATAATAATATGTATAGAATATCACATTTTTGTTCAAGTTCGCCGAAATTCATTCAAACACGAAATTAAAATTTTATTATAAGTTGTACCTAAGTATATTACAAAATAACACAATACATAGTTATAGACTAAAATAAAATAAAGATATTACATAAGGGTCTTTGATGTAGTAATTACATGTAATATGTTATCAAACGAATTTCAATAAATGTACAAATAATCATTTATTAATTGAAAGCGGGTAAAAATATTCCCACCTTACATATTCTGAGAAAATAAGGTCTATTTCTCGAATTAATCTTTTTCAGTGCAAAATGTTTCTCAATGTAAGAAAATCCCGTAATAAATAAACATAAAACCGTCGATAATGACGATGACGTTACTTTAAAACAAACTGTCAGAACCGAAGTGTTACACCATGCGCCGATAATAGTGTAGGTACCATGCAACATGGACAAACATATCGATAAACTTTGTTCGATTACAAAGACTAAATTCTATCAACATGGGAACTATTTTCGTCGTATAAAAGAATACTGACCCATATAACAGCTGGGTCTATATGATTGTCACAATAATTATACCTTTTTACCTGATGAAGTCTATCAGAAAGCCAAGATGAAATAAACAAATAAATATAGGTAATATCTGTTACATTATCCCAAAGAAATTATAGAGATATTATTTGTTTATAAATCCAAATAAAATTATTTAATTTTGCAATTTCCCGCCAAAAAATGTTAGTATGTTTTTTACCAATATAACAATCAATATTTATGAAAAGGTGAAAATTACTTGGCATTTTAGACCCAGAAGGCATGTTATTTATTTTGTTACATTAAATAAGTTATAAACAAATCAAGGTAAATATTTGGGTAAAACTACATATTTTTAATCTATCGATTACAATTTAAATACAACTTAAATGATATTTTTTTTTATTTACAAATACAGACTAGCGAACTCCTGATGATGGCACATTTATATTTTATATTCAGTATATGAGAAGTTTTGGCCACCAGATATTATGATAGTAAGGTATATTATGCGGAGTTATTTTATTTTATTAAAAACTAAAATATATACACATGAATCAGAATTTACGAGCTTGATGAACAACTGTGCAATTTTTGAATTTTCATTTAATTCATTTTGACATCAATGGCGGAAATATTTTCTCATTCTTCGAAATTAAAATCTCACTTTGTCTTTTACGTATCAAAGTGTTCCTATATACATGTGCCTTTGTCTTAAAACAAAAAAAAAACCTGTGTTATTCTTCTCAAATATATGAAATATTATATTATTCCTACATTGTTAATTAGAATTTAAGAAATAGCATTAGTTTCGATATATAAAAAACCGTTTAATTAATTAAATGCATAATTAAGTACCCATTAAGAAAAATAAAAGATAATGAAGTTACTATCTAAATTAACTCGTATTTACATTTTTATATTAACAGCGCTATGTTGGATATATACCTTGGTAGCAGTGCCATAAATTTTTGTTACATAACCCTAAAGATTTTAGTTAAAAATTAGATTTTTTGGTATATACTGAGGGACCCGATACGTAAAATTTTCAGTATACCTACAATATACTGTGTTACTTGAGAAAGATATTTTGATTCTATGTAATTCGAAATATTTATCTTTAATGCTATTGGCATAATTCAATGTCAATTCAAAAATCTACACCTGATCCATATTTGATTTACCTAAATTATGTTAAAGGCATCCTTGTTATTATTGTAAGAATACTGTTTTACTTTCTATTTTTTTTTTGTATGCAAAAACCAACCGGTCTCGCTTTCACAGCAGTTTTAGGGTTTGGTTAGTTAGCACGAAGATGCTGTAGAAGTGGAATCAATAGATCAATTTATAAATTTTAGAAAACTAAATGGTAATTCGGATTGGCGTTGATCCGGGTGGGGTGCACGAAAGGCGTAACATCAAGACAGAGATGCATCTATGATGTCTCTAGGAGACGGTTGTCTACCATTAGGAAAATCGGCTGCTTGTCCGCTGACCTATTACAGAAAAAATATGTATGAAAAAAAACTTCTTTATGGCTTCCTTTTATTTGGATTGATATACCTACCAAACAAAAAATGGCGGTTGACGAAAGAAAAATCACATAGAACGCAGTATGAAATTTGGCGATAACGTTGTTGGTTTTTGTGAAAAGTAGCTAGAGAAATTTCTCTCATACGTCGATAAAGAAGTTCCACTTTAAAAATAAGTGGAACAGGACACGTGCGCTCTTACATTAATAATCACAAATAGACTTTCACAAAACGCCAGGGATGGAAGTGCATACGATATGCTAGTGCATTTTGGCAATCATTTAAATTGTGATTTAAAAAATAAATGTTAGTTCACGCTAATATGAGACCAAAAAGTCGAATTTGAAAATGTCTCTATTTAACATTATTACACTGTAGATGCAGTGACAACAAATAAGAGTCAAAATATTAACAACAAAACTAAGTTTGATTTTTATTTGTTTTTTTTTTAAATATATTCTGAAAATAAAAACGTATATTGTTTTTGAAATGTCTAATACTTTTCAAAAATAAAAAAATATAATTTACAACAAAAAACAATGTGTTTTGTCCATCTAAAATTGTCAAGTTGTTCTTAGGTCGTCAAAATTAAACATCTACGTTTTCTTTAACAATAACACTATGTTTACAACAGTATTACCTGTTCGGAAAGCAATTTCTGAGAGGAACACTTATAATAAGACACCAGGTTTAAGTTACGAAAGTTAGTTAAAATCCTAAATGTTCATATTTTATTTTAATGTTAATAATCAATAAATAAAAACTTAAAATTTATAAAACAAATTTAAAATTTTATTGATATACATTGTGACGTAACTTCGTGTAGGTATGTTTATTTAAATTAATGTTATCGTATACAAATATCCTACGTTATTTTGGTATTTTCTAAAACCCCGTTAAGCATACTCAGACTGTGTATTACTTTTCTTATGTTTGCCCTACTGGAACTGACTAAAACCTATGGCCATATAGTCAGTCACTTCTGTCCAAGTTTGTGTTACTTCATTTTTTTATATGCATTAAACAAAACGTGTCTGCAAATTCTAATAATCTCGAGTATTATTTTATTATACCTACCAACTAACCCGATTTTGATACGCTGTATTGAAAAATGCTAAGACTAGAAGTATGTACAACCTTATTTTAGTTATATTAAAAAAGTTAACTATTATTGTCTATAACTTGATATTTTGGCTTTATTAAAACTTTTGTCATATCTTATAATAATTTAGGTTTTAATGATACATAATAATAAAGAATTCAAATAACGAGAGATATTTTAATATTACATCTTAATATTATTTATTGTTGTCTCTTTAAATTCATTTCAACAGAAAAGTCTTAAGTAAACGAAAACTGTGTTTATTTAAAATTCTAAGCCTCTTTACGCTCAAATAAAATTGTTTAGGATGAAAATATTCTTAAGAAATATTTTCATTGCGTTATAATATAATATATAGGTACTTATATTTAAGCAGGCATATTTAAGTAAAACAAAGCACAATCAAACCTCAATTTTTTAAAAGGCCTTTGTTGTAGTCTTGAATATTTATTTATATATCTAAAATATTTTAACTGTAACTTTATTCCCGAAATATGAAAAAATGGCTTAAATGTGATTATATTACAATATTTACATTTCAAATAAAATCTATATAATATAATGAATAAAACTTGTGTCTAAGTAATGCATTTTTAAGCTTTAAGTTGAGTATTTTTACTAAAAGTAGGCATTTTCAGTGTAAGTCATTTTTTGTGTAAATTACGTATATCAGACGTACACAAGTATATAGTATATAGGATACAATACAATGTTTTTTCTATTTATCGCTATTTTTTTTAATTTGAAGAAATTACCCAGAACTCAGAAGTAATTTAGTTCTCCTAGCTTCTTTTTTCAAACATTCCTTCTCTAAGAAAAGGGTCTGGCATCTTCCATAAGTTGTTACAATAAAGAAACCCTAACTTTCCGTCGTATATAAATTACTTTAAAATTAAAGCCTGAACATTTTCAAAAACCTTACTCCTATTACTTCTCCGACTGTCAATGTACAAATTCGTTGACTCCTCCGCCATGGTGGTGAAACTGTTGCGTGTTATCGACTATCACACTGGTGTAGGCACCTTCCTGGACTGACGGGCTCGGTGTCATCTTACCGTAACTCCCGCTGTAGCTCCCATCAACTGGTCTACCATTTTGTCCCTGATTATGACCGTAAAAGGATATAAGATTCGTATAGCTGTACTGTTGGTTGACTTCTGAACTTTCTATGGAACTACAGCTTGAAGAACTAGCTGAAAATGGCCTCTGGTTCTGTGGGTACGCGTAATTTTGTGGAACCACTTCTGGTTCTGTGTAATTCTCGTTGTAAAACAGTTCTTGATACCCATTTTGGTGGTAGTCTTCATGAGTTTCGTAAGGAACGACTGGCAGGTTGTATTCTGGGTAGGTGTAGCTGTTCGAGTCCGTGCTGAACTCCTCGTTGGGTTTGTCTGTGTGTCTGATGTGCATTTGTGGTGAAGTCGTGGGAGGGTGAGGTGGAGGGATATCAATCAGCTTCGGCGGTCCCTGGTCTATGTTTAGAATAAGGTGCTTTTCTTCTACTTCGCTGGAAATACAACGTTTTATATTAGTTACATTATCCGCTGAGTTTTATTAACGAGTATATTTTTAGCAGGAAATTTAATAGATTTTCAGAGGAAGTGACAGAGAAGACACATGATAATGGAAAAGTTCAGTAGGATCTAAGCTATTCTTAGAAATTATGCAGCATCTGTGCTTAGCGAAACGACATTTGCTCATCGGATTTGATTAGAAACCGGTGACACTGGTGAGTTACTTTTGCGGAACAAGTTTAGTCATATTTCTAAAACAGACAAATTACTTTTTGAGAACTGCTGAGTCGTTAATCTTTAAGGTGTTGATAATACTCATACTAAGCTATTGA
Organism: Calephelis virginiensis; assembly: GCA_002245475.1. Classification (NCBI taxonomy): domain Eukaryota; kingdom Metazoa; phylum Arthropoda; class Insecta; order Lepidoptera; family Riodinidae; genus Calephelis; species Calephelis virginiensis. The sequence goes on along the minus strand of NJDC01000210.1, from coordinate 94,973 downwards.
CAAATATTTGAGAGATCGCTTATTGGATCATATTTAATGACCCGGATATAGTGACTAAAACTGATTATTGAAGTGAAAACTTCTTTGGCGGCGTTGCGCACTTTTTTTTTAATTTACAACAACCTGTATTAATACAACCATGGAGCTATTTTCATTGGCTATAGCTAATGCGAACTAAGATAAAGTGAAGGTGTTTGAGGAATCGTCATTAAGGCACCATTACCAGTAAGTACCATTTAAGGAACAGTTAATACTGAGTCAGTGAGTCTCATTTCAAGGCAACGCCACTGAATCTTCCATAAAGGCAAATAGGCCCTTGACATTTACAAAAGGCATCAGTAATGCGTTATCTCAAGTAACTTGAAACTTGAATTTTATTAAAGATTTTGCACAAGTTTGTGGACAACTTTGCCCTTCAGGCCGAAACCAAACCTAACCAAAAAAACCCGAGCATAACAAAAGAAATCGAAGCAAACATGTTTAAGGATACTCCAAACTCATTGTACGTATAGAATAATCCAGTGATCTTAATTAAAATGTTATTCCCTAACTGAGTCGTTGAGTCAGCTTACCTTAATACGTAATTGACAGACACGATGCAGTGAGGGCGGGAAGAGCGCGAGTTGTGCACGATAGTGGCATAGCTCTGCATCCACACCCAGCCCCCAGACTTGGTCAGGAACCGGTAGTATTGAGTCGTGACTTGCCCTTTGATAAGTACTGCAAACAACAACATATTTTACCAAAAGCTTTGTACAATATACTTCAACACCTGGATGGAAAGAAAAAAAACATCGAATATTAAAATGTATTTAGTTAGGAAGTGCCTATTAACCTTCTTAATGGCACAAATAGGCACTGAGTCATAGAGTGACAAAACCTTGTATACTGAGTCGTTAAGTAACTTACATGTACAGTGTGAATGCCTCATGTGTAGTACGTCGGTGCCGTGGATGTAGTGGTACAGGGTCTTTTCGATCAGATCTTGTGGCTCGTATCCAGTCAGCGACGCCACTCTGCGAACAAATCGTGGAATCAAATTAACGCTTGTTATAATCCGTTCTAATAATATATTTTAATTGACAAAACATATCTTTCACAAAACAACGGAGCAGCGCACCGTGTAGGTATAGAACAAAAGCGGCCAGAGCTACATAGACTACTTTTTATCCTACTATCTAATGGCTTCCTCGGGTGAGTGAAGAACTTTAACGTCCGGTTCTTTTGTATTGGAAACGAGTAGTTTTGCTTATTTTGCGTATTAGTTTTGCTTTTGTGAGTATAGTTAATTATCTAACTACGGTCGCCCGTCGATATCTATTTATTTTTTTACCGCCGCGATCGCCATTGTTGTGTAGGGCTTTATAGGTGATTTATTTTAATTAACCAATAAACTTACTCAATAGATTTAAAAACCCATCTGCAACGCACCATTAACATTTTGTGTCTACAGGTAACATCTATTTTTAAAGAAATTCGTCGAGTTGCAAGGTCAGCAAGTAGACGAAATTCTCTTCTCCTATGACATAAAACAGTATCGACAGGTATTATATAACTGTCATGAAGTGACTTTAGAAATTTTCTGAGATGATAGATTACTTTTAATAAATTACCAGACCCAGAAATCCTCCCTCATCTTGAAATTTGGCCGGTGCTTTGAAAGTTACCCAGTATAATAAACTTGCTGTTGGTTATATCGAAATAACCGCATTTCACTACATGCATATACTTATGAATATGCATAGAGGCATACTGCTCAAAAACAAAATAATTTTTTTACATTTTTTTTCTGTCTGTTCGTTACGGCTAATCGCCGAACCGAACCGATTTTGGCGAAACTTTCACTGGCAGGTAGCTGGAGTAAATCGGGCTACTTTTATTTTAAAAAAATAAAAAAAAAACGAAACTTTGTCACTTAATTCCAAGCGGTATAAGTAGTGGGTACTGCTAATAATATAATTATATTCTATTGAAATTTCCTAAAACTGAATTATCACTTGGCCTCACTTTTGCCATTGTGCACTTTTTCACACTGTCAAGTTGTTTTTAATAATGCGAGCATATTTTTTCCCGTCCGTCATTAATTGCTGGGTATCGTGTCACTCCCTCGCCTATTGAAACCCTCTTTGTTTCTTCGTCCGAAAAAACTGTTGACGTAAAAAGCTTCCGCCAATTACCGATACCATTGTTTGAAGCGTATGTCGCGAACGAACTTTGAAGAGGGTTATTGGGTTTTAATAAGGGATGTAATGTCATTTAGTGTGAAATACTGTTTCGTTAGTAGTTAAGGTTATAATTTGTAGTAGGTACTGGACAGGCCGTTAAACATTATCTTTATCACTACATAGTATAAAACAAAGGCGCTGACTCTGTCCCTATAGCCCTTAAGCTTAAATTTTTCAAACTACGCAACGTTTTTTTTTGTATAGATAAAGTGATTAAAGAGGAAGGTTTATATGTATATTTTATACTCGAGCGAAGCCGGGACGGGCCGCTAGTAACATATAAATACATAAAAAAATATATACTATCTCGCGACAATTTATGCAAAGTAATCTCACGCAAGTAGCTACAAAAAACGCATGACACAAGTATATATCATACCCACTTGAGTCAAGTGCAGGACGTACACTTACTTATTACAAATACTGAAATAAGTTAATTAAGCAAATGGATCTAGGCCCAGAATTACAAATGTCTCACAAGTCACATCATCAGACAAATGCTTGTCTGTGTCGAGAATCGAATCCGAAACTTGTGACACATACATGTATTTACACCATATCCTTTAATGATTGTGCAGAGCGTATCAAAATGACATCGACGCTCCTATAACATTTATGGTGTCTTTAGGCTACGGTTGTCGCTTACCATCGATAAAACTCTTTACGTTTACCAGTGTGGCCTCTCATAAAAAATGGCTAATTTAGTGACAACACCGTCACTGCTTTTTCTTTTACATCAGCTTATAGGGAAATTCCGCACTACGTCCGATCCGAACCCGTAAAAATATGGTCCGTAGCAGCCGTAGAACTATTTCTATGGTAATTCGCGCACTACATCCGATCTCCGTCATACGATTGGTTTCCGTCATTCTAGTATCTCCATTCCGGAGAAGATTTTTGACGGACCAAAGTAGCCATAGTACTATTTGTATGAACTATTAATTTATAGAAGTATGCAATGTATCTTATTTTTCGTATATTTATTATTATCTTAATTATGTGGTATTAAAATACGAATGTACTGTATGTCATGGCAATCCTCATATTTTCTGTCGTTTTCGGGCGTAACACTGCGTGCTACGCCCGTGCGTGCGTGCGTGTTTCAGAAAGCTCCTTTTAATCGTCAATCTTGCAAGAGGCGGTGCACCCAAAAATCTTTACGGCTTCTGAGTCTGCGAATGGGCTCATGGTATTTGTCTAGGTATGGTATTTGAATTGTTGTAAGAGAAAACATATTAAAGTGTCAAGGATTTTCTTGTAGAAATACAATTGTAGTAAAATAATTGCATATAATTAATAACCAAATATAATTAAAGTTCTGGTTGCCGAGGAGTTTGCTTTGCCTTTTCTTTCCCTGGCTGGCTAGGTTTAGAAACGGTGGTAGTTTACGGTAGATAGGGTTAAATTTAAATAAAGTTTTAAAATTTTTGGTAATAAATAATTAAACTCGTTAATAACATACATAATTGGCTTAAAAGTTAAAGTATATATTTAAATAATATTTTTATAAATATTAAAATATTTACACACCAAAACATGGTAGAATATATTGACATACTTAAATATTTTTGTAACATCTCGTTAGCACACATTCCGCAAATAAATAAATTTTATTTTCATTTTTCATTTCATGATCAACGACATGAACACTGCTGCGGCTCCGTATGAAATGACGTTATTCGATCCGAGTTTTCACGGGTTTGGATCGGATTAGTGCGTAAGCAATATCCGAATTCAGTCCGAGTTTGTAGACCAATATTTTCACGGGTTCGGATCGGATTCAAATCGGATGTAGTGCGAAATCTCAATAAGAAACATTTTAAGGTAATAAGAAAATTTAATTTTGATTTGAATTTACACGAGTCAGCATGTGGTAGTACTTTATCTAAAATGGGTTAATTTATGTGGCAATTAGTTAATTTTGTTCCGTTGAAGTGCACAAGTGAAATAATTATAAATAAATTAGTGTATTGTGTATTTCCTCGTTGCTGCTATATCTCACTTAGAGCTTGAGTACCGAAACCACCGCTTAACTCAAGACCCTGACATGACTTTGTATATAATGACTTATGACTTAAAATGAAAGAATTTATTAATACGGAAGACATGGCAGCATAGCCTAAAGGTCTTAGCCGGTCCCAGAAGGGGGCAAATTAACTTAACTTAAAGCCAATTGTGGGACAGGTAGGAAAAGTTAACTTGGTGAAAACAATTAGATCGAATCAGTCATAAGCGATAGTCAAGGTCTATCCTGACTGATAGCGTTAGTGGAAGGATCCTGCAATGTAATCTCTAGCGGATGGGCGGACTGTAATAAAATCCGTAAAATAATATCAGTGCATTAGAACCCGCTACCCGCGCCAATTACTCCTGACGCTATCACTAGACAAATATTCATTTCTACCCCCCTTGTTCCAGAACACAAGTTCTGTTGAGCTGTTGGATAATTTTATGACACACTAGCTGCTACCTGCGGCTTCGCCCGCGTTTTCACAGAAACCCGGTGTGCGATCGGGATTAAAAATAGCCTATATGTTAATCCAGGTCACAATCTATCTGTCTTCCAAATTTCAGACAAATCGCATCGCTTTCGCATTTATAATATTAATAGGATAGGATAACACTAATTCGTAAGGTCGGTATTGTATACTACAAAACAATAAAGAACCCTAAGAATCTAATAAGAAGAATATAATAAAAAATGTTTGGTATAAGCTACTGAGAAATCTTTACATTACCTATTTATAAAATTGGCCACAAAATAAAGTCACATGCCACTATACATATCTAAATTCGAGCCTCATAAATAAAAAGAAAAAGAAACTACATTGTTAAATCTAATGAGACCTTGGGAACAAGTTTTCACTATCACGAAAGACTCTCGCTAATTTGATTGTGCAAAACCAGCAATATTATTTTGTTTTAAAAGAAAGTCACATTTAGCCGACTCAACAGTTTTCGTTGTGCTGACGCGCGGAAGCAATCTGTGTGTAGAGCACTTTAACACGTATGAGTGGCACAACACTATGCCTTCATAAAAACGACTTTATTCAATAGATTTATGGTTTATTTTAAATTGTAAAATAGCTTTTTTGATCTTTTTAAAAAATATTTCTAAAAATATTGGTTCAAGTGAACTCTGGCATTAAAAAAAGCTGGCTCAAAATATTATCTTTTACTATTTAAAAGTATACAAGCAGGCGGGTTTCCTGTTAGAAAAACATACGCCACCTCTAAATTAAAATTAGTGCTAAAAAGACTGGGATGTTAAATTTCTTGCATATTATATATTATTATATTATTTATTGCATATAACAGACCAATAGCGGACACAGATGTTATGGCGGCAAGAATATGAAAAGTATTTTTTTTTTGTGATTGGATGGCAAATGTGCGAGTTGTGACAATTTTCCTGAAGGCAAAAAAATATACGTCGTCGATCGATTTAAAAGAAGGAAAAAAAGGAAGAAGGACCTTCTTTGTCTGAAAAACGCTACTCTCTATATCGGAACATAACATAACCTCCCAATCTTAGTCTAGGTCGGCGGTATTAAAAACAGACGTTCGCACTTCGCCTTTTACGATCTGCTTAGCAGGAAAGTATATGGTCTATTCTACGTTTGATACCACGAGTCATTGCAGGAGTCCTTACTCAAATTAAGGTCACGGTGTTAGTAACAATAAGCTCTGGTACGTCTCGTCTCTTTCAAGCTGTCTGGCAGATACCTGGTCTGTACTCCAACAAAGTCGGGAGACGCAAGCGGCAAGATAAAAAGCGGTCACAACCTCAATAGAAATTACGTGCCTTATATACAAAATACTAGCTGTTGCCCGTGTGGTTAATGGTCCCACAGGAACATTTTTCGGGATGAAAATGAAATGAAATAGGATTAAAAAATAAGCAAAGTCGTAGTCATTCATTTTGTTATCCTTGGGGTGGTCATAGATTATAGATTCGTAGATAACAGTTTGATGACAGATAAAATACCAGGAACCATAGACCATATAGAGTTTCAAAACAGCGAATGTAGATATGCAAATGCTACACCTGAGGGCCAGATGTTCGTCACCCGACACCGATGCTTTATTTGGTTCTAAGATGAATCAGCGATCGCGATCAATATTGTTGTAAGCCTGGTGCAGAGGAACGACAATTAGAACGAGTTTAGTAAATCAACCTACAATAAATAGCCCAACCGATTAGACCGATCTTGTGGTGTAAAAAAACTGACCTAGAAAATGAAAACACTTTTGAGACTTTCGTTCGGTCTGAAATTAAGATAATTCAGCGATCAATATATTAAAATAAATCGAGAGCGAAATAACGATAGCTGCACTATCCTAAGCGATCTTTTAATTACAATGCGACAGATAGTGGCCAAAATACCCATACATTTACTGATTTAAAGAAAATACTAAGTATTTTTAAGCGCAGTAAAACCAACAAATTGCAAAAATACCGACTACTATTATTTAAAAAATCGGACTATGCGTTATAGCCCATTTCACATTTTTTTATCCCCTCCCAAGGGAAACTATTTATTGAGTGGGGATAAAAATAATACTATACCTTTTCTCAAAACATGGAGTCTCAACCAGCCAAATTTTACGATCGGTTAAGTAGCTTATGATAAAGCTAAAAAAAAATGCTAATAATGTGCTGCCACTTTTTAGTCATCTTCAATGCACAGAATTCACTCTCCTACAGTTTTATTATAAGCATACATATTTTAATTGTAAAACATTTCATGCGTTTGAAATAAAAACTGAAAAAAGCACCGTCGGTGACAGAAAAAGTGAAGCTCCTGTTTACTGACAAAAATTAATTTCTAAGAAATTAATCGCCTTTGCAGTCTTACTATCGGATGTCGAATTTGACTTCTTAATGCCCCAGGTTTGTTCCCGTGTCGGGCAACAACAAAAACTGAAAATGTCTATTTTCAATTTTCTGATAAGGATAACGTTGCCAGGAATTGGATATGTGCCCGGTGAGCGATAGGCTTATCACCTATTACATTATGGGACTTAGTGTCTTCGGCCAGTCATGGGTGCCCTAGATGTGCATCTGCCTACTATTTCGGATATTTGGGCATGAAGATACTTTTTTTAAAGATTGGTAAAAACAAACAAACAACAACGTAGGCGTACAAAGAACAAACTTGTTTGCCTGGCATGTACGTTGTTACTTCTTAAAAAGGATTTAAAGGACGAGAGTCGCGCGTTTGGCTTGAGCCTTAGAATTGACGAAAGATATTTTATTATGTCTGATTTCTTTAGTTTATTTATATATTTTAAGGCGCATCCCCATAGGTTTTGCAACAAAAAATTAACGATTTAAAAAAAAAAACGATTTAAAAACAAATTTATACTTTTATTTTATGTGTAATCACCTTCGCCAGTAAAAAAAAAACTGCCTGTAAAATCTTGTAAGACTTTCAAACTCCTCAATCGATTTTTATTTTTTTACATCTTTACATTTAAGATAATGTTAATAATTTTGAGAAGCATCAATTTCCCAAGTGAACTTACATACAATTTGTATTAAAATATAAAGTAAGAACTTTTCTTTCTTTTGTACTTTAACTTCTGGAAGGTACGCATAGGCACTGAATAAGTAATAGTATACCTATGTACCTTTATATTTAGCGTAATATATTGATTATTTTTTTCATAAGCTACCTACTGTCTGTTGGTGGTTTCGTCATTTTTTTTTCTTCCTTGAGAACTAATTAGGCGATCGGAAAAGTGTATCTAGCTTTTTAGCAGTTAAAGCGTACAGACTCACCTACAGCCTTTCCCATTCATAATATGGATTAGTGGAAATTTGTGAAGTTAATAAAATGCTAGAATATAACAATACCGTAGTTCGAGCGGTGGTACAGACCATGTGTAAGGCTGTTCGTATTGAGAGGTTCGCCGAAGTTCCGCCATTGTTGGTCCGCGCTGATTGCCGTGAACTAATAAACCGTGAACCCGGGCCGACTGGCCATAGGCGCCGACACAAACCTAGGGCCAAACTCCCAAGCTTCATTTATTGTAGTTGAATAAAAAGCATTTTCGTATCATCGACGGAGTAGACAGATGTACCCACGATTAACCTAAGAAACTGCCTAATCTCACATTATGTTAGATGGTAATCATATCGCAAAGTAACTAAAATATCGATTTATTCAACCTCATCTATCAATTCTAAATTTATAAACAATAAAAGATTACTCGAGAAATCCATGTTAAAAATCCTCATGTCTTGAGAAAATTTATTTAGTAGAAATATTTTTTAGACAACACATACACTAAGCGCTATTTGAAAATTAATCCAAGTAGAAAAAAATAGACTGCTTGCAAAGATTTTTCTTTTAAATTCTTGCTTCCATCCATCCGTTGAAAAGTTATGATACACACACACACACACACGCGCGCGCGCGCGCACGCACACACACACACACACACGCACGCACACGCACACACACACACACACACACACACACACACACACACACACACACACACACACACACACACACAATCGCACACACACGTCACATACAATACTTTCAGACGAAAAAGTCGATTCACAATTTCGCATAGAAAGTACATAAATAAGTACCTATAGACTTTTGGAACTTCTCGTACCTAGGCTTTCCGACATAACATTGGAAAACACGCTAAGTATCAAAAAGGTCGTTTCAAAGCGATATATTTCTTGGAATATACTCGTAATATATCGGTTATTAAGTATAGACCAATGAAGCTAGGGATGTGATTTGTACCAAAATATCGATTTTCCGACACAACATTAAAAATGTATTATGTGCAGTTGCCAATATCCAAAGAAAAATAATGTATCGAGAAAATAAGTCTAGTTATATGGTTTAAGACTTTTTAGGTCGAGTTTTTTGCCTTAGAAATTCATTTTTGTTAGTAATCTATTGTTAACCGACTTTAAAGTGGAGGTTCTGTATTTGACCTGTATGTTTGTATATACGAAGGTATATTTTTTCGAAAACTGTAGATTAGATTTTAATGTGATTTTCTTTTTGGATTGATTGATGATCGGACATTACTTTGTTATTATTAAGAAACCATTTGGGTAATTATTTCTTCGGCTAGTCGTGGGTGCCTTGGTTGTGCCTTTGCCTACCTCTTCGGGGATATGGGCATGAAGATACTTTTGTTTTATTTACTTTAATACAAAAATAATATAACAAGGACAAAGATAAGGAAGTCAAGATTGGAATCTAAGACTGATATAATCTTGGAAGTCTGAAGTTACATATATTAATGTTAATTTAATTAAATCAAATGTTCATTAAATGTATGTACATTGGATATTTTGTATACCTCTAAGTTAGCCTTCCAGGTATAGTAAATATTTATTTTATTTAATACTTATTTGCATACAAATAGTTATATACAAAATACAGGAGAAAAGCCGAACTTATCTTTAATTACAGAATTTTTTTCCAGTCTACAGTTAGCTAGTCTATAGTTACCCTAGCTGTGAAAATAAACTGGAAGGCATCGTGTACAAAAAATGATTTATATTTATTGTGTCCTAATCCCTTCCTTATTATTGCAATATTTGCTTATCGTAAACGTACTTACGTACGTAAAGTCCCTACACCTTTTTAATAATATGAAATGTAATTGTTTCTATAATTATTACCAACTATCTACCACCTCATCGGTTCAGCGTTAGCGTACTTTCCTAAAGCCACCATCCCCGACATTCAGATTCGAGTGCAGACAGGAGTAACACTTGTGTAAAATTTGTATGTCTATACTTCAGTGTCCATCGGTTTATTTCATTTGTTTCAGTATAGGTATATTTCTATAAATTAATGTCGCTAACTATCCTAACATATTTATTTATTATCGCAATAATATAATAATGTTATAACATATCCCATTATATGTCAAAAACGTAATTCGGGTTATGATAGTCTAGGGGAAAGCTTGTTGATTTGTCGCAGACTTCGTAGTGTCAAATAAATAAAAATATCGATATCTTAACATCACTAGTCTTATCGATTTGTGTGTGAAATCGTTCGGAATGACCACGTCACGGGTTTAACGTTTATTGTTTGTGCACTGGCCCTCGTCACCGACTTTGTTCGCATAGAATTAACGAATGTCATAAAAAAGGTCAGGTTCGTTGAGCACTATAGAACACTAGTGAGCTGCCTCGGCTTTGCACGGGTGAACTGTGTGACGTCTAAGGAAACTGCGTTAAATAATCTTATTTTACAGGGAGCATCCGTAATTCTTCAGTCCCCACGGCAACAAAGATACCAGAAAGAGAAGCGACACTTATATCTAGGACTACTAGGCTCACGGAAGATTCCGAAGACTTCACCAACTTCTGTGACCCTAGTAGTCCTAGATGTAAGCCACATGTATGACATTTTTTAAGCCTTAGGATCCAAGGAAACCTGCTTAAGGTGGGATTTTTAGATAGGGTTTCCACATGCGAAAGACTTGACAATTTATATTGTTTCCCGAGCTCTTCCTATATTCGTGTTCTGGTCGCGGAGGTAGGCGGTAGGAACGTTAGTTAGGCTTGTCACATTCTGTGTCATTTGGAGGATTATTTGCCACAACAGTTACACTGCTTACGCGGAATTAGCACAATAAAGGCTTATTTTACATCTGGTATAATGGATTTCCGCAAAGTAACGCCTGATTCAATAAAATATCTTCCTAAGTGCGTTAACATGTTGGAGCTGTAAGTTATCTATCGGCAATAACAATAGAATACGCGGAGTATTCCTATATGTTTCCACGTACCTGGCATCCAAGAAGATGAGCCTCAGGTCCAGAGAAGCTCTGAACATGAACATGTTGGAGTGCAGCTTGAGCTCGGTGACGGAGGAGGGCGGGAGGGAATGTCCCACGGCCACCAGCCCCAGCGGCGCCGCGCCTTCGCCGAACCGGCGCGCGCGCAAGTACCCCGAGCAGTGGATCACCTGCGTACAAAGCACAGTATAAGTCCAGTTCATGATACAGCAGAAGATAATAAATATGTTTTCAGAAAATTAAAAAAAAAACTTCAGACGGGATTTGAACCTGTACCCTTTGTCTCTCACTAACAAATGATTTAACCATTTGTACTTACGAGAATTAAACTCCTGTGGTGCACATTTCTAATTCCTTCACTATTTTTCTTTCTTTTTAAAATTTATGCCCTAACACAGGACAAATGTAAAAATTAAAACATTTAGAAACAAATGTATGTTAGTACCCGTTAACTTCTTTGTTGTCTATTATCTTTGTCGCCCCTATGGTCTAGTGTTCGCGTTGATTACATGAGGTCCCTGGTTTGACTCTTGGGTTGGGCAACAACACAAAATGTATTTTTTTTTCGTTTTTGTGATAAAAACAGCGCTATTCGAAATTGGATAGATGTCCATCTATAACATTGTGGGACTAAGTAGGTATATAATGTTCGGTGACCTAGTTGTACTTCTGCTTATCTTCAGGATACGAGCTTAAATATAATTAATTACTTAGAAAATCCGCTATGTTTGCCTTAATATAATCATAGATTAGAAATATATGTTGTCTTTAATATGACATTTAAGACATCACACATTACCTTATATCCAGCGGTAGTAAGACCAGCATTCCTCTTGGCAAGAACACATTTCATTCTAATGAAGAAGGCGCGCTCACACTCGATGTCCACGCCTGGCCCCCATACCCCTCCCACTGGGTACCTGTGGAGGAAGCACGCCTAAAGACAAGCTTGAAGGTATGGTGATGGTTAATTATTTTAGACGCCACCAAAGATTCTTCGTGGGAAAGAGTTCTCCCTTTTTCATCTAAACATGACGTTATCACACAAAACTCTTTTCGGTATCAAGATTAAGCAGAATTTCTTACCCAAGCCCTGGACATTGATTGGAGAGAGGATTCTGCAGACTGAGGACAGCGTTCATCTCCTCGTGGTCTTTCTGATCGATGTACTCGTATATCGAGTTTCCAGTCAGCTCTACCTGATGAAAAAACTATCATTAATTATCTGTCAAAGGCTTTTCCGTTTATAGAGTCAAACCTGGGAGAGGTGGAAAGCAGACCTATAAATATTAATTACTCATAACCTTCTCTGCATTTGCTTAGCATCTGAGACAACAGAAAAAAAGTATCTTAACACCTATATCCCCGAAAAGGTAGGCAGAGACAAAACCAGGGCATCCACGTCTAGTCGAAGACACTAACAATGTTTACAGATTTGTTCTTAGTTGCTCGATTCGGGGATCGCACCCAGAAGCTCATGAAGTCAAGTCCAACACCGGTCCACTAGACCACAGAGTCAGTAGAAAAAATAAATCGTCAAACTAACATTTTATATTGAACTAGCTGTTGCCCCCGACTTGGTACACAGGTTTATGTGATTTTTCGTGGTTAGTGATATTAACGAAAGATTTTCCCGCAGTAAGAGGTATCCTAGATACAGGCTATAAGCTACTACTTACACAAAATTTGAAAAATCTATTTAGTAGTTTTTGCGTGAAAGTAAACAGACAAACATGCAAACCGAGGTAAATTTTAACAACCTTCGTCCTGTGTCCTGTATACAATACGTAACAGTATTGTTTTTAAGAAATATTTCATGTATAGATTTAGGTAGTTTTAATACTTACTTTTTATAAGTACTTTGTATATGTATAGGTAAATCTACACATATAAAAATAAGTAAGAAATGTAAGTACATACATAATTTTCGAACGACTGAACTAATTTAGTTAATTTTATACTTTGAATAATTTGTGGAAGTCCAGGGAAAGTTTAAAAGATAAGAAAATGGGAACATCTGACAGGAAACTAGGAAAAATACCACTTTGATTTTTTCCATATAAACTACAAGTGGAACGAAATATAGTCTATATTTTTAAAACCCTCGTCGGTAAACGAGGGGTGTTATTTGACGTATGTGTGTGTAAATTTTAAACGGATGGTCCGATTTCAATGCAGTTTTTTTGGAAAGCTGACGTTATCGAGATGGTTCTTAGCTATATTTCACATAGCTTTTCTGGACGGTTTATAGCTTTTTTTTTATTTTAGGATTCTATAACAACTTTATTACAATATGTAAGTATTTCGCAATGAATTGTTTTCATTCAATTGCTAGAGTTACTGTAACAAATTACCTATAATTGATAACAAGAAACTAACCTGACTTAACCCAAGATGTACTGACGCTGTTTCACTAATGTACATTATTTTGCCATCCGGCGCCACCACAAAGATGAAACCATCCAAAGTCTGCAGTAGGTGGGAACCCAGCTCCCGGATGGAGAGCTCCCGAGGTTGTGGAGGAGGTGGAGCAGCTCCCCACGCGTCACCAAGACCTAGGAACCAACCATAAATACTGTTCTGTGTTCAAGGCTCAGGAAATTTGAATTAAAGTTATTGTATTACTCGACCAGTTTCCGAAACGTCAATCAATTATTGTAATCTACGGTTCAGCTCTTAACAGCTGTTTAACATGAGTTCGGTTTAAACTTTAGTTTGAACACCAGTTAAAATGTAAATGCAAATAAATCACTGTAAATGTTCCGGATTTCAAGTTATTTGGTTATTTTGTACTAAATGTTGTTATGTATGTAATTTTTAAACTACCAAATTTAGGACCTGAGCACATTACGGAGAATTTCTATCACACAGTCCACAAAACAAAAAAAAAACAAGCGTGCTATTTGACTACTCTTTAATTAAATATGGCTCATTTTACATTTTGACTTTAACTATACTCTCCCACTAAAGTGTTCTATCACCTTCCTGTTTCTACCTACCAAATTTTATTACGATCAGTTCAGTAGTTTCAGAATGAATCGCGGTTGCAATACAGACATACAGACAAAAATTGTAACAATGCTAACAATGTATTTTGCTTCCCATTTTTAGTGGCCTGCATTTTTTTTACACATTTCCAATCAACATAATTCACTCTTCCAAAGTTTTTTTAATAAATTAAAAAAAAATGCGAAATATGTGTGTTAAAAACATGTAACAAAATTATTTAAGCATTTCAACACATTCTACCTACTTGTGGTGTGCAAATATTTTAATACTTAGTACTGTTATAAAATTAATTATTAAATAATTATTTACAACTTTAGCATTTGAAGCTGATGGACATCTTTAAGAAGCTCAATGATATTTTACTCCTATTACAGTTCTACATAACTGAACCTAGTTGACAGAATGACGGAACTACTTACCATCAGGAAAGACTTGTCTCATCTTTAAATAACTGGTCGTCAGTCTTATAATAGAAGCCTTGTCGAGTTGTGAAGTGATGGCCGAGGGCAGTGGCAACAACTTGGCCAGTTCCAGAAACTCCGCGTTCTCTTTCTCCCGACGGGACCGTGCAGCATTCTTGCTCTTCTCCTTCATAATGGCCGCGCTCTCGGAGTGTGGCCGAGGACTCTCTTTCCGGCAAGCTGGAGGGAAAAAGAATTACTAAAGTAAAAGAACTCAGTCGGATCAACGAAAAGACTCATAGCCTTCGAAATAAGGGATCCGATATTCCAGACATTTACAACAAAATAAATATCTATATTTTTTTAACTGTATCATTTTACTGTACTGCATCATCTTCTTTTTATATTCCTCCTCAGTCTGTACCAGGTTGCTAAGTTTCACAAAAGTGATTTATAGTAAGATAGATAAAGATTAACACCACAGATATTACTTTGTAGTTTAATATCGAAATTATCTGCATATTTTCGACGAGTAGTGTTAAATTATGTTTTTTTTTATGTTGCATTTTGTTTATTTGGATTATGTAGTTCTCATATCTTCTGCTTTTAGGTTTAAGTTAAAAAATCTCTATAAGACATAAGATCGCCTTTTATTTATAACAACCATAATCCATTTGTTGTCAATCCATACCATCTATAAATATGTTTGTGTTTCCTTAATAAACTTTGCGACGACGCCTACAACGGTAGCGATGGAATTTCGCAGCAAATGGGGATACATATGTTTTATCATAATAGCTCAGTCTGCCAAAGTAGATCGAAAACTCGTTCAATAGCTAGTTGAAAAACATTCTTTTTAGTTAGTAGGTACCTAAAGCACATGTTACTGTAGGTACATAAAGATATCTAACAAAATTATAATTTCAAATTCGTTGAAGTGTTAAAATTATGCATTCTGAAATATTCATTAAAAATGCCGAGCCTCATACATATTTATACAGAATGTAGTGAGGACTCTCGACATCGCACACCTTCGCCTCTTGAAAAAAAAATAAAGGCGGGAAAACAACAACGCCATGTTGAATTATTCAAGTTGATTCTTACAAATGACCTTGCCGGCTTACAGGGAAGAATCCACCCTCTTACAACGAATAATAATAAGCCTCTACTAAAACTCCGCGACATAATACGACATATGGCTGCCATTTAATAAAATATTGCAACAATATGTAAGGTTGGTCTGTGTGAAAATATTTGTAGGAAGCTTCTGTACCTACATCTATTTATTTGTCTTTAAATAAATTACGCTATTCAATGTTGGCACTTGATAAAACTTTATTGTTAATATTTTCAAAACAAACTTGTACTGTTCCACACAAATTTAAGGGATGTAAGCTTTCCTTGGGCTTGGCTAAGAATAATAATATTATGTAAATCAGTAGGTCTTTCTATTAAATTCGTGCCAAACTATAAACAGGTCATACCTTCTGTAATATTATCAAATTATTAAATTATATTGAAGATAATTTAAAAAATAAATAGGATAGTTATGTCACATCCATCCTTCTACGAATTTTAATACCTAAATGTAAATTAGCACATCAGGGTTCAAGAAAGCGGAAATCTTATAAATACTTCAATAGTCTTATAATATCTTCACACCCGTATCTCTCAACAAGTAGGCAGAGGTACAACCATGGCTCCCACGATTAGTTGAAGGTACTTAGTCCCACAATGTGATAGATGGCAAATCCATGATTGCCAAACAAGCATTTATTTAATTGCGTGGAACTTTGTTTTTATTAGAAAATTTTAAAATCACATGATATAAGTTATATGATAACAAAATGAGATGGATTACAGGGACGCTTCGAACTTCAATATTACTTGTTGACATCATCTTGTTCGTCTGTTTGTTCGCGCATCTCAGAAAATGCCCTGGGGTGCCATTTTTGAACTATCATCCAGGGACTTTGAATCACTAACAAAATAATATTCCTTATTAATCGAAGGTACAAAAGTCACTATTTTAAAAATACTTACAATATTTCATATCGTAGTCACTCAAATATACACTAAAATCTCTATGACAGGGTAACTTCATATTTTAATACACATAAACTGACAAAATAGAAATAAACAAATTAAAAAAAAATAAAAAAAAATGTATTTAAGAAAAATTTAACTATATACACTGACTAGCAAATAAAAAATTAAAAACATTATTCCTTAGACTCACTGGCAAGAAAAAAAAAGTCAAAATATCAAAAACCGAACACCAATTTTATAAGTACACTTAGCAGACGACAGGTTGAAATGCAACTGACAAAATATAATTGTGCACTGTATATATGGTGCCCTTACTTCCGATGTCCGTTTTTGAAAAAAAAATGACAGGTACAGAACATAATAAGGCCCGTATCGGTTTGACAACTTCGACAATTGTCCCTTTGTTACGTAACGGCGAATGAGATAAGATCTTGAGATCTCTGTAATACATGACACATGTCAATACAAAGGAGAAACGCTTATAGTAGATGCATTTATCTTTTGCTTTTTCTATACAATAAATAAAATTTATTTTGTATATAAAATTATTTTTTAGTAGAAAGCAAGAAAGACCTGTCAAATGTAATTGCTAAAATAAAATGTGTATGCATTAACACAAATTAACAACTAGCAGTTTCACGCAGCTTCGCCTGCGTAACTTGGCTTCTTCTGCACCCATTTTGATGAAACAAAACCTATGTCACTCAGGGATAATATAGCATTCTAGAGGTGAAAGAATTTTTCAAATCGGTCCAGCAGTTTCGGAGCCTATTCATTTCAAACAAACAAAAAATCAAATCTTTCACCTTTATAATATTAGTATAGAAAAATCATATCTTTGTCACATTTTTTTTTTTTGCATTAATAACCCAAATACAGTACTGTTTAGTCAGACACAACGAAACCCTCAACCATCAAAACTAAGTAAGTCATTCCCGAAGGGACAGGCAACATGTAAAGTACATACAGTATGACGAAAATACTATGTCTGTATTTCTACGTCTGAGTGTTTTTATGTTAGAGGTCAGAAATAAGAACGGTTTTCCTGGTAGTAAGAGACAACCGTGGCCTATGACATCATAAATGTTACAGGTGCGTCCCTTTTTTATTGCTGGGATAGAAGTCCTATCGTGCAAGTCCACTGGCTACCCTGCCCTCCAGACGGTAACATGACACAGTGGCGACAGGTATAAACAAGGCGGTGGATCCCTGCTCGGGCCAGTTCCAGCACTCTACCATGAATGTTTATTTATTTATTGACGTGAAACTTTTTTACCAACATATATGAAGTCATATTTTCTCTGTTACGTTCATTGACCTCTAGTTAACTAGAGCTTAAGCTCCACGAAAAATGAAGCCGTAAAGAAGTTTTATTTCTTACGAATGTACACACCCACATATACACATTTTTATTTAACCGTCGTGTTTTAATGAAAAGAGTTCTCTAGGTGAAAGTGGCTATGCGAATTTGCAAGGATCGTGACGTTTTGCACTCAGTACTCTCTGCCTGCCACGTAAAGGACTTGGCGTAAAGATATATCTGTACGTAAATTTATATAATTAACTTGAAGTATTAGTATCGTTAAGTAACTCCCACAACACGAGCATAGTATAATTTGCTTACATTGGGGTAAGACCAATTTCTTAAATTTGTCCAGGGATATTAAATATTTATTTAATATTTAATATGTCATATTCCAATATTAAAAATACGGCTATAGCATATTCCAATATTAAAAATACGGCTATAGAAGTGGCGAACCTCTACGATAATATGATTTGGCAATGAATATTGAAAATCATAACTAGTGGCACCATGCCGGGCGAGTCTAGGACTCTACCATCTACCACTAATCGGATTACATTAGTGGGATAATCCAGAAAACTACATTGCTGTTTACATCCACTAGCGGCATTATGTCACTTCCTTATAATAACAAAATTGGTTTAAAAAACCAAACAAATAATTTTATTACGATGTAACACATAAAATATCTATTATATTTACAACCAGAAATAACATTAATGAGCCATAATCATGCGCTAGCACGTAGCTTGTAACTGTTGAAAGAAAATCGATTGAATGACAGCTGTCATTTGCATACCGGCCATCTTGGGGCTCACTGTCAAAACGATTGGGTTGTCGAATAGCCTTTTCTTCAAAAGGCTTGAGGCTTGAGCTTTGATATTCAAATTGAATTTTGAATTGCCTATGTTCCTACCACCCCCTTTTTCCAAGTGAGGTTAAAGATTACGATTCCCCTTCTTCCAAAATGTAATTTTAGGTTGTTTTTGTTCAACATGTCATTAATCGGCGATACTACATACAGGCCAATTTTTGAAACGTTAATCTATTTTTTTAATTTAGCTTTTCACAGCAAAAGCTTGACATGAGTTTGGTTTACAAGTCTAATTTGATCTCATGTTAAGCAGCTGTTAGGAAGAGCTCAATCGTAGATTAAAATTGATTGGCGTATCGGAAACTGGCCGGCTGTCATGTCATATGCCGTGTGTCGATACATGGTCAATACCGTCCATTGCCATGTTTCGGTCTGACGAGCAGAGTACTGGTACTTCATGATGTGACGCATATTTCTTCCCTTAAGGAAATTCGTCAGCTTTTTTATTTATACAAATTTAAAAAATCATATCTGACTGACTAAAATTTCCAGATTTTATGAAAAGTGGTAAAATTGAAATAAATAGATACACTTACCTACTTAGTACGTACTTATAAGTTTATTTTTTGCAACATCTTAGGTACTTTTTGCAAATACCCTTTACAAAACAGATTATCTACCATCCTGCCAGGCAGCTCGTAAAAAACGAGTTTATGCTTACCGTCACTGACACCGTGACATCTGATTAGGTGGTAAAGTCTCACAGCGACTCGTCCGGATCTTACCGCGCCTTACCTATTCCTGCCACCATAATGTTGCTGTTGACATGTTTCGGTTGGGAAGATAAGGTGTCCCAAAGCCTTACATCCCGATCTGAGGTTGACAACGGACCCTTACCACCTTTAGACACCAAAGTTGGCGCGAATTTCTTACCATCAGGAAATCCGTCTGCTTCTTTATCTTCCAGTACCATAAAAAAAACTTAGTATGAATATAATATGTACTATGTGCTGACAGTTAATTGCGACTTCCTCAGATTTGCAACGCATTGTAACATCTTTGGTGTCTATTTGCACGTGTAAATCATGCCATTAGAAAATCTGTCTGTTTACATACCTATGGTTCATATTTTTTTTTAATATTTTGTTATCTTATCTGGTTTTTTTTTCCACGTGTCGAACCTTGTACCCAATTATCTATAGACAAACATGCTAACCCCTAGCCCAAACGGCAGTTAATCATTTCCTCTTGGAACCGATACTCTTGAAGCTAATACAAGTAAGCTTACGCTTCTGATGAACAAAAACAGTGTACACGTGCGCTAATCCAGCGGATCCGGGTTCGAGCCCCGGTGGTCCCCATTTCACAACGCTTTACGAGAAATATCTTAGTCTACTGTTAACTGACTTCTAAAAAGAGGAATTCAATTTGATTAGTATTTTTGTGGGAGTTAAACAAATTCATATAATCGATATCAAACAGTAGAGGTACAGTACTACTATTTAAATTATGCGCTTCGGCTTTACACTTTTTATTTTTATTTTTAAATTGATTGACCTAATCTAAGTTTAAGCGAAATGATTATTTATGTGTAATAACAACTCTATTTAGATATCTTTAAAATATATTCGGATTTCCGAAGCTTGGCGAATATAGCCAAAGCGCATAATTTAAATAGTACGTGTCGCTTATATAGTATATTAAGTTCTTCCAAAATTAAAATGTTCAAATTTTTAGACAGTGTTCAGTAAATAAACAATGAATAAACAAAATCCAAATAAAAAAATAACGTGATTAAAATGAATTACATTTTTTTCTCATAGGCCTTACCAGCTACTCGACATTCTCATCCATTTAATAAAATATGTAGGTAATAATAAACAATAGATTTTAATAACATTGGTACCAAGCAGACTTATTATTTTACAGGATACTAGCTGCTGCGGCGAACTTCGTTCCATCCGCTCAATTTTTATGGGAAAAAATTCAATGTTGTTATTCCTAAGTTTCCTCAAATTCGGACGGGATAAAATTCTATGTTCATCGCCTGGATCTAAGCTACCTTTTTGTTAGTTTTCAGCCAAATCGGTGTAGCCGTTCTTGAGGTAAAAGTAGTGCAACTAACACCACATTCTTTAATATAATATATAGACTAGCAGCCCGTAAAAGCTTCGCACGGGTGACAAACTTCTATGTTATTATAAATACAAACCTTCCTCTTGAATCACTCTATTTATTAAAATGGCCCGAATTCACGTGTAAAAAAATTTAAATCTCGTTAATTTAAATGTGATTATATTATTGACGTACTGACCACTATCAAAAAATTTAAAATGTCTGTTTCGGACTACCGATTAGTGTGCTTTATTTATTAGTTTCGGATTAGTGTGCTGCCGACTTAATACTAAGATCTCAAGAACTAGACATGCCACCCGCACTTATAAGTTTACTAACTATTCTATCCTATCAACCGGAATATGACAACGGCGAGCAATAACGTTATGGCGGCGGCTAAAATGTTAGAAACAAGGATGCATAGTACGAAGTTGTAGAAGAACAATCAAACAATATAAATCAAAAATTGATTATTTTGCAAGGGAGCGATGGGAATGTCTCGTTTTGAGCCTTGCAACAAAGAAGCGCTAGATCTGGCGCTGTTTGCGCTAAGTTGGTAAATGTAACAATACTTTTTACTAGTTACACTCATTCATAATTTGAGAAGATTCTCATGAATTACGATGAATCACAGGACATTCATACATAATGTAAACCGTAACACCCACAAAACAAAATCTAAATTACAACAATCGAACAACGTGGGAACGACTGACAGGTTAAATTTTGGCACCTATTGTTTTTTTTTTTGTATTTTTTTCGGACATTGAGGTGTTAGACTATTGTTTCTGTCCGCAAAGACGGACGCGCGTGTCCTAAGCAGGTTTTACTGTTTGTTCAATATTGTTTTTTTTTCGTAGTAGACACCTGTAGCGTCATTCACAGATAATAATTCAATTTGCATTTGTCGGGTGTGAGAAAGTTTTTTTTCTTTTTCGGATGTTAGCAAATGGCGTAAACTTGTTACCTATCGCATATTTTCATAATATTCACTAGCTGTTATTCAGCTTCGTCTCCGTTTTCATAAAACACGTTGCCATTTGCTGGAGTCGGTATAATTTAAATTAAATATTACTAACAAGGAACAATAGATATTTTTAATTTGGGTTAAATTTCTATAAATTTTAAAGAACGAACAAATTTCGCCCCAGGCAGGATTTGAACCTGTGGCCTCAGGATTTAAGATCTGTAACCACTGACCACGTTAACAGTCAAGAAAGCAATTAAAAATTTCGCCACAGTTACAGTTTCAAATCCTGTCCAGGGCGAATTTTTTTTTTCTTCAATATTTATAGAAGTAACAATAGGAAAGAATAAAGTAAGTTCGTCTTTATGGGGCATAATAGTAAATTGTTTCTTTACTGACTAGGTATTAAAGCTCCTTTAAGCATAGGTTTTCAAATGTTTAGACAGCGGAATTTATCTACACAAAAAATTATGTGACTTAAATTGCTTTTGGATTTCAGTATTATGGTACGAATTGCCATTTGACATAGGCATATAGTTCTGAACTCAGGAACGTCACCTAGAGAGGGCAAGTCGATACGGATATTGATAAAAACATTATTGGTAGGTTAAGTCGGGAGCCTCCTGCTCTGGACTTTTTAAATTACCTTTAATTTCCCGCTTAAATAGTAGCAAAGTAGGTTCAAAAGTACCAGAATAATCGATCAAGCAAGTTATTAATACATAAGACTGTTTGCTTTAAGTATAACTGTCAACTTTTTTAGAATCTCTATAGTAGGACAGCTGCCCCTCTTGTCCCCCTCTTGGCGGTGCCCTTGGCTGAACTCTTCCTGAAGTAAAAGTAATTTTATGTGAATAACTTTTATTATATACAGCGGCCCGCCTCGGCTTCGCACAGTTATGCAATATACATGTAAACCTTCTTCTTCAATCACTTACTTTATCTATTAAAAAAAACACCTAAAAATCCGTTGCTTAGTTTTAAAGATTTAAGCATAGGTACAAAGGTACATACGGACATAGGGTCAGAAGAAGCGACTTTGTTACTTTGTAGTGATACTGAACTTTGTCTAAAAAATTGAAAACTAGTTTTGGAAGGACCCTATATACCTAGTAGGTAATTAAACAAGTAAAAATTATTTGGATTTTTTTTTGTATAAAATATGACATGGTTCTCAGCTATGGTATATACATCACGGAGAGATTTTGTATGTGGTTATTACAAAAACGTATGATTATTAGGAGCTCATCAACAGTTTTACAGTTAGTTTTATACTAATTGACTGGCTAGTTGTGCTGTTGTACTAAAATCAAATCAGTCTCAGCAATATGTATTTTCTGATTCTTGTTGAGAAATACACTAAACCTATAAACACCCAAAATGTTTATGGTGTGTTGGCAACCAGAGACTAGAACCTGCCGTAATGATGACCTGTTAGCCTAAACTCCAAACTGGGACACGACAAACGCGAGCATTGACGTTGACTCAGTGGTTTTGGTGACAAAAGGAAAACGATTTGCTATTTGTTTTAATTTGTAATCGTCAAAGAAGCCCTGGGATAAAGTAACAACATATTAAAATAATTACTTACTTAAACCAGTGTTAAAAAAAGGCCAAAGGTGTATAAACATTCAGTAATTCAGGAAGCAACCATTTATCATTCTGTAGTTTTTATATGGCAATACAGGGCCCCGTCTGGATTATGGGATTACGGTGTTTAATGCTGGCAACTAAAATTATTGTTGGGGTTGTTAATCTGTGGAGCGAACGTTAAAACATCTGTCTGGTTATGGTGCTCTGGTATATACTCGAATAGATTTATATTCCTAAAGGTTATGTGTGTTTGTTTATAAATAAACATCGTTTCTGTCTTAAGTGATATACGTAAAAAAACACATTTTTACCGATTAGCAGTCTTATAGAAGTGTAATATTTGGCACGCAAAATAATGTATTAGAGAAGGCTACATTTATTTGCACTTAGTTTTATTAAATGCTAGCGGCCCACTCCGGCTTCGCACGGGTATAAAATATACTTAAAACCTTCCTTTTTAAACACTTTATCTATTAAAAAAACCGCATCAAAATCCGTTGCGTCATTTGAAAGATTTAAGTGAACAAAGGGACATAGGGACAGCAAACGCGATTTAGTTTTATACTATGTACCTAATGACTAGGAGTTGAACGCGTCTTCGTATGCGCGTTAAAGTACCTTTTCGTGATTATTGATGGAAACTTAAAAATAATAGGTAATAGGTATCGTAAATGTTGACGTAGGGTATAAGCTGCTGCTGAATGAAGCTGATGCTGCTGCTACTCTACTATACTGCACAAAATTTATTGAAAATCCATTCAGTAGTTTTTTCATGAAAAGTGAACAGGCAGGCCGACAAAAACTAGAAAATTCTAGAGGAAAAAGGTATCGTAAATGTTGACGTATGCTATTAGCTGCTGCTGGATGAAGCTGATGCTGCTGCTATACTACTTACTTTACTTCACAAAATGTATTGAAAATCCATTCACTAGTTTTTTCATGAAAAGTGAATAGACAGACCGACAAAAACTTAAATAACTTTAATTTTGTATTCTGTGTCAGGTATACACAATCCCAACAAATAAAAATTCATGTAAAATGTTGCCAAGACTGGCATTGTAAAGAAGTTATAAGATGTCATGTAGAGCTAAGATTCTCACTCTAAAAACTCTAACTGTTCAAGCTCAAGCTAATGGTACCTCATACAAATCCACTTAAATTCCGTACCCCTACTTTACACATTCTTGGCTCCGTAATTTCAATGCTCACGATTGTCGTGTTCCATATTGGATGGTAGGGTTACTATATCAGAATCCCGCTGGTAATTATTAGGTATAAACCACTAGTCGATTCGAGGTAAAATTTATATTTAGTTTAACTTAGATAATTGAAATTAAAATAAATTCGAGCTAACGGTGATCGAAGAAATTTTTCACTGAATTACGGCAATCGTAACTTAAACGTTAATGTGAGCCATTTTCAGGCAAACATACTTACTACCTAAGTAGAATCGAAAACGGTTAGTCTGGTCTATCCGCACAGGTGGAATATCGAAAATTTTGGGCCTGCGGTAAAGTATTTCGTAAAAAACCATTTTGTTATTAATTTGTTATCGACGCAACCATGCAGATAGCTTTCCGGGGTTGGTGTAGTGTTCTTTTAGAGAATTAAATCAAAAATATTTATTATAATAAGTCGCTACCACATTAATTTAGTGCCTACGTGCTCGGATTGAAGCCAATTTTCGCCAACACCGTCAATGTTGGCATTTCTGTGTTCCAGTTTGGGGGTAAGGGTAGCCTGTAAACGTACGTAACGCAAAATTACCCTATGGTTACCTCTTTCTTAGTAACCAGGAAAACTATCTCAAGACAAGATTTCTTATAGTTTCAACAAAATACATTTTTTTTATTTTTTGCTACGACTTATTTTTAAAAATATATTCGGTCACAGACGCACTACATAAAAGTTGCGCAATTTCGACGTATTTGTAAA
>NJDC01000210.1:45180-68582 GCA_002245475.1 Calephelis virginiensis | reverse complement strand
ATATAAATCCACTTAAATTCCGTACCCCTACTTTACACATTCTTGGCTCCGTAATTTCAATGCTCACGATTGTCGTGTTCCATATTGGATGGTAGCGTTACTTTATCAGAATCCCGCTGGTAATTATTAGGTATAAACCACTAGTCGGTTCGAGGTAAAATTTATATTTAGTTTAACTAAGATAATTGAAATTAAAATAAATTCGAGCTAACGGTGATCGAAGAAATTTTCACTGAATTACAGCAATCGTAACTTAAACGTTAATGTGAGCCATTTTCAGGCAAACATACTTACTACCTAAGTAGAATCGAAAACGGTTGGTCTGGTCTATCCGCACAGGTGGAATGTCGAAAATTTTGGGCCTGCGGTAAAGTATTTCGTAAAAACCCATTTTGTTATTAATTTGTTATCGACGCAACCATGCAGATAGCTTTCCGGGGTTGGTGTAGTGTTCTTTTAGAGAATTAAATCAAAAATATTTATTATAATATGTCGCTACCACATTAATTTTGTGCCTACGTGCTCGGATTGAAGCCAAGTTTCGCTACACCGTCAATGTTGGCATTTCTGTGTTCCAGTTTGGGGGTAAGGACAGCCTGTAAACGTACTCAACGCAAAATTACCCTATGGTTACCACTTTCTTAGTAACCAGGAAAACTATCTCAAGACAAGATTTCTTATAGTTTCAACAAAATATGTACATTTTTTTTTATTTTTTACTATGACTCATTTTTAAAAATATATTCGGTCACAGACGCACTACATAAAAGTTGCGCAATTTCCACGTATTTGTAAAGTCTGGTGAAGTTGTAAAAACTGCGAGGCTAGTAACATATTAGCCATTAAAAAAACACGTATTACTGCACGCTCGAACTCCATTGCGCACAGACTCTACAAAGACTACTCTACCGCCTATAGTGCATACCCGACTCGTTCTGCCGCATACTACTACGATCGGCTACGATCACAAGTACCTAAATAAAAACAAAGCGCTGCTAATACGCTATCTATACGCAGCCATTTGCTTCTATGAGCACTGACCCTACCAATTATAATTTTACTTTGTAAGTTGTATTTCCAAGTCCCTACAATGTAGGCAGGTTAACAATAACTGCCGGTACGTGCTCACTACGGGCGCGGTCCGCACTATTTACGCAGCGGTCACGTACTCGCAGTTTGTACATAACTCGCATACCACAGTGATGACATAGAACATTAATTGGTAGCCAGTTAAACGGAGTATTACAAAGTATTTCTAAGTACAGCGTTTTCTGATATCTACAGGTTGATTAAAGTTGTGACGATTGAAATTTTATTTCAAGACCTACGTATACCTCAAGAAGTCAAGACAGACGCCGCGCGCCGTAACGCTAGACAATGCGCTGACGGAGGTGATAACAATGCGCTGACATTTTTATATCCAACAAAAAAAGGAAAAATTTAATGATGCCAGATGAAATTAACATTTATTTTAATTTCTAGCTGGCCTGACAGATGTAGTCCTGTCTTATATGTGAATATTGATTTTTTTTTCAGATAAACCTTTTCCTGACTGACCTAACTAACACAGAAAAAAAATTAGAAAAATGGATCCATCCGTTTAGGTTTGTTGCGAAGACCAAGACAAATGTAGTTTAATTTTTATAAATATTAATAACTTGGTCAGGGATTTACTAAAACTAACGTAATATGTCAAATATGACCAATTAAATTAGGCCTAGACAGCTTTTAACATTTTCATTTTCATTAGAATTAGATGTCTAAAAGCACGGCGAAAATGGATCAGGTCATAGAAAGCCCTAGCCAGGATTTTTTTAAAGTCTTGCAATGACTCGGAAGAGCGTCTACCGCTTTTTATATTCCCTCTGTCGTATCTACCTAATGTCAACGCTCGCTGCTGTCGCGTTTTGGAGAGTGGGCAAAAAACTTTGTATAGAGTAGTCACAAGCACCGTAACGCTTGTCTGTTATTACTGATCACCATGTCATCAGTCTGGTAATTGGTTACCATATATACGAAAAATAAATAAGAAAAAGTCTATTGAATAGTGTACTGCAATACTATTTTCTAATCAACCTGTATAAAGTGTTATCAATAAGGTAGTTGTTTGTTTGAAATAATAGGTACTGTACGTTGTGTGAGAAATTAGAAAACATTACTTATAGTAGTTTGGTGCTGCTTTCACCGGAGCTTATGTTTTTTATGTTATACGTTTTCTCTGCAAATTATAAAGTAGGTAATTTTATTTGGCCGGTCATACCTACTTCAGAAATATGTAAACTTTTCTGCCATGAACTTTATTGAAATCGAATTTTCTATTGAATTAAAGTCAAGATAAACAAACAATACATAACGATATGCTGTTGACATTTTCTGAAGGAACTTTGCAGATAAAAAAAAAGCAAAGCAGCATCACAAACACGCAGCCATCTTTCCAGATAGGCAGGGACCAAAATAAAAGCGAGATTTAAAAATACCAAATGTCATTTTTCGTAAACATATCATACTTGAAGAGCAAAGGCAACACCAAACAGCCTAATAATGATATTTCATTTGAAAATCGACACGAAAAAATGTTACGATCGTCACGCACGAAAACAATCCATAAGGATTTGGAAGCGTGCGCATAGACAAATTCAACATGGCGGTACTTTTTGGAATTTTTTCAATTTTATTTGTTGCATTTAGACGGATATTTGTTTTTATTGCACGGAATGCATTCTAATAGTCACGAAAACGCCATTAGTAGTACAAAGCTAAATTTTACAAGTCGGATTTAACTAAGTTTATGTAAAAATCACGTATTTTTGAAATGTAGCGTGCGTAATTTAGTATTTCTGTACTATTACGTCAAGACCCATGACTCAATGTTATTGATACGGTTTGCAAAAAATGTAATAAAGATATCTTTGGTACAGGTTTTAAAACAAAGAACCAGCGTTACGTCACCATTTTTATCTGTTTAAAAACCTACACTCAACATTTTAAAATCTACAAATAAGCTTTTAACATACATGGCCTTGTTTTGTGCCCGTCATTGGCTTTTAAAATATTTTTTTTACGGAAATATTAGTGTTTTAATTGTAAGTTTTGATTTTTAAGTTTAAAAGCTCATATTAAATAGCGAACAGACCTAGAATGTTGTTTATGTTGGCTAAACAACGCTTGCACTAGCACTGAAAAAAAATATCTAAACTATCTTTGTTGTTAAAAAAACTTTGATCCTGAGGAATTAAGTTTTGTCTATGATAGAGAAATTATTTTCTTGTCAACCCTATACAGAGCTCTTTGTTAAGTCGATTTCGGTTTGGCAATCAGTAACATGTTTAATTTTTATTAATTAGGTAATTACTAAAATCAAGTCATCAAATGCAATAATAAATAATACTGCAAACGATGCCGATAATAATAATAACTAAACCAAACTATTACTAAATACTATCCTGTTTTGATTTATGTTTTTGTTGTTATTTTGATACGAACTTTTACTTCAATTTTAAAGAAACTGGTTTGGAAGTACCTAATAATCAGTTCGCGAGTCAGTTTTCTGTGTAACCAGTGATTTTGTTGCTAACTGCTAAGCACCAAACTTTTGTTTCAGTGAGAATGCAAGCTACAACGACTGAAACTCAGCGTACAATTGACTAGTTCCTATAATTATGGGGAGGCAAGCCTCTCGGTGCCGGTGAAAAGGTTAAAGTAAAGATGAAGTGCGGTGTTGGTCCTCGACTGATTTTAATAAAAAAACATAAATTTTAACTTGCGACTTTACCAATAAAAACTGAAAACTAAAATAAAAAAAACAATTGTTTTTGAATCAGAGTCGCCTCAGTTAACTAGGTACCTAATATTTTACTTTGGACTATTTTTTTTTTTAAATTAAGTCTTATGTTTGTTATATCCGAAGTACAGGCGATAACATAATGGTTAATTATATTTATATCAAATACAACGCAATTTTAAAATGCACATGCAGTTTTTCTTTATACCTACTAGACATGACTAATGAAAATCATAAAATTTTCAATAATCCCCAAAAACTGTATGTATGTAGATATTTCATTACGACACGATCACGTCAGCTTTTATACAAAAAACCAGCATCAAACTCGGTTCATCCGTTAAACAGTTACGAATGTTATGATGCCACAAATGACAGACAGACACTCGCTAACACACACAATACGTCACACTTCCGACACTTTATTTTTCAGTCGAGGGTTAAAAATGTACAATAGTTTGTGTTAAATGAGTTCTTATCAAATAAGGTTCTGCAGTATAAGAAAAACCTACTTACTTCAAGACTTATATTATAAACCCAAACATGATAGAATAATGTTGGGAATTTTAGGAGTTCTCTTGACCCCATTCTGCCGACTACCTCCGCCATCATATCATAACATTTTAGGATAGCGGCTTTAAAATTAAGTTGCAAACTAAAACCTCACTGTTTGTAAGTACCAGCACCCACATTGCAAGTTAAACAAAAACTTGTAAAAATTAAATGAGTTTTGAACAAAATTTGTAATTCGAATTCTTATTCGAAATTTGAATTACTTTTCCTCGCGCTTAAGCATCATCCAGACGTACAACCGTCTCGATCAACATAAGTCTTTATAATTTGTGGTCTGGATGATGCTTACACACCCTAATCACGCCAAATAAATCCATTTTGCTCATTGTTTTACTAACCAAAAGCGCTCTCTTGCGAGAAAGGTGAAAAGAGTTTTCCGATTTCAGTTAACTAACTTAGGCTAACCTGACAGGTACCTAGCATAGATTAGTAGATATATTATATTGGTGATAATTATGCTGTTTACAAATTAAACTTATTTTAGATGCATGCTATCTTTTTCAAATAAAACAAAAACAAATTGTGATATTTTTAATCAACGTTTTCAGAGTGATATATTAGACGTCTGTAGACGTGCGATCTAATTTGACAGCACTAAAAGTGTTTTGTCTCTTTCTGTTACTTTCGTTGAAAAAAGATAGCGATGACTTAAAATTAGTTTAGTGAGTTCATAATAAAATTACCGCTATTGTTTTTGGTAATAGGAAGACACTTCCTGAAGTCGGAGAAGACTAATCCAAAAAGAACTTACTTATTTCAGATTATCGATATATTCTTCAAAAATGATATTTCAGTCATGTCAAATTAGTGATCAAATAGAGTTTATCGACATAGCTAACCTAAACTAAATAAACGACCCGCCATTTTATAAAAAAACTAGCTGTCGCCGCCAACTTCGTTCCAGCCGTTCTGTTTGTATGGGAAAATGTAAAATGTCGTTTTTCCTAGTTTTCCTTTTTTATCTTTTAAACCTTCCTTGGCCTTCGACAAATGATTCAAAACCAAAATTAGCCAAATCGGTCCAGCTGTTTTCGAGTTTTAGCGAGACTAAGGAACAGCACTTTATTTTATATTATATAAGAAGATAACAGATAAATCAGATTAAATTTCAGAATGCGAGATTATCAAAGTCAATCTCTACGTTAAAAAGCCGTATTCATTTCTTAAAAGCTATCTTAAATAAATAAAACTACTTAAGTATAATGATAGCAAGCAGTAAGCACCATCCCACCGCGGTAAAAAATTGTGATTCGAGGAAAGCGGTCAGCGGCCATCTTAAACCTGTTTACCAAAATGGCGCCGCTACCGTACGCCGACAGCCTTACCTAAGATATTTGGAACGGGTTCTGTAACATAGATAGCACGTGTCCCCAGTTTTCCGCCATGGTCTATACTCTTGTGGTTGATACAAAACTACTTTTGTATAACTTTTCGTTACTAACAGCCCAGTTAAATTCGGTTCACATAAATAAAAAAAAAATATGGTAAGTATGCCAAATTTTTTATAATTTTTTCACCAATATTTTAAGAAAATTCATTCTGATTGAATACATTTAAAAACTCATTTATCTATAGATATACCTACCAGCAAAATTTCATTACGATCGGTTCAGTAGATTCAGCGTGAAAGAAAGCGGTCGTGATATAGACAGACAGATAGACAAAAATTCTAAAACTGTATTCCGCCGCCCTTTTTTTAGTTACCTGTACCTATTAATTTTTTAAATATCTGCAATGTAAAAAAAATCACTTTTCTATAGTAGCTTTTTTTGACAGTTAGGTACTACAAGTAGGTAGGTACCTATCTACTCTATGTTCCGAGGAAGCTTAAAAGATGATGTACTTTTTATTCCAAAATTTTTTTTTATCGTGGAAAAAAAGGTAAAAGTTTAAATGTAAATCCGTGAAGTCATATTTAATTTTTTTTTAATCTGTATTATATATGCTTTACATATTGTGCTGTACTTTTTTTACAAACTAGAAATTTTCTAGTTTTAAAATTACAGATATAATTACACTCGGTATAAAGTGACCAACCAACTTGAAATCCGGAAAGTAGAGGACTGACATAATTGCATCTTCACGCTAGGTCCTCTTGTAAGGATGGCAGAGAGTGGTAAATGAACAAAGTTCACCGGGTCGGCTAGTCGTAAATAATTATTTAATGTCAATTTGTGTGACTTGATAACATTGAAATTTAAAATTTAGTTGGTACCTTCTTTTTCGACAAAAATTTCACATTTTATGTAGTATTGTTTTGTTAGCGAACAAGCAGACGGCCCTCTTAATATCATAATATATCCCGTTACAATTATTAGGGATTGTCATGTTCCGATTTGGATATCACGATATCTTGTATATTACGCAATAGGCCTTATGTACCAGCATCAGATGGCAATGAACCATAACCAGCTATGGTATTTACTACTTATAGACGACGCATATATCTTTTAATCATTTTGCAAGTTGCTTTCCAATCCTTAAAAAACATAATAATCGTGAAGAAATATATCGATAAAAATAATGCTGTAATAAACACGAAATCCTTGCATCCAACATTTAGTAACAATTACGTTAATATGGCAACACTGTTTATTGATTACGTCCGATGTCTCAATGTATTAATAAATAGGTAGGTTTTGACATGATGATAATCGATATTAAAATATTTAATTTATAAACCATTCATGTAAATATGACTGTTTCCTTTTTTATATTTTTTGAAATTGGTTTTTATAAACGACTCCTAAAAGAAGGTTGTTCTTAATTCGTTTGTTTGTTATTTCGGCGTAGGCCAACACCGATCGGTTGTCAGATCTTAATGGTTATTTTTTTGAAAGGTGGTCCCACGCAAATATGATCAAGATCCGAAAAGTGGTTTTTGAGTTATATTTAATTATGGAAGTTTTCTTGTTGACCTACCTCATCAATTTTTGCAGTTTTACTATGTTTTAATAATTGAGGTACCTAATTATTTACGCGATTTACTAATTTTAAACATATCTACTTATTATTCCAAATAAGAAACGCAAAAAGCCGACATATCTCCTGATAGTAAGTATAACAAATACGGGTTACTCATAGGTAAGTACCAAAGATGTCAAAGATGCGTTGTAAACCTGAAGATAAATCATTAAGTTTGAGGGAATAAATTTACTAATACCCTACCATAAACACTGGAACACGACAGTGACAAGTGGTGATCGCGGTCAGGGTAAAAAGAAGTTGTCAATAATAATAAGACAAATAATAAACCATCGCAAATAAAATTAAAAATTGATAAAGTATCTTCACGTCCATATCCCGCAAAAATAGGCAGATTCCAGATAAAGAGAGAGAACCAGACCACACAACGCTAGCCGAAGAAACTAAGTCCCATAATGTGATAAGTGTCAAGTCTATCACCTAGCAGGGACCTATCCATTTAAAAAAATAACATTCATATTTTGCCAAAATTATTCCCCAATTGTGCATCGACATTTTTTTTTAAGTAGTACTCTCTGTCTTCTCTACGGCAGTTCTTTAGTGTTACGGAACCCTTTGAATGTAAGCTCAACACACACTTTTCTATAGCTTATTTAATCTTTAATTTAGTATACCGCAATGTAGTAGCAGCAACATAAGTTATTTACGTAACTAACCCTAACAACATTCTGATCTTAACGCTAATAGGGAGAAATGGTCTGTAAACAAACCAACAAAACGACAAAAGTTATGAAAGATTTACAACCTTACATCATTCACATTAAGTCCATAATATGTTTAAAGCAAATGCACTAAAATTTTAAAATAATATTTAATAATCGCAGCCATATTTGACCTGAATCTGTCGTGTGTTTGGGTTTTCTCGAAGTAATAATTGACTGAAGTGTGATGTTATAACTATACCTATGATCTAGCGGTTCAGGTGTTGGATTTGACTGCATGAGGTCCCGGGTTTGTATCCCGGGTCGGGCAACAAAAAGAAAAAATTGGTTTTTCCAATTTTCTAATAAAAAAATTGTTGCTCGGGATTGGATATGTGCCCGGTTGGCGATAGTCTTGCCACCTAGATCACATTATGGGACTTAGTGTCTTGGGCTAGTCGAGGGTGCCCTGGTTGTGCCCCTGCATGCCTCTTCGGGGATATGGGTGTGAAGATACTTTTTTTTACTTTAAATTTTTTGGTTTATGGTTACATCAGAAAATCAAAATATCAGTAGCAATTAATGTTGTTTCAAGTTTCACTTAAATCGTGTACAATTTAAACCCGTAATTCCCAAAGAGGTCCAGGATCCGTAGCGGTCCACCGAATCCAGCAAAATTCTAAGAAACTAAATAGTTTGGAAATCTCTGATTTAAACACTATACCAACTATATTTTTATATAGTTCTAGTGTTTTAATTTCTTATTGTTTTATTATCTACATAAATGTTACTTAATTTTCGATATATAGTTCATAGATCTAGATTTTAAATGTAATGTAATCAGCTTACTTGTATATGTATAAAGTTTACTTAGGTAGGTCTCTACCAGATTGTCTAAAGATGGCTTTATTGGCGATCAGATCGATTTTATTTATCAAAAACTATTTTTCTAAAATTGAATTGAAATCGATTAGTCCTTCTCGAGTTTTAGTGAGACTATGTTACTCTACCGTGAATTCTGTCGCTATACATAATTTAAAAAAAATAAGTTTGCTCTTAGTTAATTGCCTATTCAATAGTGGCAAATCTACAGTGCTATTACTAAACTAATTTTAAACTTTCGCTATCTTCTTTCGACCCAAGCTATCCAAGTAGGTAATAGAAAGAAACAAAACTCATATAATACTTTTAGTTTTTTTTTCTTTGGATGTTTAATTAGTAACTCGAAGTACGTTGATAACTTCAGAAGTTTACATCCTGACTAATTTGACATTCAAATATTCTATCTCTTTTGTTTTTAATTCATTGGAAAAAGTTGCATACATCTGAAATGTGTTTAGTTACAGCTTAGTAGAACTACTAACATTTATAACTACTACCACCATCACTACTTTATACTATCACTAGCAGATCCGGCGAGTTTCATATCGCTAAACATTAATACCTACTAATAGTTTGTATAGATAAAACTAAAGTGTGGTTTTTCCACTTTCCCTGCAATTTTCCTGGTTTTTCTCTTCATATCATCCTTCTCCTGACAATAACCAAAACAACAAAAAACAATTTGCTAAATCGGTCCATTCATTAAAGC
Organism: Calephelis virginiensis; assembly: GCA_002245475.1. Classification (NCBI taxonomy): domain Eukaryota; kingdom Metazoa; phylum Arthropoda; class Insecta; order Lepidoptera; family Riodinidae; genus Calephelis; species Calephelis virginiensis. The sequence continues at coordinate 59,011 of NJDC01000210.1, read as the reverse complement.
GTGACGCAATGACCAAGCGTAGACCACGCGAAATTGGGATTCATTTTTATATAGGTATAGCCGGCGCAGCAAACTATCGCTTGACATTAGCAGTTAACTACGTAATATTTAGTGCTCCGATAATAGAGCAGTTTTCCAGATCCAAGGTAAAAATCCAAAATCAACCAATACTTACAAATAAAAAGTTAATTAAAAAAACATTTTTTCAGGGGACTAAATTGTGAATTTAAATTTTGAATCCCCTTGAACACACACATTTTCAAAATCGTTCTAGTTGTTAAGGAGTTCAGTGACATACACACGCACACAAGAAATTCTGCTTTTTTTTTATGATATTGGAAGGCAAACAAGCAGACGGATTTCCTGATGTTAAGAAATTCACGCCGCCTAGAGACACCAAAGGTGGTAATGGTGCGTTGCCAACCTGAGGCCGGGATGTTAGGCCTCGAGCAAAAGTAAGTTTACCGGCTACCTTACCCTCCGAACCGGAACACGTCATGACGTTATGGCGGCAGGAATAGGTAAGGCGGTGGTACCAATCCGGACGAGTCGCTGCTAAACTCTACCACCTTGTCAGATGTCACGGTGTTAATGACGGCAAAAAGGCAGAGGGTCTATTCTACAAAGGAGCCCGGACCAACACGGGGAAAATTGCTTATACATTTCTTAGTTATAACAATATTTTAGTAGTTAAGATGGCTGGAATATTCCACTAATGAAATCCATCGGAAAACATCATCCTGTCGTTGGTCGCACTTGAGTAAAATATACTAAATACGAGTATGAATCATTGAAGTCTTATTTCATGTAATATAATATATTGTTAAGTCAGGTCAAACATCGACCACGATGCCCCAAATGACTGTCACCTTGCTGACCATCAGAATCTGTGACTGTGGAAAGTGGAGCATGACCGACTTATTTAAAGGTATTTTAATATAAAGTATTTCAAGGAAACATGTAGCCTGATTTTTCGATGGTAGAAAATACACTTATATTTCTATGATGATCCAACAATTGTAATGGTTTTGATAATCTCAGTCTTGTGTTTTACCAAAACCTATCCTACCTTTTCAACCAAAACGCGATACCAAAGATGTTAAAAGTGCGTTGCCAGACTTGGCTGAAATTTTTTGCCACTTTTGTATGTACGTTTACCTATCTTCTGGGAACATGTCTATGGCGAGAGTCAATCTAGATTGACCGACTGCATTAGAAATATAATACAATAATATGACTTAATTGATTATTTTACTAGCCGGTGATAGGGTCGTCGAATCCCTGCGCCATGATTAATAATTTGATAAAAATATATCAAAGCATGGGTTGTGGTCAAGAGCTCGTATCAAAGATGGCTTTTGGGGTATGCAATTGCCTATTTGACTATACATATAGACACATACAAATCTTCATACCAAGTAACTTGAGAGGTAGACAGAGAGTATAAAGTGCCAAGTATCACGATTCATACAGATTTACCTAACAGTGGAGGAATCCACATTCATTGCTCGTTTTATATACCTAAATATGCCGGTCCCAAATACTTTCAACATGTGTCATCAGTATAATACTCGAGAGATTTAGACGTGGAATATCACCCTGTGTCAATTATTTGCAATAATTTGTTGTAAAAATAAAATATGAAATGTGTTAAATATAACTTAAAGGATAACAATAGTTTTTCTATAATACTTATTCTTTTTTATTATAACTATTTATTGCTACATAATAATACTAATATAATAATTAATACATATGTCTACTATATAAATGATACTATAAATAATTACAATGTCAATCAACAGCTGTAATGATTTAATTTGTAACAAAGGAAGTTTGAACTAAGTGTTATACTCAATTATTATAAGCAACTTGACTTGACTGCATGAGGTCCCGGGTTCGAATCCCGGGTCGGCCAACAAAAAGAAAATTGGATTTTTCCAATTTTGTAATAAAAAATTGTTGGTCGGGATTGGAAATGTGCCCGGTTGGCGATAGGCTTGCCACCTATCACATTGTGGGACTTTGTGTCTTCGGCTAGTCGTGGGTGCCTTGGTTGTACCTCTGCCTACCTCTTCGGGGATATGGGCGTGAAGATACTTTTTTTTTTACTTTTTTTTTTATTATAAGCAATTGTTAATAAATTAATCGTTGTCTAGTTATAATATATTTACATCTAGTGTTGGCTTTGCATGCTCCATACGAGCAGAATAAATTGGGACTAAAATAATATTTAACAACGCACTGTACACCTTTATTATGGCAAATAAATGATTTCTTTTTTACGTTTTAAGAGTAATGGTAGTTAATTATTTTATTTTTGCAAAAGTAAAATTGAGTATGCCTTGAAACCAGACACAGACGACCATATTTGAAGGTTGTGTGTCGCTCCCAAACATATGCATGGCCACTGGTGATAGAGCGTGGTGCAGCAACTTGCCCAGGTAGGGATCCACCGCCATACCTTTTGCTCCTGCCATAATGACAGTGCTATGATCCGGTTCACATGTTAGGGTAGCCGGTAGACTTGCACATTGGCCTAACATCCCGGCAACTGGACAGCGTCGCACCTATAACATCTATGGTGTGTATAGAACACGGATGTCTCTCATCTTTAGGAGACTCGTGTGCTTGTTCCTTGATTGTTCATATAAAAAAAACGCGTAAATCTTTTGGTTTGTCGTATTGTGACGTCATAAAATAGTTTCAAACGGTTTAATAAAACGAATCCTTTCTTGTGAGGATCGTGAGGTCTGGCACTCGATACTCTCTGCCTACCCCGTAAGGGACTTGGCGTGAAGATATGCATGAATCCTTTCTTGAGTAAAAATTAATAAATTTTAAGAATAAATAAATTCGCCGCTGTGCGAGTCCGGCGTCGGACTTGACTACTAGAGTTCGGGTTCGATACCCGGGTAGTGCAACAGGAAAGAGGAAAATGTATATTATTCATTTTTTAATAAAAAAAATGTTGCTCGGGATTGGATATTTGTTCGGTTGGCGATAGGTTTGCCACCTATCACATTGTGGGACTTAGTGTCTTCGGCTAGTCGTGGGTGCCCTGGTTGTGCCTCTGCCTATTCCTATGGATAAAGTGGAATATGGGCGTGAAGATACCTACTTTTTTATAATTCAAGTAAAAACTTAATAAACTAATTTCAATTTGATTTGGAGGTAAACAAAAAATATGCATTATTATTAAAGTTTCTAATCATTGGCTAACTTTTCCAACTTAATTTTAACTTTTCCAAAAAAAATCACCACAATTCGGTCGTTATTGATCGAGAAACGGCGTAACTAAAACAATATTCCTTCAACTTTATAACCTCCTTATTTTTGGATTCGGTATAAAAATAGGGAGAATTAAATCATTTTTATTTGAAGACGTTTGGCACTCGATACTCTCTGCCTACCTCGTAAGGGACTTGGCGTGAAGATGAGTAATTTTATTTTAAGGCAATTTTCTGAAACTGTCGGAAAGCCAATTCAGTATCAATTTTGTGTGATAGGTAATTTAAACAAATTATTAATAAGCTTATTTCACTTGGATTTCAGACATGTCACCTTGCTGAAGCTGCATTTGTGTGGAAAGTGGAACATGACCGAGATTTTATGTATTACATTATATACACGTGTTATTGAATACTTATTTTATTTTATATTTACAAACTTGTACTTTTCTACAAATATCTTTTTTTTTCTTTAAGATAAAGCAAAACCTGAAGGGCAACTAATTTACAGCAAATATGAAAAATGTATGCAATACTAATTACTTATACCTAACTCAAAAACCACTAATAGAATCATGATAAAATTAATATGGGACCACCTCGAAATACCTATCTTTCAAAAAAAGAACCATCAAAATCGGTTAACTACTGGCCGAGTAATCGCGTAACAAACATACGGTCGAATTAAGAACCTTCTTTTATGAAGTCGGTTAAAGGTAGTGTTACCTATTTAATGTATTTTAAAATGAAATTTATTTATTTGCTGAAAACGTGTGTTAGAAGTTGTTACAAAAAATATTTGTTAATACCGATATATTGAACCACATCGTGGTGTTTAACGTTCCGAAGCACTTATTGCCATAATTCAATAACTAAACTTTTTAGGCGTTCATTGAATTATATGACTGAATATAAAACAATAATTTTCGTACATACCAATTCTTCCAGTAATCTTCATTTTTATAAATAAAAATCAACAAATACACAAAAATAATAAATTCACTTTAATATTCACAAATTCAAGTTCAACACACAAAAAGTCTTTAGCATTTTAAACAAAAAAATGGTAGAAAAAAAGAAAAGCGCGCGTATCCAACTGTCAACTCCAACTGAACGTCTTAATTAGGTATTGGTATAGGAATTGAGTTCAGAATTACATATCTTCCGCGTTATACCAATGTCAAAGTTTCGCGGAGTCAGCCATCATTGTGCAAGCCAGAAGCTGAGTACAATGTAGTTGCCCTCATTTGTGATAATGTACCTATTATAAGTAAAAACCTTACGATACAGGTTGTGTGTCAACTTTATTTTATCTAATATGTATCTAAGAAACTATTTTAATAACTATTGATAAACACCTAGACTTATGTAAAAACATGGTTTTATTCTGTGTTCCTATAATGTGCAGTTGTAATACAATTGCAAAAGTGATGTGTATGCATTGATAACACTTTTGAAAAGATAATAAAAAATAAAATAGGTTCAGATAGACCCAAACATTATTTTGGCAGTGTACCTATCTGCTTTTCTGTTTGTGTTTAGTTATCGATATCTTATTCACCTCTGATAATTTATTTACGGAATATGTGTCTTTATCATCATCATCATCAGCCGAAAGACGTCCACTGCTGGACATAGGCCTCCCCCGAAGATCGCCAAAAGGCACAGTCACCAGCCGCTTGCATCCAGCGACTCCCCGCGACTTTGACCAGATCATCAGTCCACCACGTGGGAGGTCGTAGTGTTCGACGAGTGGCGTCCTCCGGTGCCGGGCCGCCGCTCGAGGACCTTTCTTCCCCAGCAGTTGTCGGTTCCACGAGCAATGAGGCCTGCCCATTGCCACTTCAGCTTGGAATATGTCGGTTACTCTCGTTCTCTTGGGGATCACTGAATAATTACGGAGCATATCAAATGTGTCTTAATGTTAATTAAATTAATATGTTACGAAAATATTTAAGTATACTATATACCTACCGACCTATTCTACCACATTTTGGTGTGCAAATATTTTAATACTTATAAAAAACATTATATATTATAATTTATTAAATGAATCCCCATTTCGCGTAATCATTGCATCACGTCTGAACGGAGCGGAAGGGCCATTTTTGATTATTGTTTTTTTGTTGTGTTGGTCTTTGTCAGGAGACGGTTTTTATGAAGAGAAAAACCGGGAAAATTGCAGGGGAAGTGGGAACACAATATTTATATTTTAGTAGCTGTTACGTTAAGGGATACGAAGTTCACCGATCGACTGGCAAAATATTTATGTTTATAACCTGTATCATTATTTATTACCGAACATTACAAGAACGTTATAAATTTAATCCTATCTACTGTCAACTACCACCGTTTCTAGCCAGACAGGAGAATAAATGGAGAAACAATCTCGTCGTTGTTGGACTTGGTTTGATGAAGTCCTTTGTTCGATCCTCGGATCGGGCAACGAAAATTAAATGTGATTTTTTTTTCAATTTTCTTATAAATACGAGTACAACTTTGCCCGAGATTTGTTATGTGTCCGGTTGGCGATAAGCTTGCCACCTATCACATCGTAGGAGTAGGACATAGTATATTCAGCTTGTTGTAGTGCCATGGCTTTTTGGTTTTTTTTTGTTTTCCATTTTCAGTGGAAGATATCTCTCTGGAAATTGAACCCTTTCAGTACTGAAGGCCTGTTTTACAGGCCTGTCAACTATACATATACCTACAGCGTATCAAGCTGTAATCAGTGCTTTCGACTTCATAATATTAAAGTATCATAGTAAAGTTATTATTATATTTTATTTATTTGTTTTAAGTACAGCTATAGGTACCTAATTGTTTTTTGTACACGATGCCTGCCACGAAATTTCTTTAGTTAGAGACAAGCTCGCCTTTTATGTATTTTTACTTCTCCTGGTTTTTGTGAATTTCTGTTTTTTGTGTGCAATAAAGTAAAAGTATCTTCATGTCCATATCCCCGAAGAGGTAGGCAGAGGTACAACCAAGGCACCCACGACTAGCCGAAGACACTAAGTCCCACAATGTGATACGTGGCAAGCCTATCGCCAACCGGGCACATTTCCAATCCCGACCAACATTTTTTTTTATTAGAAAATTGGAAAAATCCAATTTTCTTTTTGTTGGCCGACCCGGGATTTCAACCCAGGACCTCATGCAGTCAAATCCAACACCCGGACCGCTAGACCACAGTGTTAAATAATAATAACAAATTTATTTATCTATTTTGTAGGAATCTGTTGATACTTATAAAATAACATATATTTACTGACTGATTCATCATCACCGAGCAAAAACAGCCATGGAATTTGGTGAGTAGGATTGTTTTATTCAGTAGACACCCACTTAGGACGGAATTTTGGAAAATCTACACCTAAGGGGGTGAAATAGGGGTTGAAAATTTATATGGAAGACCTTAATTTTTTAAGTTAAAATCATGAACTTTATTTTTGGGCTACTCATTAAAAATTAGTAGATACGTATTTAAGCATTTCTGGAAATTTCACTTCTAAGCGAGTGAAATATGGGTTGAAAGTTTGTATGAAAGTCCTTATTAATGGGCTATAATTAGTAAATATATTAACTGCCACGTGAACAAAGCCGCGGGTGACAGCTAGTATTTTGTGTTTGATCAATTCACAATTTACATTTTTAATCTAGAACGCTTTAGAAATAACGGAGTTTATTTCAAACTTCGACGTCAGTTCCATGAGACTTGTAGGTCTGGCAACTGCAAATCTTATAGGATTAACGTATTCAGAGTCACATCTAAAGCACCACCCAAATGTTGATAAACAGCTCGATGTATATATCAATTAAAAATTAAAAAAAACAACTTTAAATTTTTATATGACGCAAATTACAAGATTCATGTTTATAACTTAAACAAATCATAAAACTGCCCCTCACTGACAGCAAACGCATCCACAGGCTGGTGACGTCATGACTCGTACTAGATACGACAGAAAGTGACAACAAAAGAAGCATCAAGGTCCTTTCAAAGTTACCTTGTATATATATACTATATACTTAATCGTAATTTGTTTTACGACATATAAAAAGAATTATCCTTAAGACATATATGCATGTAAACAATGCCTACTAGCATATTATGATTTGAATTTGTGTTAGTTGTTTGTTCACTAATATTTCTATGGCTTCTGTGCTTTTAGGTTCTCCGAATCTTCCACGATACCCCTTGACAAAGGTGTTTAACTTCGAAGTTGAAACTTTTACCACTAGTGCTAATATTACTTAGCATAAAACAAAGACGTAAGTGTATGTAACAAATAGTCAATAATATAGTCTATTCGATAGTAAGGATGAGCCAAAAGTACTTGGAGACACATCGAAAATTTTTTATCTGTGCCTAACCTCCGATTATGTCTATAGGTATAAAAAATTAAATCGCTTTAGGTGTCATTTCGAAGTTATATACCCCTAATTTTACAGCTTTCAGATTTTAGCGTAGAGGGAGTTAATGACCACGTTGCCTTCTTGTGGGAATATATAGTAATTAATTTATTATATCACTAGAGCAGTAAATCAGAGTAGATAATAGACTCCTGCCTTGAATGCCTATTTCTATCGCTTTTATATGGAGGGCGTTTCCGGTTTGTCGCATGGCATCACTTTAGATGAGCCGTCAGCTATAAATATATACCTACTAGGTTTAGTATTTTATTAGTCGATGACATACAGTACGTATATTGTACAACAATTCAAAAATTTTAAGCATGTCTTTAAAGATAATAATTATTTGTTCAAATACAATTACAAAAAACGATAAAAATAAGGTTACATTAGTAAATTTCTTCACAATTGTGAAAACAATACAGTGATAATTAATGAAGCAATGGTTCTTAATGTTAATTTATTATTCCAATAAAATAATTTTATTCATGTTAGACAAAAGAGTTTACAATCGTTCCGGCTCTTCAGCACGTGAGGCTGAATAAATAGCAGTTCCTTTGTATGTGGTTGATAAACGATGATATCTTTGACAGTTAGGATTTTTATTGCTGTTGCAATTTAAACTCAAGACTTCAATGCGAATTCTAGCAATCCTCTTAATTAAGTCTAGTTTAGTTGGAGATCTATGGTTCTTATATTTTTTTATCTGTTATGAAGCTACAATCGGTTTGTCTGTTTATTCATTTCACTTAGACAAGCGTTAAATTAATATTGATCCAAACAAAAATTATTTTAACCTGTTTAATTATTATAGCATAGGGTTATTAGATAAGTTACTTTTATTAAATAAATAATTTAGGACTATCCACGAAATAATGTCTAACTCTAAAGTATATTATAGGTATGCATAGGATATGAGTCAATAAAACTAATACGTAGATTGGTCTCGGGCTTACCTTGCCTTGCTTACCACTTACTTGACAGGTAACCGCTGCCTTTTCAATAGTTAACAAAAATATCTTAGCAACAAACTATTATACATAATGTAAACATATGAACTATCTTTATCTGTAGGTAGGTTATTAATATTGGCCGTTGCTCGTACCTACCGCACTAAGGTCATTTTTAGGGGTGATCGTGTTTCGCCTATGAAGTTCGAAATGAGAAATCTGGGCAAAACAAACGTCATTAGTAATAACATTCGGTAATAGTTACTAGATTACTAACGGGCGATAGTATCGAAATTCGTTTGTACCCCAAAAAAGTAGAAACTGTGTTAGCTTCTAATTCAGTATCTGGACTATTCAAATAAAAACAACATTAATGTTATATAAACGTTACTTTGAATAAACGAACATCCGATAAACATCAATACAGCTTCCCGCCAAAACATGAGTACCATAGACTCCACATAATTCAGCCAGCGCTTTCCTTGGCACGTTCGACATTGTGACCCGCTCGATACAACCTTTTTGTTCAATATCCATAATGACAGCTCTAGATGCTATTAATGTCATTTGTCAGGATTTGTATTTTTTTTTTTGCACCGGGTATATGCATAGAAAATTGCATTCAGCCTAGGATCTATATAAATTTTCCAAGCGATTACGTTCTTCACTCAAATATAACTTCACTCCTTATTCATTCATTAAATTTAAGAATTCAGCATGAAATATAGCAAAAAATAGCCCAAACACAATATTTGCCACGCTTCAGAATCACTATACAAAACTATAAAATATGTATAAATTAATTGTGTGCTATTTCCTGTGACTATTTGGCTTTTAATTATAGGAACTACACACCTATATGACCGTCACAAAAATCCTTGACCCCGTCAGGAATCGAAACGGTTGGTCGGTTGTTAAAAAGCCGTACCTAACTTCATAGCTTTGAAGCATTTAACTATTTTTATTTGTTAAAGCGGCGTCTTGAAATTTTGTTTTGCATATTCGGTTTCAAGTCTCTATACAATAATATAAAAGACTGCGATAACAAAAATGATAGAGCTATATGTGAAACCACTCTTTTGGCGACGCCGAAAAAACTTAAATTTGAAGTTTCCTCCAATATGGAAATCATCTTGACATGGTGACTTTGGCCTCTCTTGCAAATTACATGCTGTAAGCCTATGTGCCAGATAGCCTACCAGAGACGAGCACAGCCACCCTAAGTAATACAAGGTGTTAGGGTTTTTGACGTAAATTTGTAAGGGAAGGAGTAGCCCTTAAACATAACCGTAGTGCTTACAGCGGTGGTTTTGGTTTGGAAACAAGAGTCGTAGTAATTGTTTTTCTTTCATTAATAATTGTGAAAATTTATCTCAATTCGCAACCACGGGAAAAGTGCTATGAAAATATTTAGCTCGTGAACTTATGAATGAGACTCCAAATCCTAGGCTCAAGTTGGCAATACAATAACGTCTCTCTACTAGGTGTTGCCCGAGGCTACACCCGCGTATTAAAGTTACGTAGCTCTCCCGCGGAAACACTTTTCAATAACGGGATAAATGGTTACTTTTTATTAAACTATCTCCATTCTCCTAGTAATATATCGAAACACACTACTTAGTTACCACATTTTCAATACCTATAGGTATATACCAATGGGTATTTTATACTAAAAGGATCGTCTGCTTGTTTGCCTTCCAATACCAAAAAGAATTAGTAAATGCCAATAATAACGATAATAGTCAAAATAGTAACAATGACTGCCTCGTGGGTTGAATGGTTGGGTATTGAGGCCCAAATAGCAGCTTTTCGCACTCATTTGTCTCCTCATCCACACATAGAGTAAACTTTGCATTTAAATTTTACTCGCTTAGTAGGTGAGTTTTGTTTAAAGTTTTAGTTTTATGGTAGTTGTGCCCGCGTTTCTAAATGTTTCGTAACTCCAGCGTCATAGGACCCACTGGACCCTGTCGATTATATAATGGAGAGTAAAAAAGTTCATGTGCAGTTTTTCTTTTTAGTACACCACTACTAGTTGAAAGTCTAGGAACTAAAAGACAATTACAGTCACTTACATTGGGTATAGTGTACATACCTAAGTTAGTCAGACTTACAGACAAAAACAGATATATTGTAATTCCTACTCCCGTACGTCTTTGTCAAACCATCAGAAAATTTAAACATGTACTTATTGGCATTCTATAAACCCGCCGTACTCAAATCTGACATGTTAGATATGAAATGAAATACGACAATATTTTTAAGTGGAAAAAAAATAGATAAACCTTAAACGCGCGCCTCTACATTTATACATATACATAATAAAAAAAAAGTATCTTCACGCCCATATCCCCGAAGAGGTAGGCAGAGTTACAACCAAGGCACCCACGACTACCCGAAGACACTAAGTCCCACAATGTGATAGGTGGCAAGCCTATCGCCAACCGGGCACATCTCCAATCCCGACCAACATTTTTTTTATTAGAAAATTGGAAAAATCCAATTTTTCTTTTTGTTGGCCGACCCGGGATTCGAGCACGGGACCTCATGCAGTCAAGTCCAACACCCGGACCGCTAGACCACAGAGACATATACATAATGATGACGTTAAACCATGGTACGGGGTACCTCCCATATCTTAGTCAGACGTGCTCTAATTACTGCAAAAAAATCTCTTGGACTCCCCTACCATTAAGTTTTTAAAATCGATTAATGCAATTTAAATTGTCTTTTAAATTAAAATAAAGTCGTTCTTCTGTACAATCTTCCATCTTTAATATTTGAAGTGGAAGCGAGGAGACCGTGATTATTTCTAAGCAGTTTTTAGTTCCGAAAGAGTAATCTTTTTTTTATGATACTGGAAAGCAAACTAGCAGACAGTTTTGTTGATGGTAAAAAACACACGCCACCAAGAGACACCAAAGGTGGTAATGGTGCGTTGCCAATCTGAGCCGGGATGTTAGGCCTCCAGGAAAAGTAGTTTTACCGGCTACCTTACTCTCCGAACCGGAACACGTCAACGGCAATTACTGCCGTTATGGCGGCTGGAATAGGTAAGGCGGTGGTACCAATCCGGGTGAGTCGCTGCGAAACTCTACCACCTAGTCAGAAGTCACGGTGTTAGTGACAGTAAGCCTATGCTCGCCTCGCCTTGTAAGAAGTGAAAAGGAGCCCGGTTCAACACGGAGAAAAACTCTTCGAAAAATCTCAATAAAAGCTCGACTTTTCAGCACGAGTCTTATTTATTAAAGTTATTATCCAAAGGCGTGTATCTTTATACTTGGTTAGTTCTTCCATAATGCTGGCCACCCGCTATGACTTTAACTATTAATGACGTTCATTATACCAAACACCCAACTGACATCCAACTGCGTGGGAAACGGGGTTAGAACAGCTACCATTGTGGAGACACGTTCTTTTAAAACAATGACAATGGAAAACATAATCTATGATTTTAAAATAGAAGTTATTTTTGATAAAACCGTTTGAATTTGTAAAAATAGGTGAGAAATTTCGTGTAGCAGTGTGATTTTTTATGTGCAGATAGTCTTTTAAGATGGCCGCCACGCTGTCTGTACCTTTTCTGGGGAGTTTGTTTTACCATTCTTGACTGACTGGGTTTAGAAACGGTGGCAGTTTACAGTACTTCCAAGGAGTTTGTTTAATTTCTTGACAACTTACTGGCAAAGTTTGCAAACAGCTGCAGTTTACTCTATATAGGAACTTTAAAGTATTTTTAACCCCCGACAGAAAACTAGAGGTATTACGATTTTGACGTAACGTATGTGTGTGTGTCTGAATGCTTGTCTTTGGCATTATAAGTTTTAAAGGGATGGACCGCTTTCGATGTGGATTTTTTCATTTAAAATCTCACGTGTTCGAGATGATTCTTAGGTTATAACTTGTAACACATCTGATTTGGCAGAGGCTTATTGAAAATTTTTATTTTATTTAGTTTTATTATTATTTAATTACCAATTTTATGAATATATTCTGCTTAAATATTTTACTAAGTAGGTATTTTTCTACCGCTACTAACTATAATTATTTCGACATGAAATGTATTTGTTTACTACATAATATGTGGTTAGCGTATCAGTATGTAATATGATAGTAATAAATATTATAACAAGTGTACAGAAATACAGAGATCTTTGTTGACCACGCAATAGCTACTATGTTGGCAACTAGATACGCAATAGCTACTATGTTGGCAACTAGATATATTAGGGCACGGACGAAGGCTCGATCAAAAGCGAATGCCTTAACTGGATTCTATAGGACAAAAGAAAAAAAATAACTTTCATCGTTCACTTGCTGAAAATAGTGCTGTGACGGATCACTAAAAATTTACATCAGCGGATACGGACCCAAACACGGATTTTTTGTATCAAGATTCGTGGATACGAATACGGATCTTAAGTTTGGTATTTTGTTAATAAAAGTTTACATGATATATAAGAATATTTTGATTTGTATTGCAAGTTTTTTTATAGCTTACTGACACTAGACTCTGACCATATAATTTTACAGATAACTAAAAAATAGATTACTGACATAAGCATTACAAATCGAAATAATCTTGTGAAAAACATAATTATCTTCCGAATAAAGATTAGCATGACACTTCAAAACTAAGAAGTGAATATTCGTGGTACAGAAGTAAAACCTCCAACAAAATAAAATAAACGTCATATCTCACTACAAACTCCTCCTCACTTGTGACACTTTGTAACTTTTGCCGAAACCTGATAACTCCTGCTGGGGCTCACGTTATTAATGAACGACCCTTAATGCGAAATATGCTCAGTAGCCTAATTTGGAATCAATTTGTAAATAGATTTTCACTGCTACCTAATCACTTAGGGGCCGTCCATTAATCACGTGAGGTTATTTTTAGCATTTTTTGACCCCCCCCTCCCTCTTGGTGATCCATCGTGATGTTTAAGATTACCCCCCCATCCCCCACCCAACATCACGTGTATTTTTTTTAACCAACTTACGGACTATATTTTTTGTCGGTATGTTAACCGTTTTCCATTTCTAAACCGATTTTTTTTCATTTAAAAACCGGTTACAGTTTACAAAAAAAAACCGGTTTGATGGTTCTTTTTTTGAAGGGTAGGTCGTGACTTCAAGATGGTCCCGCCAAAATGCTGTCTACATCCCACTAGTGGTTTTGAGTTAAACTTAATTAATAGGTACCTACTTATAATAAAAGAGTGTAGACTAATG
>NJDC01000210.1:0-24985 GCA_002245475.1 Calephelis virginiensis | reverse complement strand
CTCGAATGGCTGAACGGATTTGTCTGAAATTTGGAAGACAGATAGATTGTGACCTGGATTAACATATAGGCTATTTTTAATCCCGATCGCACACCGGGTTTCTGTGAAAACGCGGGCGAAGCCGCAGGTAGCAGCTAGTGTTATATAATTCAAGCGCAGTAATTAACCTTGTAAATAATCGTCTTTGAATTCAATATTTAAGAGATTAACGCACATAAAAAAAAACAACTATTGTAAACGCCTCCTTTTCTATCAGTCGGTTAAAATTCAAATCGAAGTTACTCTAAAATGTGCTCTAAAAAGGCACCAAAATTAATTCATAGTTGGAGTAATCACATAAATAATATGTAATTTTTTTTTGCATTGATACCACATAGTTTTTATGTTGGTTAAAAATAAGTATTAGCTGATTGCAATTTAACTGAACATAACAGTGACAAACATTATGACGCCAAAAATAAATTAGACGGTGGAACTAACTAGAAGAAACTCGTGTCAGTAACAATGTGAATGGTGCGTTGCCAACCTGAGACCAGAATAATAAACCACTAACGAAAGTTGCGGTTACATTGTATTTAAACTGGACCACGACAATGGCATCCAAACAAACCAAAGTATTAGGAATAGGAAGAAGTAACATACTAGAAGGAATAAGCAACACGTAAAAATACAGGAGATTCGCTGCAGTAAATCATCTAGACTGACTGACGCAATTCAGGTATCACTAGGTTATTGCACAGCATGCAATGGGGTCATCACATTCTTAAATCACTTAGTCTGTCATAAAAAAAACTATTTAAAAGCTGACATCCGTCTTATGGTAGAGCTATGCGACAAATGGTCCTGGCATACCTAATAACTCTAATAAGGAATTATAACTTGTTCACATTATTATTATTAGTATAAAAGAGTACGGGTCAAAGAATCCCGAGGATCACTGCGACCTTGACAGATTATTGTGATCACGCCTCTTATTTATTAAGCTTACAAAAGTTCCGCAAGGCCGACAGTCACTAGGAACTGTACAATGCACTTGGGACTTGTCAACTTAATGTCTTGGGGGTTAATTATGTGCCCACCCAGAAGTCTACTTCTTACTTGGTTAAGTGCTGGGAACTCACAGAGTATGTGTATTGCCGTTTCCTACAATCAGGCTCTTCTGCTAGGCTCATTCTATTTAACTTAGACTTGTTCACATACTTATAACCTCAGTTCTTCTCGCTAAAACATGGTTTCTTAAAGTGGTCCATGGTGTGATGAACAGCAAGCTGCGGCGGTCCGGAGTATTCTACAGGGTCTGTGGCATTGGTGAAAGTGGTTCGTTCCTATCAAAAATAAAAGAACATCTCCACTAATGGGTCAGAGTTACAGCATTAATCAGGCAATATATTTACACAAAAAGCTTATAATAATCTATATATTAATACGTGATGCCAAAACTTTGGATCCCATGTGTGATGTTATTAAGAATACTAATTCTTAATCATTTAACTTCGTGACCCATAATAATAATTTCACCGTATTGGTCCATGCTCCTTTGCAGAATAGACCATATGCCTTCCTGCCAGGCAGCTCGTAAAAGGCGAGCATAAATTTACTGTCACCGTAACATCCTACAAGGTGGTAGAGTTTCGCAGCCACCTTATCTATTCCTGCCGCCATAACAACAATGCTTACCGTTAACGTGTTCCGGTTCAGACGCTTTTGCTCGAGAACTAACATTCCGGCCAACGCACTATTACCACCTTTGGTGTGTGTACGCGGCGTGAATTTCTTACCATCAGGAAATCCGTGTGTCTGTTTGCCTTCCAATGTCATAAAAAAGCCATAAGTTTCAATGTTATTATCATTTAGAATGACCAATCATGGGACTGTCATGTCTTTTGTATGACAGTCCAAAAAAAAGAATAAAAAAATATTAACCTGGTAATCAACCAAAATGATAGAGGTTCTCAATTAAAATAAATATTTGTATTTACCTCAGATCTTATCAGGTGAACCAATTTTGATGATTTTTTTGTCATTTGAAGGTAACCAAAATTATGTTTTTTGAGTGAGACATAGAGCAGAAGAGATGCAAGAGTTTTAGTAGCCGCTGTAGCATCATCTTGACAATACTAATAGAAGGTGTTCCCGCCTTCCAGAGAGTGTACGCAAGAGATGTAAAATAAGCCTTTTTGCTAATTCCGCGTAAGCAGTGTAACTGTTGTGGCAAGTAACGCCTGATTCAATAAAAAAAAAAGGGTACGCAAGGATGGGAAGTATAAACGGAGCCTTGGGTAAGAGTAGGGTTGAGCCCAGAAAAACTTTTAATTCTGTGCTTAACCCAACGTTTTTTTTTCATGTAAGCGAGAGTTAAATATGCCAGACAAACATCAAAGTAGGATTAATGCTGTCGAAATGAAAGGTTATTGAGCACGCCTAGAACCATAAATGCAGACATTTAGACGTTTATCACTAGTGCTTGCCCCCGTCGGGAATCGCATCGAAGTTTCGCAGTCGGTCGGTAAATTTAGGCGTGTACGCCAACCCCTCGACCAACGAGGCGGTCAAACGAACAATGTTTTTAGTCTACGTATTGGTTCGCGCTGATCTTAGAATCTGCTGATCTGATACAAATGCCACTGACGTGGTTCGCTAGTGAAAAATAGCTTAAGTTTAAGTGTTTGTCACGCATCTTCAACGGTTCTGCAAATTTAGTTACAATATGGTAAATAGATACCTAATATGTAGTTCATAGGCTACTTTATAATATTACAAACACTCCAAATTGTTCCTGCGCGGAAGCGAAAGGGTTTCAAACATGGATGAAGCCATGACATCCAGCTCGCACATCATCTAGTTTCAATACATGTTATAAAACAAAGTCCCTTGCCTTGTCTGTCTGTCTGTTCGCAATTTACTCGAAAAATACTGAACGGATTTTCATTCGGTTTTCAACAATAGATAGAACAATTCTTAAGGAAGGTTTTAGTGTATAGAAAGTTTATGTTTTGTTCAAACCAAAGATATTACAATGAAATTAGTTCAATATGTCGGCAAAAAATAAGCCGATCGGGACTTTCCTCGAAAACGCTGCCAAAACCTTTTGAGTTTTAACAAAACAATGTATGGTGAGATTTTTTCTCTTCGATAGATCTCAAAAAAAGTATGCGGTGGTATATGTCTATCTTTAAAGAATAACCCACAATAACCGTTTTTTGCGTTTACTTAAAACAGTAACATGAAGGGTTACTTTAGAACATATTTTTAAAAATACAGTATTAACCCTTAATCAAATAAATCTGTTAGATGCGTTATGCGTGTAATTTAGATCAAAATTGTCTTTTACACTATCAGAAAAAAAATAACAACTAATGAGTTATCAAAAAGTTAAAATCTCCGGGCGCAAAATTAAATATCGTTGAAGCGTAGCAAAGACATGCGCGCTTACTGTATCCATCCATCCTGACATCCTGACATACTCACAAACTTTCGCATTTATAATATTAGTAGGATTTTTATTCTTGAATAACCGAAGCGAAGCGAGGGCGGGCAGCTAGTATATAAATATGATTCAATTACCGGCTGATAGGGTTGTTACATCCCTTTTCTATTAAATTATCTAAAAAATACGTTGTTTTCCACTGCCGTCGGTTAAGTGGAAGTGAAGTTAAAATCAAAGTTGGTGAATTTGAATGAAAGTCCTCTTGTGTGAGCTTACCAGCTAAAGAACCTTAAATTAGAAACATGACAATAGTTGGCAATATTGCAGCAAAAGTAGCATTAATGTACTAAATTCTTAATCACTTCTGTGGTCTAGCGGTCCGGCGTCTGATTTGACTTCTTGATGTCCCGGGTTCGATCCTTGGGTCGGGCATCAAATATTATATAGTAGCTCTCTATTAATGTCAAGCGATTAAAGTTTGCTGGATCGGCCAGTCTATATCTTTATAATATCTTTATTTCTTGTGTGCGTTCTGTGCTACTATCGGAGCTTCAATGTATTTTTTTTATGATATTGGAAGGGAAACAAGCAGATGGATTTCCTGACCAAAGGTGGTTATGGTGCGTTGCCTACCTGAGGCCGGGATGTTAGGCCCCGAGCAAAAGTAAGTTTACCGGCTACCTTACCCTCCGAATCCGAACAAGTAATGACGTTAAGGCGGCAAGAATAGGTAAGGTTGTGGTACCAATCCGACTGAGTCGCTGCGAAACTCTACCACCTAGTCAGATGTCACGGTATTAGTGACGGTAAGCCTATGCTCGCCTTTTACGAGCTGCCTGGCAGGAAGGTAGATGGTCTATTCTGCAAAGAAGCCCAGACCCACACGGGGACAACATATATATAAAAATAATCGCATCGCGCCTGAACGGATGGATAAAAAAAAGTATCTTCACGCCCATATCCCCGAAGAGTTAGGCAGAGGTATAACCAGGGCACCCACGACTAGCCGAAGATACTAAGTCCCATTATAGATACGGATGGATACATTTTGATAATTCTTTTTTTTGTTGTGTTGGTTATTGTCAGGTGAAGGTTCTTATAAAGAGAAAAACCGGGATAGTTACAGGGAAATGGGAAAAATAATACTTTATTTTTAGTATCTCTCAATGTTAAGCGATACGAAATTCGCCAGGTCGGCTAATATTAAATGTTTTTGTAAATAATCCTCAGAGAATCAACAAGAATCAGTTATTCATATTTTTAAATTTTTAAAAATAAATAAATTTTTTAAAATAAATAAATAAAAATAATCCGATGTATTAGGTACATACATAATATCTTCACGTCAAGTGCCCCTTGATACGTAGTAGATGAAGAGTATCGAAATCTAAGTGCCACTACTCCTATCATATAATGCCTAGCTTCCTCAATAATCATTTTCATACAAACACGTCAGTTTTGCATATTCCATCAGATGGCGGTGAAGCACACGTCTTTCTGGATGGTAAGGGAAAACTATGGCCTCTAGACTCCAAAGATATTATTAGCGATGCTGTCCTGTTGCCGGGATGTTAGGCCTATAGTGTAAGTCTACCGGCTACCCTACCCTCCGCACGGAACTGACACTTGCATTAAAACAGCAGGAATTGGTAAGGCCGTGGATTCATACGGGCAGTCTACTACCAATGGTCACGAATGATGAATGCCTATGCCTATTACAAGTTGTGACTGTATGAAAACATGTATTTCTGTTTTAGCATTTTTTTTTCTTTTTGTACTTTTTATTTATAATTACAAATTCAACAATTTCTTATAAGAGCATTTATAAAATATTCGTGTTGTTATATGTCCTTAAAAAATATTGCTATGAACTAGTTGCTCCTGAGAACACCATACCTAATGAGTGTAATGTCTTCTGTTTAGTCTTAAAAACTAATAACATTTTCTTAATATCTACAAGCTGGTTTATCTGCTATTGTAAAATCTAACAAGGTCTACCTTATTTGATTCCAATAAGACTGGCACCATATTTAAAAGTATAAACACACATGTTCACCATTTTTAATCACGATTTTTTTAAACACTGTCCAAAACGTTCTCATTTTTATTACTTTAGATTTTCGGTCTTATTTAATGATATTATTATTGAAAACGTAATATTTTGACAATTATTAAAATAAAAAAAATAGGCCTTATAGCTAAACGTTTTGGCCTTTGCACATCAAAAATAAAACCACAGATTACACAAACGCAACTAATGACAGTTTTTTTTTTATAATCAAAGCGTTATCGCGTCGCGAATGGCAACGGCTGACTGAAACTGGAAGCATTTGTCCCGTTCCCTCATTTCGCTCCAGAGGAATCAGGGAGGGCGGGAGGGGATAATCTGAGGACTGAGGTGTGTGTCGCGATACTGAGGCTCATAACTCAAGGTGTAAATATGACGCTATATCCCAGTTAATCCTGTAAAAAACAAAACAAACACATTATTAAAAACAAAATACAACTCGCTGTGGGGACGTAATGACACCATCGAAAGTTAGCAGAATAATCTCGTACATAATTTAGATAGTTTGATTATTTTAGTAGTGTGTAGTCTCGTCGGTGGTAGATTGCAAGGGTTGCAAAGATTCGCGCGAAAAACATTCTCACTGTCATTACGTCAGTCTTTGCTATTGTCGTTACCAAATTTACTTAGATTTGACTTAATGTCCCAGCTTCAGGTTGGTAACGCATGTTTATTTTTTGATTTCTTAATTAATATTATTACAGAAAACTCGACTTCACAAAAATCAATATTAGATCGCAGTCATGATGTAGGTATCCTTCGATGGTAATATCGACTTAAAATAAATATACCTATTTCATAGGTGAAACATATTACTACCGTAACAACGTCAGTGCTCGGCACTATCCCTGAACCCTGAATACAACAATGAGTATCACAATGTAGCTTCGAGAGTTGATAATGAGACTGAATCATTTTCCGGTAGATTGTTGATAGTCTCTACCACCTAGTCAAAGGTCACGGTACTAGTCACGAATAAACCTAGGGTGCTCTAACTACAAAAACCAGTCTGATAGAAGTGTCAGTTGTTCAAAGGAGCCTGAAAGGATGCGGCTTAAATATTTCATAATTTTAAGCGAGTCAGTGGTAGAGTCCTGCAACGGATCTTCCTGATAATATTTGTGATAGAGCCCTGCAACGGATCTTCCTGATAGTATATGTGGTAGAGTCCTACAACGGATCTTCCTGATAGTATTTGTGATAGAGTCCTGCAATGGATCTTCCTGATAGTATACGTGGTACAGTCCTGCAATGGATCTTCCTGATAGTATTTGTGGTAAAGTGCTGCAACGGATCTTCCTGATAGTATCAGTGGTAGAGTAATAGATTACCTAGCTGTTGCAGCATCAGTGATACTATCAGGAAGAACCGTTGCAGCACTTTACCACTGGCTCTTTGACTTAGAATATGAATATGATATGCCTTGTCGTTACGGGCTCCTTTAAGTATAGGGGATACACATGTAACAGACAGGTAGCTTGTAGTTCAAACATCCTAGGTTCATTCGAAATTAGAAATGTACATATTAGTTCTCGCCACTGTCGTGTTTCAGGTTGGAAGTGAAAGTACCTAGTGTAAAAATTATGTCATACTTTTTCAAACCACTGAATCAATTTTCAACCGACTTTTAAAAAGGAGGTAATAAAGTGGATGTTTGACTTCTGTATATTCTTTATGTAGGTATGCTAATCTATTTCCTCGTCATTTCTGAACTGTTTTTTTTTATTTGAAGCGTATTTCCAAGGTGATCTTATTGCCATTATAGAGAAAGAACTATATCTACCTGAATGTATATTAAAATACTTAAAATATCTATATTTATAGGTATTTCTTTTACTGTTCGTACATGCTTGCCTTCGATAAATGGATTTAATGGATTCGATAAATGGATTTCAGACCAGGTGAAAAATCTTTTGTTAGCATTTACTACTATGATTTATATGTAGGTACTACATACAGATATCAATAAAAAGATAGCATTCGTGTAGGTAGGTATACCCACAATATAGATATTAGATACTTAATCAAAAACTAAAAAGAACAACATGTTTAATTTAATTTTGAAATGATTATGAAAATTATAATAATTATTTTCAAATATTTTAGGAATTACACTAATAAAATAAAATTATGAGTAAGTAAAGCTAAACACGCGACACACATACAGATGGACCAAGAATTATAGTGGTTTATGTTTATTAAAGTTCAAGTTATTTAAGTGTACCTACACGCTAACCGTTGAACGTAACCGTTGAAATAAAATAAAAAGATTGAAAAAATATAGTAACATACTTTTATATCAGCGATTTTACTGATATTTTTTATTTTGCTTTATTTATGATAAGGAATCTTAAACCACAAGCTTTAGCATTTTGTTTTCTTATTTTTCTCAATATTTTGTAACAAATCGTTTTAACCACGCCGTATCGTAATTTCTAATAAAAATAACCATTAGACTAGGTCATAAACAAACAGCGTAAACGAGTTTGTAAAAAAAGTAAAAACATCATTTGCATCTGACGTTTGCCTCTTCCCGCCTCTTCGGCCGCGCAGACGCTGATTGGTTACGCCCGAACCAATAGATATGGAGATGACTCTATTTTATAATTCGAATTGCGCTACATGCAGAATTTTAATATTTTATATGACTTTAACGCAAAATATGATAATTTAAGAACGTTTTGTAAAACATGTTTGATGATGTCGTTACATTGTAGGTATTTTTTAATTAATATTGTCTACATTCATACTAAAAACACTTAAAGCTTGTAAGTTGACTTGTAAAAAAGGTAAACTTCGAAAATACCGTGCTTAACTTATTTAAAAAAAACTGTCATTTGTTTTTATTTTGATTTCTGAAATTACTACCAATTTGTTTTTAATAAACAACTTTTTAGCAAAAGATTTACTCGAATGGTTTGTTTTTAAAAAACTGAAAAGCAATTAGGTTCCGAATTATACTATTCTCTGTTTTTTTTTATTTCCGGTGGTAGTTTTTAGAATTATATAGACGCGTCCCAAGAATCTTTGTATAGATCTACGTGAATAAATCTAATTTGAATTTGAGTACTTAGTTGAATATTCTCTGAGGCTGCATACACTGACGTTTGGAGCGAGATTTAGATTTAGAGTGCTTGGAAAGACTGCTGGAGCTAAACGAACTTGAGCTGGAAGAGTCTCTGCTAGAGCTGGATGTTCTACGGATTGACGTTTTGATTTTGTACCATTCTTGCGGTGGTTCATGTTCAGATCCATCACTTACGGTAAAATCTTCATTATAGTCAGAGTTCATTTTATTTGCATTAGAGATGGTATCTAGAATAGTTTTTGCTAAGGTGTTTTATGGCATAATATCTGTGATAACGACATTGGAAGAAACTATTTTATAGCATCTGAAAGGTTAAATCTTTCGCTATCTGTAGTAAGGACAGCCATTTCAATACCTTTTTCATTCTCTCTTAAAGTATTTGACAAAATGGTACGGTATTTAGTGGATTTTGTAGTTCCAATTTATATAGTTAAATAAATAATAATGTTGAATCAACAAAAACGCTTTTATAACAACATAAATAACATAACAATAACAAATGCCTTTGTTGCTCCAAGATTTTAGTTTTTTTTTATAATATTGAGGCCTAAAAAATCGATACGTGTTTGTGGCTTCAATAAGTTAGAATAACAATGGTCATAACTACCATTGTGTGTGTGGCTGTGTGTCGCCAATGACCACAAAGGCATCTACGTCATCTAGTAGAATTTCGAGATACTTTCGCGGATGTTTTTGTTACCCCAAGTATAGACATAGTTTAGAAATAATTTGGCATACTTAACTCAATTTTACAGGTTTGGCTATTTGTGATTTTGTTGCAACGAAGGTGCGAAATGTTGGTACTACATGAGGTACCTCAAAGACCTACTTCTAAAGTTGCAGAGCAATCAATTCAAAAAAACTTTAAAAAACATCACAAATTAAAACATTTGATAATACATATAAAATTTTTGTTAGGTTTTCCTGTTTCAAATTTTATTTTTATCAAACATAATTAACATAGGATAATAAAACATAAAAAATAAACAAGCTAAATAAAAAAAAATACACCATTAAGCAACAAAGACGCAATAAGAGAAACATTTTAATACTTGTATTTTTGGGAACGTGTGCGAACGATAACAATTATTTGTATCCGCACATTTCGGTTGAGTTTCGAAAAACCACATTGTACCTACAATCACAACCAAAAACAAACAAGTACCTACTTAATAAAATTGTCTACAGAAATACTTACCTAGGTCTCACACCAGGTAGGTACTTAGTTTCTTTATCTGTTTTAAACAGTAGAATCAGTAAAATAATTAAAGGCTATAACTACGAGAATGTATTTTATTATCTACTTTAAACGAGGGCGTTAAATGAGAGGCTAGAATAAAACAGTTATAATTACTGTCCCCACCTTTAACGAGCGAGCGCCATTTTGTAACAAATTGAACTAATTTCCCGCCAATGGGCTAGGGCTGTCACACAAAACGTTGTTTAACAGAGATCTAGGTATACAAAGGAGCACTGATTTCCTCAAGAATCACTTCCATCAAAACTTCGTTGAAATAGTTTTTGTAAAAATATTAACTCATATGAAATACAATATTTTACCAAAAATATTAAGTTAATTGTGATTATAATAAATTATTGTTTTATTATTATTGATTTAATAAGTACCACATAAATGATAACTTTTAAAAGGCTCAACCGATTTTCATCAAACATATCTAAGAACACTCACACATAAAACATTCATACAAAAAAAACAAAATTGAAGTCACTGCTTCCGTTGGAGTTATGATGCCACAGACAGACACACAGACACGTCAAACTTATAACACCCCTCTTTTTGCCACGGGGTTTTAAAAATAAAAATCTTTCTTTCTTTACCTTTGCAATAGTAGGTAACATGCTGGTCCACGATACTGACCGCCACATTCTGAAATGCCAATCAAAACAGTAATCACGTAACAATGTGTCAAAAATTATCAGCTGTTTGACATGCTTCGGGTTTCTGTAAGATTTGTTTAAAAACATTAAGCGAATAAATGTCTGTAAGCTTACACATAACATTTTTCGTCAATATAGTTTTTCTCTGTTTGTCTCTTTTTATTTATTAAAACTTAAATGAGAAATTGAATGTCAGATCGAGTTTTGGCGTCATCATTTGGCGTTATTTTATTTTAAATTATTGAACTTCGTGTTTGTATTGAGTTAAATTAGTCAGGTTTCATACCATTTTGTACAATTTCGTTTTTTTGAAAGTGCACAAATGAAATAAGTAATCACCAACAAATGAGTGCATCGTAATTCGTGTATTTATTTGTTTCCGCCAAATCGCATTAAATGAGCTTGTTGAGGCCTTCGCTTTACTCTATACATGATTTGATTTTCTTTAACAAATTATGACTTATTGAATAATTTAAAACCGATTATGTTAAGTCGGGTAACTTAAAGCAAATTTCAACTTGACTTATGGCAAATGCTAACGATAGTGCCAAAAAAATTATGTGAGAATTGAGTGAATATATATAAATCTCGTGTCACAATGTTTGTCCTCAATGGACTCCTAAACCACTTAACCGATTATATTAAAATTCGCACACCATGTACAGTTCGATCCAACTTGAGAGATAGGATAGCTTACATCTCAATTTATCGCAGGCGAACTCGTGATACAGTAGGTTAACAAAGATTGACAAACTGCGGTGTCGCGTAGATAGTAGACCTATACATTCAAACATTAAATAAGTAGTTGTTATAAAAAATACACAGATGACGTTTTTGTGCCTCCCATACTAAACGGCAAATTCATGTGTAAGGACCTAATGAAATCAAATGGCCCAATTAATTATCAGTAACAAATTTAGTTTTAGTATTGAATATAAAAATATATACTTAAAAGTAAGAAATAAAAAATGATGTCAAAGGAAAATAAAAGTGTCAACCCTGTAATTTTCTCCCTCCATTTTGTCAGCTCGCCAAAGCCGATAAAAGACGTTACCTATGCAAAACTTTTTTGGCAAATGGAGTTACAGCTTTGGTATATACCATGTTCTGATCACAACAGATAACAACCATATTATGGATTACAACTAATGTTAACGGTGCGTTCCTAACTGGTTCCAAACTTGTAATGTTACCTATTTCAAAATTTACCCAAAGTGTATGCCGAATACTATAATTTTAAGTTAAGTATAGAAAAGCACAGTCATTGGTCTAGCGGTCCGGCGTTGGACTTGACTTATTAAGGTCCTGGGTTCGATCACCAGGTCGGGTAACAAAAAAATAGAAAATGCTCATTTTCAGTTTTCTAATAAAAATGACTTGTTCCGGGATTTGATATGTGCCCCGTTGGCGAAGGCTTGTCACCTATCACATTGTAGGGCTCGGCTAGTCGCCGGTGCTCTGGTTGTGCCTCTACCAACGTCTTCGGGATACAGGCTTGAAGACATTTTTGTTTACTCATACAATAAGACGGATATCCTGAAGGGAAGAAATAACCGTCGCTTTTAGACGCCAAAGACTATAATAATGTGATACCAACCTGATACCAAATTTTAATACTCTTTCACAAATGTACCAGGTATCCTGGTCTTCTACCCGGAACATGATAATGACAAGCACATTATGGAGAATAGAATGATAAACTGTTTACTAAGCAGCGAAAAAAGCAAGCCATTTTCTCATTCAGCCTCTTATTTATAATGGCCCCGGACTTTATATAAGCCTCGTGTAGGTCCTCGTCTTCTGTGTAGATCTTGGTGCTGCTCAGCCAACTCTCCTGTGTTATTGTGACGCTGCCAAAGACCGCAACTACCCCTGCCGTTTCCACAAAAATGCCGGGATACTTCAAATTGATTTCTTTCCATTTGCAACGACCCTACAGCTCTTTGCATTTTATTTAGTCAAATGTCACCCCATCACGTGAATAATGTCCTACAATATGATTTTGTCGAAAACTGTGTTCCAATTATTGTAAAGCTAGCTATTGCCTGCGGCTTCGCCCCCATTTTCACAGAAACTCATTGTGCGATCGGGATTAAAAGTAGCCTATACGTTAATCCAGGTCACAATCTATCTGTGTTCTCAATTTCAATCAAATCCATTCAGCTATTCTAGTGTGAAATAGTAACATTCCATACATACATGCTCACAAACTTTCACATTTATAATATTAATAGGATAGAGGTAGGCAAATTTTGGTAACTAAGGAATGCATTTCAATTCTAATTTGAATGTATTTTTTTGTAAAAAAAGAAAATTGTAAGGAAACTAGGATAAAAAAGTTAACACAGGTACCTAACCGTTCTAATAACTAAGTTTGCTTATTATTTATTACCTATTAAACCTTTTTTTTATTATATGCACGTTACCTAAATTTTTTTAATGTGTGGACAATACAACAGTGGTTGAATGTACCTGTAATGTAATGTACTCGGGGAGACTAACATTGGTGTTTCACGTACAGATCACTACGGTATTATCTAAAGGTAGTATCAAAAGTCTCCGAAATCTGCTTGTTTTAAAGGATAGGAAATTGAAGGAAGCCAGGTAAGTCTGCAAGAATAGTTGATTGCGACATGGTACGGCCCGGGGGGTAGGGTAGCCGGTAGACTTGCACAATAGACAACAACGGTACGCAAACACATCAAAAAATCCGTCTGCTTGTTTGCAATATCATAAAAAAAGGCCGAACCTGTAACATGTTATGTTATTCACAGTTATCTCCTACTATCAGGAGAGACGGGTCCTTTGTCACTGACCTCTCACATAAGAAAAAATTAGGTCTGAAACTTATAACAGGGAGAGAGCCATCTGCATTTGATTAAATAAAAAAAAATCCTGTTAGCTATTTTTATTAGTTTTCAATTAGTCTGTTCTTCATGACTTTTAATATTCAATCAATTAATTATTATTTGGTGTCTGTATGCGACGTCTCTAAGCCTACTTATACAGATAATATTAATATTTACTATATTCACGCCCATATCCCCGAAGCGGTAGGTAGAGGCACAACCAGGACACCCACGACTAGCCAAAGACACTAATTCCTACAATGTGATAAGTGGCAACCCTATCGCCAACCGGGCATCTATCCAATCCCGAAGTACATTTTTTTATTAGAAAATTGGAAAAACCGTATTTTCTTTTATTGCCCGACCCAGAAATCGAACCCAGGACCTCATGAAGTCAAGTCGAACACCTGGACCGCTAGATCACAGAGGCGATACATATTAATATTTAATATTTTAAACAATAATGGTTCTCCGTCTTATCTATAGGAACGTTTCAGTACGTCCTTTCGTAGTAGCCGCTCAATATGTCAAATGTCTAAAGTAAACCCATATTCTGTGTCATCGTTCAACACCACATATTACGGCAATTCGTTCACAGTACTGGCAGCCAAAATATGGAATAATCTCCCCAGCCACATATTAGATTTAATTAATGGACTCTTTTAAATATAAAGTGCCCGAGATCTAGTTAGTTTTTATTGTTATTTATGTCTTTTTTCTCGTTTTCTTTAACTATTTTTTGTTCATACCGCCTTTGCGAATATAAAATATAATGTTCATGGAAATCGCATAGGTATTTATCTTTTTTGTTTGTTTTAATTTGAGGTAAACTCTTATGTACCCTGCCATTAACCCGCATTGTAACAACCTTTCTACAACATCTGTTTCATTACAGGTTTTGCTGGAATAGATCTCTCAAGGGGATAAGCACGCCAATGAAAATAAGATCTTCAAATAACATTACACATTGTTATTTGAGTGTACATAAAGAGTAAACAAATTAAGTTAAAAATAATACTTAACGCTTAAAAACCCCGTCTTTGATTTTGAATCTTATCCTTATACTTAAACATATAACAATCAATTGCTGTTCATTAGTCTCGCTGAAACTCGAGAACAGCTGGACCGATTTGGCTAATTTTGTTTATAAATTATTTGCAGACGTCCAGGGAAGATTTAAAAGATAACATAAAAATAAAAACCGCAAAGAAACTAGAAAAAACAATATTTTAAGTTTGCCCATGCAAACGGAACGGGTCGAACGAAGATCTCCGGGACAGCTAGTGAGTATAAAAAATAAAAACGTAAACTTGATGTTGATAAAAACAATAAAACGGCAGGAACAGAGTAAATTGATTTGAAATAAGAATTTCACAAGCTTGACATAACCGGCACGTGCCGTCATAATGACGAGTGACGACAGACTATAGTAATTGGTGTTGTTTTTTTATTTTCGTTTCGAATTTTGAACGTATGTTCTATGGGGTGCCAGATTAATAAATAATAATATTTTATTATTTTTTGTAGTTATAAAAAGATTATTTAAATAATTTTAAACTAATAAAAGGGTTTTATACCAGGGTTTTAAGTATCATTCTTTATGGCCGTAAAACTTGGACCCTGATACAAAGATATTACACAACAATTTAAGTATGAAAAATAAGTACATTTAAAAATGAAATCTTTAAATGGTTTTTGAAGACGAATAAGCAAAGGGCTTTAAAGATGATAAGAGACAAAGAACTCCTATAGACTATAGGATGTTAATGGTGCATCACTAACTTGTGACCTGCATCTTAGTCCACGTTTGCAAATCAACTGGCTGTCCTTTTCTCTGCCAAGGAACTTAATAATGGTAAGTACTTACACTAAGGTGGCAGGTATAAAAAAATATATAAAAATAAAATGAGTTTATTTCAGACACAGTTCAAGTTAAATACGTTGTTCGAATCCTACATAAATAGAATAATTATTAATAAAATTTATTAAAAATAATCCAAAAATAATAAAACAAGGATGTAATTGAGACTTAATACCGCTATATGATATTAGAGTGGCCGATAATAGTTATTGTTTTTTTTAAGTTATTTGGGATTACAGTCTTATATTTTTAACTTAAGAAAACAATTTTTAAAATAACATTAAAAATTTGCTAAAATAAAACTTAAACTCCGTAAGGGCTCGTTAAACCCATATCCGTTTTATTTCCGAACGGTTGACGTCACTGCACGTCACAGCGGTGGTCTGAACGACCCTTTGTAATGATCATGGTGTAGGGTTAGCACACGCTCCCGTTATTAATACTCTACGGGGCTTATGAAATACACCTTTATGTTAATTGGTGTTTCTCATAATAATTAATAATGCTTACATTTAAAATTATAAAAAAATGTTAAGACATGATAAGGACTACTTGTAAACAAGCACTAATAAATATAAAAATTGCACCGAATTCGTTCCCTAAGCAAGGGCAGAATACCCTGAACCCTAATCCTAATGTCGACGGTGTAAATAATCTTCGAGATACTCTTGCTGCGACATGTCCAACAACACATCCAGCTACGGTCGGAGCAGTTTGGATTCAGAGTCGAACACAGCATCACCTTCCAACTGTCAAGAGTTATCGACAGCCGCCTTTAACAAAAAAGAGTAATTGTAATCGTGGGAAAAGTCTTATTTGACATGACGGTTTGCTTTATAAGCTGATCCATAATCAAACTTCTTTCCGTATCATCAAAGACAATATACATATACCTATCACTAAAGTGCTAGAATTTTTCTCCGAAGCCGCCGATTCAGCGTAGTGGTAGGAGGCGCAGTCTCCTCTAAGCGACCTATCGCTGCAGGCGTCCCACGAGGCAGTTGTCTTTCCCCAGCCCTATAGGCACTCGATTTATACTTATGACATCCCCTTGGGGACAAGCTGCGCACTAGCTTTACTGCCTCGCTACTTCCATGTCTCCGAAACACGCCACAACAAAACTCCAAGCCACATAAGATCTCTTCCTGATTGGCTGTCCAAATTGCAGCTCACACCCAACATAAACAAGACGCAAGGTTACTTCTCAATAAAAGGAAAGGTAAAACTCTGCCTATTTCCAAACTAAATGACCATTCGATATCTCACAGCGTTATATACCTAGCTACTTCCGTAGAGAGCCGCTTTAACATGAGAGCCCACGTTAAAGATGTGAGAAGACCGCGAGTCGCATTATGCTACAGTGCTCCCTTCGCAGCTTTCTTTAAAAACCAGACTGGATGTTTACAAAACGTAGGTATATGAGGTCTATGCTCGCGTACGTTGCCCCAGCCTGGTATCCTCTCATCTCTACATGCCTAAAAATAAACTTACACTCCCCTCTCCGCGTTGGTCCGGGCTCCTTTGCAGAATAGGCCATCTGTCTTCCTGCTAGAAAGCTCGCAAAAGGCGAGCATATGCTTACCATCACTAGCGCTGTGACTAGGTGGTAGAGTTTCGCAGCGACTCTTCCGGATTGGAACCACCGCCTTACCTATTCCTGCCGCCATAACGTCAGTGCCTGCCGTTGACGTGTTCTGGTTAGGGGGTATACTTTTTTGCAGGTCTGACTTCCCGACCTCAGTTTGGCAACGCACCATTACCACCTTTGGTTTCTCTAGACGGCGTTAATGTCTTACCAGCAGGAAATCTGTCTGCTTGTTTGCCTTCGAATACCATAAAAAAATTACAACAATCCAAAAATAGTTAAAATAGTCTAGGAAAATAGTTAAAGACCCCGGATATGTCCGGATATACCTCTGTCATCCAGGGAGATCTGCAGACGGAGAGCCTGAAATCATTTATAAAACACCTCGTTAGTCGCTACGATTCGTCGGCGCAACCACACATCCACAACATTGCTGCTCGGCATCCGCATCCTCTGGACGTGAAGTCTTTCCTCGAATTTTCCTCTTCACAAACCAAGGCCCCTGACTGACAGACAGAAGAAGAAAAACATGAATATTACACACAGTCAGTAATCGAATGGAAGAAACAATCATCCCCTCCCACTCCTCTACAAGTCGCTGCTCCTGTTCGCTGGTCGTCTCGGCTGGGCTTCCCTCCTCTCAGCGGTTCCACCCTGCACGACTTACCGCACCGGATGGCATGAAGAAACTTGAGGGGAATACAAGAAAAGCCAAGAACTTACTTATGAACCAAAATACCAATTCCAAAGACCTGGCGTATTTATGGTTAGCGGGAAAAACCAAGGTTAAATGTTCAACTGTCCTCTTAACCACGGGAAAATTACCAGCTGCGCAAAGTTAGCCTCATCTTATGATTTACGCAATCAAAATACATTAATAGGAAGGTCTTCGTTAGATCCATTACGATGGCTTTATTTCAATTTTTTTGCAAAAAAAATTGCCCGAGTCTTAGGACTTCATCTAGAAAACTTACAAGTTTAACTATATTTTTATTATTTATCGTTAGGTCTATATTGGCGTTCATTAACGTTAACCTAAGTATAACGTCTATGGTAGTGTAGTCAAAACTTATATGATTTTAATTAACACAAATAAAAAACTACAATTATACTGTTTATTTCCATAAAATTACTTTTATAATTCTTATATTCACAGGCGGGCATAGCAAGTTACTGGCAGAGGAGTACTGCAACTCTCCGAATGACCGAAACTGAGCTTTGTTTGTTAAGGATGGACAAGAAGTTTGTACAAAAAAAGTTGAAATAAAGAAAGAAATTTAAAAAATATTTAAAGAATTGTGAAGCATTTTAAAGTACTATCTCGCCTATACTTTTTAAAAACAATGTAGTAAAACGCCCTTGTTACGAAACAGTTGAGCTGACCAAATCTTACTAGTAATTACTCGTATCACAAAAAATTATAACAATTCTAGAAATTATCACAAAAAAATTCACAAAATAAGAAAAAGAAATTTGCAAGCATAAGCAAAGATTTGCCACAAAAGATCCACCACTTTATCTATTTTTACTTGCATAATAATCTAAGATTCCTATCCTAACCTACGGATAGAAACTGAGTAATGGCATTGTCACTTTCGGTCCACAGGGTAGGGTAGAAACAGATATACAGCAGTGGATCTCTTGTGGCCTAGTTGCTGTACAGCAGTGATAGGCAAACTACGGCCCGCGGGCCGGATCCGGCCCTTGAGAGGTTTTAATCCGGCCCGCCGAGGGTTTTTTTTTTAAATATGAACCTCCTTAAAAAAAATAATGGTCGAAATGTTAAAAGACTATTGAAATTTGAACAATTAAGATACTGAATCAATACTTTAAAAACATGTAATTTGCGTATTTCATAATTGTTAAGACTTCATAAATAGATTTTATTTTAATAAAGGATTGTAAAATAAATAAAAAATGCCTAGTGCTATCTTTATACAACGTTTTATAATCGTAATATTTACTGGCATTTTTAGGTGTTTTAATAAACCGGCTCAAGATTAATTATAATTTACTGGCCCACCACTAGATTTTTTAACTTACCGGCCCGCGGTCAAAAGAATTTGCCCACCCCTGCTTTACAGCATTTATCCACCAGTGTTTTTGCTGGTAGAGTAAAGACCCATCGCCTGCTACGAGCTGCCAGGTACGAAAACATATAGTCTATTCGCGGTCACGTAGGTCAGTATGTGCACAAATTCAATTTTAAAGATATCTTTAGTTCAAAATATGTAATGTTTGGCACTGATTTAAAACGGCAATTGTAATTACCTGCCAGTTTTAGTGAGTCATAAATTATAAATGGCACGTTTAATCTAGTTATTAAATTTATTATATTATAGTTCATTAATATAGTTCATTATTATAGTTCATTAATTAAAACTAAGCAGCAAAGTTTGCAAAAATGAATAGTAAAGAATAATGAAATGGATCAGTGAATATATAATTGAGCAGAAAAATAATTAAATTGGCGCTAAAAAATATTAATCGAGCGGTTACGTGTGGGCAGTAATAAATCGGAATTTGTCGATAAGAAATGTCATTCTAAGCAATTCTATAAACAGTGAGGTAATAGATGTAAAATAAGCCTTTATTTTGCAGTGAGGTAGTAAAATAAAATAAAAAACTTTTTGCTTTTTCTTTGTCTGAAGGAATTAAATTACACAAATTGTATAGGTTAATAATAGGAACTTTTCGTATTCGAAACATACTTGAGTAATTAAATGACATAAAATTTGCTTAGTAGCAGCTAAAATAAAGTTATTGTATAATAAGAGCAGGTTTGGCTTTCAACCGTCTGCCTCTCTTCTTTTTTGTCTGAGTGGAATGTTTCTAGCTTGAACTGGAGGTACGGCGAACTTAAAGCGTATGGACAGGCCAATTTTATATTTACACATATACATTTTATATAAGTTTGAGCAAGTACATGGTCCTTGAGTTCATTTTTCTTTATTTTGCAGCAATATAACTTCCCATTTATTGAAAAACTGCTGTTTCAGTTCGGGTGTCACCGCTCGCCGAACTATTTATCGAACTGCTCATTCCATCAATTTTACCATTCTCATTCCACCACACACATTACCCATTCGATTATTTGACTGCTTAATCATTGAAGTGAAAACTTCTTTAGCGGCGTTGCACACTTTTTTTGGAATCGGTAAAAACTTCTAAACTCGCGTCAGATTGTCAGAACGTAAGAAGACGCACTGCGCATGCGCGAATAAGACGGCGCGAGATCTAAAATAAAACTTTTCATTGCTGTTTTTGTATTGCTTAGATATTTCCGAAGAGTATAAGATGCGCAATGGATAACACTACCATTATATTCTCACAGATAGCAGATACGTATAATATCAACAGACATTGCTTTATTTGTTCCATCTTGAAAATAAGCTTTATGTGTAGACGAGCAATGGTCGTTTAACATATAATATGACGACGCTCCTAGCCGTCACGTGGTCTTACTTTAGCGAGTTTTTGTCAAGCCAAACGCAGGTTATTAATATGAAAATAATATTTGTGCATAAATGTTAGTACTTTCATACTGATAATTAAAGCAATCCGTGCAGTATTATTCCCTAACCATTCCAAAATATCAAAAATGCACAACAACGCTAATATTCAAGTTTTCACTTCTGCCCTCTCTGGCACTCTGGAAGTGCAACCCGTCTTTTTTTTAATTGACATTGTATGATAAAATAACCGATTAATTGGTTTTTTATTACCGTCCACGTTTTACTGTCGCAATAATTAATCAACTACAATTAAATTAAATAACTGTTTAATATGTTTCTTGAATCGTATTTTTATTTTAGCACTTGCCCTGTGCTTGGGATAAATTTTCTATAAATTTTAAAGAATTCAGTAGCTCAATTGGTTAGAGCATTCGTCGGCTTGAGACGAAAGGTTACAGGTTCAAATCCTGTCTGGGGCGAAATTTTTTCTTTCTTTAAAATTTATAGGAAATGTTTCTTGAATATTTAAATAACAGCTCGAAAAATTAGTTCCCATATGATTTAGAACCAAATGCAGTATTTTATTATTATTTTTTTGCAAAGTGGCACAACGCGGCTGACAATTTTTTTTTGTTTATCTTTAAAACTGTATTCCAATTTCCCTTGGTTAACGCATCTGTGTGATCGGAGTTTGATTGTGTTAGTTAATGTCAAGAGAAGATCCGTATGAAGAAAAAAACCGAAAAAATTGCAAGGAATATATTATGAACAACATTACTTTAATTTTTCCCTTAAATAAACTGAGAGTAATCTTAAGCGATAAGAAGTTCGTCGGGTCCGCTAGTAATAAAATAAACAAATGGTATTTGACAGTTATGTATTCAGAACGCATGTGAGAATTGTAGTTGATGACAGTGATAGACTCGCTTGCCATAATTATTTTGTGCTTCCTAACGTTTTTGTATGGAAGCTAGAGTTGGGTACGTCAGAATAAACATGAGAGTAGGATATATGCGGTTAAAATAAGAGCGCTGAGAAAAATCTAAGGTGTTACATTCGCTGACCGAATTCGTAACAGTGAGATCTGAGAAAGAGTAGGATTGACAGAAAACGTTGTTTGTAAAATAAGAAAGAATTGGCAGATGAAAAATTGAAAAAGATATACAACGCGAATGTGGATGGATGTAGGTACCCGGGGAGACCTAGGTTGACATTCCACGTTAAAATCGCTCCGGTGTTTTCCGAGGGTGGTGTCAAGAGTCTCTGAATGAATGTTCAGGAAGCTAGAAAGTTCTGCAAGCATTGTGAGATTTGGCACTGACTACCCCGTAAGGGACTTACTATACAATAAAATATATATATAAAAAAAAGAGTATCTTCACGCCTATATCCCAGAAGAAGTAGGCAGAGGCACAACCAGGGCACCCACGACTAGCCGCAGACACTAAGTCCCACTAAAATATATATAAATATGTATACAATAATATATTATAATGTAATATTGTAATATACAATTAAACTATATAAAATTAAAAACTATGAAGTAATAGGAACCTAACGCAAAAGTGACATTTGTAAGTTTACGATGTTTTTGTAATTTGAAAACAATATTCAAAAAAAACCGAAATCTTACAAAACGATATTAACTAAGACAGACAAATTGTTAGGTAGCTAAATAGATAGGTACAATTGGTTAGACCTGCCTATTATTATTATGCAGTAACTTTGCACAAAATGTAGTAGATACACTACACAATGCTTATTTATAAGACTTTGTAGTGACACCTAGCGTGATTTTATGAAAACAAATAGTTAAATATGTTTAGTAAAGGTTTTACTACTGAACACTAGATGTCGCAGAAATAAATAAATGTTGTAAAAATATTATTTAGATGGCACTATTTTAAGTTATTCATTAAAAAATATTCACACGAACGACAAAAGAAACTATGAACATTTTTTTCAACAAAATTTTTGTTTACTATTTTTTATGGTGCAAAAATGTTGATATTATGTGCCTAGGTATTTTTCCATATTACCAGCTGCTTGTATTTGTTTATGTACCTATAATAATCTCTTACGCCTACTTTATATTTTCAACACCTATCTTGTTTCTTCCATCAAACCAAACTAAAATTGCCTTAAGTTGTGGATTGTTCAGAACTTAATTGCCGATAATGCTAATCTTCCATAATAATAGCAAAGACAATATAATAGTTAAGGGCCGACACACATAACAGCGTTGCGGCGCTGCGCATCTTTAGTGACGATGATAGCGGCGCAGCATTATTTATTTATTTCAAACAGAGTAATATATATTTTTAATAACAAATAAGGAATAAGTTTCTCACGAAGCCCGCGGGTCCATGACAAAGAAACGTCTATGACGCCGCAACGCAAACCGACGATTTTAGGGACGTGGCGCCGCAACGCGATTATGTGTTAAGGCCCTAAAACATGAGTCTGTCTGTATGTTACTCTTTATAGAGTATAATCTCTTTATAGAGTAAAATATAAACCACTGGACGGACTTTGATGAAATTTATGACCACATAGTTGAAGACACGAGTTCAAACATAGGCTACTTTTTCATAAGTCAACACTGAAAGGAATGTAATGGTGGCAAGTTTGTATGAAATCATGTTTTAGTTAACTAAGACTATATTTTTATTGTACGTTGGTCGCTAATAAGTCCTGGGGATTACTATATTATGTCATACTGCTTTGGGAGCGCCTCCTGAACTATTCCTGCTACCAAAACGTCAAATGGATAACATTATCGGGTTTCAGTTGGGTAGCAAAGTACCTAATGTACAGTCTGAGAATATTGGTAAGTGACCTACATATTATGTTTTCATTTAGTTAAAATAATGTTTTTACTTACTGTGTTTATCTGAATACTAAACTACAATTTAATAGATTCGATTGAGATTCAAAATTGAACAAAAGAAAAAAATAAATTTATGAATTTATAATTATAATTTTCTGATCATAACTTCAATCACAATCGAGTTTCTAGTTTCAGTTTAGTTTTCGAAGTACATTTTTTTCACATACATACATTTATATCTTCACGCCAAGTCCCTTACGGAGTAGGCAGAATGTATCGGGTGCCAGACCTCACGATCCTGACAAATCTATTTTCCAGATAAAAAGCAAATAAAAGGCGAAAATAATTTTTACTTATTTTATTTTGAAACTAAATAACAAAGTTTATTATTAATTTATATCACAGCAAGTTTGTAAAACGTAATCACTAATCAGTCTTCCATTTCTAGGACTAGGAACTTAAACATAAACTTGACAATTCATGAATTTAATCAACTTCTTCAATTGTTGGTCCTTGTCCTGACATACCGTAGCCAGGCATGCCCCCGGGCATACCTCCAGGCATCCCATAGCCAGGCATGCCGCCCGACATTCCACCAGGCATTCCTCCCGGCATGCCACCAGGCATACCACCTGGCATTCCACCAGGCATGCCTCCAGGCATTCCACCTGGCATTCCACCAGGCGTGCCTCCAGGCATACCGCCAGACGCACCTGCTCCCGCGCCATGCATTTTACTCATGATCGGAGAGCAGACTCTCGTGAGCTCGTTGAGTTTGTGTTCGTACTCCTCCTTGTCGGCGAGGGTGTTGTTGTCCAGCCACCGCAGAGCCTCGTCACAGGCGCTCCGAGCGGAGCCCTTGTCCTGCTCGCTCAGTTTCTCTCCCGCGTCATCCAGCGCCTGTCTCACGCTAAAGATGTACGATTCCAGCTGGTTGCGAGATGCGACCCTCTGTCTCTGCTTCTCGTCTTCGTCTTTGTACCGTTCGGCCTCGGAGAGCATGCGGTCGATTTCCGCTTGGGACAGCCGGCCCTTGTCGTTCTTGATGACGATGTTCTTGCTGCGGCCGGTGCTGTTCTCCTTCGCGGACACGTTGAGGATGCCGTTAGCGTCCAGGTCGAAGGTGACGTCTATCTTGGGGACACCACGCGGTGCCGGCGGGATGCCAGTCAGGTCGAAGGTCCCCAGCAGGTTGTTGTCTTTGGTCATAGCTCGCTCTCCTTCGTACACTTGAATGGTGACGGCCGGCTGGTTATCCGAGTACGTTGTGAAGGTCTGTGACTGCTTGCACGGGATCTTGCAGTTACGTTCGATGATCTTGGTCATGACTCCGCCGGCAGTCTCAATGCCCAGAGACAGAGGAGCCACGTCTACCAACAAAACGTCTTGGATCTTGGAGTCGCTCTCTCCGCTCAAGATGGCCGCCTGTACTGCTGCGCCGTAGGCCACTGCTTCGTCAGGGTTGATGGATAGATTCAGCTTTTTACCGCAGAAGAAGTTCTGTAACAGATTCTGCACCTTCGGGATCCTGGTGGAGCCACCCACCAAAACTACGTCGTGAATCTGGCTCTTGTCCAGTTTGGCGTCTTTCAAGGCCTTCTCCACTGGCTCCAGGGTGCCGCGGAACAAGTCCGAGCATAATTCCTCAAAACGGGCGCGGGAAATGCGCGTGTAGAAATCGAGTCCCTCGTGCAGGGCGTCGATCTCGATGGTGGCTTCGGTGCTCGAGGACAGCGTCCGCTTGGCACGCTCTGCGGCCGTCCGTAGCCGCCGCAGCGCGCGAGAGTTCGTCTTCAGATCCTTCTTGTACTTCCGTTTGAACTCCTCCGCGAGATGGTTCACCAGTCTGTTGTCGAAGTCCTCGCCGCCCAGGTGGGTGTCGCCGGCAGTCGCCTTTACTTCGAACAGCGACCCTTCGTCGAT
>NJDC01000209.1:207416-219720 GCA_002245475.1 Calephelis virginiensis | reverse complement strand
CTTTTAATGTATACATAATTTAGATAATATACGATGCTTATACCAAAATAACATAATTACCAAGTCTTGTGTATATGTCGGTCCGTCTGTCGGTGTGTCTGTTTGTTCTGACTGACACAGTTGGACCGATAGGTATTGACGGGACTGGTATTGTAGTTACTGGTATTCACTTGTAGGTAGCTGATGTCTTAAGGAGTAACTTAAGCTTCTTTTATTTTAGACTTTTTTGTTAACTCTACGCAGACGAAATCGCAGGCATAGCTTGTGTAAAATATGAACTTTTGATATAACTGTAGTTGTTAGCTTAAGAAAATATTTTAGGATAACCCAATATAAACGTCTAGAAAGAAGCAACTTTTAAGGTCCCGGGATAGATTCCCGAAAAATACGACTCTATTAGATAAGTTCTCGGTAGCCATCAATCGTATTGCAGAATATAGTATCTCCAACTAATCTTGGGTGTCTGTTTGAACTTTTGCCTGTATCTTCAGGGACACGACAGTGAAGAAAGAAAAATTGTCATATTTTATTCTAGTATAATACTGAATTCTTCTAGTTCCAATTCTTTCTTAACTTTCATTCGAATGCTTTAAGTATTAGTAACAAAATAATTGAGCACACTAATACTACAAAAGCTCATTCAATAATTTCATTATCTACGACGATTCTTTTTTTTTTGGAATGGGTAAAAACTTCAAACTCGCGTCAGTGACATGATCGAAAATTCGTAAGACGGCGCAGCGCGCTTGCGCGAATGTTTGTGTTGTCATGCTTGTGTACGATAGGGCAATAAATGAATATTGTATTCTACCACATAAGTGATACTACTTTCATACTAATAATTAAAGCGATTCGTGCAAAATAATTTCCTAACCATTCCAAAATATCAAAAATGTATAACGTTCATATTCAAGTTTTCACTTGTGCCGGCACTCCCGGAGTGCAACCCGTTTTGTTTTAATAAATAAGTGATTGAAGAGAAAAGTTTGTATATTTCATAGCCGTGCGAAGATCCCAGGTAAGTTGTATCATAATCTGACAAATAACTTCAAAAATAAAAAGCCATAAAATTCCTTCAGACGTCAGCAATAAGTAGCTTACGTATCGTGTTTCCAACAACTTTAAGGTTATTACTTTTGTGCGAGACATTGTACATTGAAATAAATGTAATAAAATACTCGTGCCGATGTGAAATTAAATTATATTTTCTCTTTAACGCACATGTTATGGCTTCAAGGAAAGAGCTTACTCAATGGGTGTAAAAGGAAAGCCCTTAACGTTTAAACACCAGTTGTATTATAAACAAACGAAAACTGAAATAGTTTATTTTTTTTGTTTAATGATAAAAGAAGGCAAACAAGCAGACGGATTTCCTGACGGTAAGAAATTCATGCCGGCTACAGACACCATAGGTGGTAATAGTGCATTGCCATCCAGAGGCCAGGATCTTGGGCTTAGAGCAAAAGTAAGTTTCCCGGCTACCTTACCCTCCGAACAGGAACACGTCATGACGTTATGGCGGCAGGAATAGGTACGGCAGTGGTACCAATCCGGACGAGTCGCTGCGAAACTCTACCACCTAGTAATAGTTTCATGTTTGATTGGATATTCTAGTCCTTAGTATCGTACAGTACAGTACAATTGACAATAATATCAACTTAAAACTTGGAGTATTTTAGAAATAGAAATGGGAAATCTTATATTTCACTTACACCTTACATGAGGCCCATGTGACGAGTATACATAATACTAGACACTACCACCAGATCAGAAAACGGCCACACACTGTGAAGATCCGGCAAGAAACTCAGGGGCATATCTTTTTTCCATTTTTTATATTAAGTATAAGTTAAAAGAGATTAGTATGAGGAGCAATTAATCCCAAGCACTTTTATCCGATAGATATTCAGCAATTACATAGTAACCTTTTTTGTACAATTTCACTTTGATACATTTTTTAAATTATATATTTAGTGTAAGGTCTCCTGAAAATAAGAAACACAACAAAAACAGAAGTAGCAAAATTGGTCCATCATTCAGTCGTAATGCGGTGATCAAGGAAAAATGGCGATTCTTTTATTATATGTATAAATAAATATCTCTAAACAAATCACATAAATTAATTTAACTCCAAAGTGTACAAGTTGATAATGACACTAATAAACAGAAACAATCTTATGGATTCTAATGACAATAAATTTAATGGTAATAATTTTCCCCGTGTTGGTCCGGGCTCCTTTGCAGAATATACCATCTACCGTTCTATGCCAAGCATCTCATAAAAGGCGAGCATAGGCTTACCGTCGCTAACACCGTGACATCTAACTAGGTAGTAGAGTCTCGCAGCGACTCGCCCGGATTGGTACCACCGCCTTACCTTTTCCTGCCGCCATAATGTCAGCGCCTGCCGTTGACGTGTTCCGATTCGGAAGATATGGTACCCGGTAAACTTACTTTTGCTCGAGGCCTAACATTCCTAAGGTTGGCAACGCACCATTACCACCTTTGGTGTTTCTAGGCGACATGAATTTCTTACCATCAGGAAATCCGTCTGCTTGTTTGCCGATCCGATATC
Source organism: Calephelis virginiensis (assembly GCA_002245475.1). Taxonomy (NCBI): domain Eukaryota; kingdom Metazoa; phylum Arthropoda; class Insecta; order Lepidoptera; family Riodinidae; genus Calephelis; species Calephelis virginiensis. The sequence continues at coordinate 217,145 of NJDC01000209.1, read as the reverse complement.
ATAAAAAAACCACCCAGACCCGGAAATACAGAATCGGATGTTCATAACAAAAATCGCATTCCGTCGGGAATCAAACAAGAGGTTTTGCGATTGGTCGCTGCACTAAGACGTGTATCTTAACCCCTCGACCAATGAGGTGGTTAATTTATATTAATCATTAATTAGTTTAAGATAATATTATAATAACGCTAAGATAAATTTTGTGTCATCATAAATGAGCGATTATATCTGCGAAAACGTAATTTACTTAGCTAATCGAACATCTGCTGCTCTAATATGTTCACATAAAATTAGAATCACATAATGAATAAGTAGACGAAAATGATTGAATAATCCAATAAACGCTTTTGTCATTATTTATTTATATTTATTAATTAAACGTCATTAAGACTTTCAATGCCGAACAGGGTCTAAAGTACCCTATCAGTATTTTGCATGCGATATATTCCTTCTTTTTGATTTAGTGTAGTATGATAATGACCGTCTCGTTGGTCGAGTGGCTAGCGTACACACTAACTACCTCGACCAACCGCGAGGCTCGAGTTCGATTCCCGACCGGGGCAGGCATTTGTGTGATGAACATTTAGGTGTCTTCCGGGGTCTGGGTGTTTATTAAATTTATTCTGGTATATATTTAAGTATTTCTATATATTAGAATCGTTGTTTGACACCCATAACACAAGCATATAATTAGCTTACTTTGGTGTTGATTCAATTTGTAAAAAAAAAAAATATATGAGATGTGCTGTGGACCCTATTTCCTACCTCACATCTACTTTATGTTCAGATGAAATTGGAATTGGATGGCTTAAGAGAAACGCTATTAAATCGAGGAGATATGACAAAGGGAGACTTCTTGTGTCTTTCTAGGGTTAAATTACACCAGCCCCCTCGTGCCCACAGTCCCGCAGCCCATGGAACTCGGCCGAAATATCGACAAATAAAATAAAGATATGTCGTGAGTATCCCGTGTAATTAATTAAAAATGTTCAATTACTCCGGATTCTGCAGGCTAAAATACAATATTTCTGATAAAAGATTGTCAACTTAAGACACAAGTTAGTTCCGGGTCTCAATGACCTCTTCCCGGGAAATGTTAGGCCGGTCGAAGTATAAGACTTCCTCAGTAGCGTCGTCTGCAATTTATGTACCTATAAATAATGATATTTAGAAGTTTTAAGTAATAATATTAGCAATGAAAGCTCTATTTGTATATTTTAATAACCTTCAGGCTATTTATGTAAATACTAATTTAAATAAGCGGTTAGGTTGACGTCCAACGTGGAGACGCTTTGACACATAATTTATTTAGCTGATCAAACAGCTCCCGTTACTGTTATTGACGTAAGGCGCCATTGTAATTAGATTCAGTTAAGTGAACATCTCGTATGTAGAGGTTTCGTTAATGTTGTATAATTCATATTAGGAAAATGATCAAAGTATACTTATATTATATTATATTAATTGTATCTATAATGTTAACTGTACCATAAATATCATTATACGTCCACTATACAATCGTGCAGGCGTCAGTCAATGTCATCAGTTGACTACTTTACCCAATGCAATGATATCGATTTCATGTAAAACATCACATTCTTAAGTGCTGGGCTATTCGTCAATCATTATATACAGGGTTATCTTTAAAGTATCAGTCAAATTTTGAGAAACGATTCGGAATCAATAACATTTTCGGCATATGAAGTGTTTCGAAATTAAGAAAATCATTTTATAATTGTTATCCACCGCAAAATACAAGATGCATGGTTATAACTTAAATAAGCTTATAACTGGTTCCCACCGACCGCTGTCGCATTCATGCTGGTGTTGTCATGACTCGAACTAGGTACGACATAGCGTGACAACAGGTGAATCGTTTTTGAGGACTGTTTTAAATGAATACATACATACATATCTTCACGCCAAGTCCCTTACGGGGTAGGCAGAGAGTATCGAGTGCCAGACCTCACGATCATGACAGAAAGAGCATGAAAGTAGGATAAATGCGGTCGAAATAAGAGCACTACGGAAAATCTGTGGTGTAACGCTCGCTGACCGCACTCGTAACAGTGAGATCCGAGAAAGAGTGGGATTAAAAGAAAGTGTTGGTGTCAAAAAGCGAAATGGTATGCTTCGCTGGTTCGGTCACGTGAAAAGAATGAGAGATGAAAGATTGACAAAGCAGGTATACAATGCGAATGTGGATGGATGTAGGTACCCGGAGAGACCAAGGCTGACATTTCACGATCAGATCAATCGGATATTATCCGAGGGTGGTGTCAAGAGTCTCCGAAACCGGCGTGTTTGTATGAAAAGGGTTATGAATGTGAAGGAAGCAAGACAGGTTTAAATTAATGTTTATAAAAATATTACAATTTGGCAGTAATATTTAAAATGCATGCCTTAAACTATAATATAATTGTAGTTTTGGTTATGATTCAATGAAATTATATTTATTTTGAAATATTTCTTGATACATTTTGTTATTTCATTACGTATTATAAACACACCGCACCGTACAGAGATTTACATATTGTGTGTTATAGCTATAGTGCAAATTTATTAGTCTTAAGATGTGTAACAAAGGCTTACATTGCGTACGTGACTACGTACATGCTACAGCAGCTGAGACCATTTCCAGGACAATGTAATATGTAGTAGTTTAAATCTGCCCTGTTTTTGAACTTGATACCTACTACCATGCGATACGTCAAGGCCATCAACACGCGATAGGGCTTCACGTTTTCAATGTTATAACTACCTTTGCGGATTTTTGACGTCATCCTGAATGAAGGTGGTCGTAATTTTTTCATTATTATCGAATTTCGTGTTTATATTAAGTGAAAATGGTTAATTTAGGTGGGAATTAGATTAGTTTTGTTCAATGAAAGTGCACAAATGAAAAAATCATGAAGAAATTAGTGTATCATCTTTTTCCTCGCTGCCGTCAAATCTCTCAAGATGAGCTTGCGTAACGAAGCCTCCGCTTTACTCAAAACCCTGACCTGACATGACTTTTTACACGATGACTAATTACTTTATAAGAATTAATAATAACTAACTTGAAATTGGCAGAGTAAGTCGTGAAAAATGATCGAAAGCCATATTTATAACAGAAGAAGAACTAAATACCTTTGCCTATTCAAATTTATTTACAATTCTGGGATCGTAAATATTGCATTTTTTTAAACAAATGAGAATCGCTTGTTGACGACGCATAAGTCTCGTCTCCACAGAATCAGTAATTCTTTCATGGGCCAATGTATACGTTTTTACAATAAACTTCCCGAGCATATTAAAGACTTACCATTTAATAAATTTAAAAAATGTATTAAGATAAAGTTGTATGGTAAGGGTTATTATAAGATTTCAGAATCTTTAGAAGACAGAAATGCTTGGGATTAATCGCTCCTCATGCCAATCTCTGCAAATTATTTGTGAATGTAATAAACTTTTGTAAATTAGATTTATAAGAAAAAAGACAAGCCCGCTGAGTTTCTTTCGCCAGATCTTCTCAGTGAGTGGCCGCGTTCCGATCCGGTGGTAGTTTTTAGAATTATATAGACGCGTTACAAGAATCTGTATATGGATCTACGTAATAAAAGCTATTTTGAATTTGAATTTGACTAGTAAGTGTTCAATAAAAAAAATACTTTTTGTTTTTGATTACTACATAAAAATACAGCCCTAACGGTTAAAACGAAGCTCAAAAAAGCAGAACGTAGTTATTTGTTCCATTCCAAATTATGTTACTTGTTAAACCAAAATAGCATTCACGAATCTATTCGCATTCTAACGCTAACCTGTTGGTTACAAAATAATAAAAAAAAACGCTGTTACCTTTCGTCAGTAAGCTGCGGCGAAACCGCAAATGATGGTATACTGAGTGCATACCAAACTCGTGAAGCTTAGGTATACACGCGTTTTATCTCGATTGTATGAAGATAGAATACTACATATTCGTGCCATATATACGGTGCGTCGGTGGGAACAAGTCCTTATGCTTCCACACTATACGCATCGTGAGGAACCAGCTTAAACGATTCACTTAATTACCATTTTAAATGAGTGGATGTTTGATGTTCAATGCGGAGAAGCGATTGACACATACCTAACTTCATTAAATAATAAACAAACAGTTCACGTTATTAGATTGACGCAAGCTGTCTATGAAGTTACACTCACTTATATCAAGAAATAGCAAGATTCAATTTGGATTTAGGATAAATGTTTAATCAAGATTGGCTTTTCATTATAAACGTTTATAACATTATAACGATGAAAGTAAAATTTTAGTGAAAATAAAAGCAGAAGGAAAATTAAGAGTTAACTTTGATATATATTTTTTATTGTTATTTATGAAATACAACTAATAAAGTATCTTCTAGAGTAGTAGTAGTAGTAGTAGAGCCACAACCAGGGCACCCACGACTAGCCCAAGATAATAAGTCCCATAATGTGATAGGTAACCAGTCTATCGCCAACAGGGAACATATCCAATCCCGTGCAAAAATTTGTTTTATTAGAAAATTGGAAAAACTATTTTTTTTTGTTGCCCGGCCCGCAAATGGAACCCGGGACCTCATGCAGTCAACACCATCACATGGACCTCTAGAACATAGAGGCGATAAGTACAACTAATATTTTAAATTTTCCTCATAATTATTTATTGAATATACCATAGGGTTATTATTAAAAAGGAATGTAATAACAACACCGACGTTTGGAGAATTCACAAGAATATATTATTTCCAGTCAAATGTTTTGATCATGAAAAACTTAAGTGTATACGAATTATGTATAAGCCTACGACTAATGGGTGTATAAAAATGTTATTACATTTTTTGTTTTGGAATGGGGCAACCCTATTGATTGCTGGTTGTATCTAGTAGCTTAGAGTACTGGATTATTCTCCAAGTGGAGTCTAGAATTACCGTGTTGAATTGAAAAGTAAATTGGTTGCTTGATTATGTTGATGAACTGATAAATAATATTAAGTAGTGCTATCTCTTGTCTTAAGCCAGTTGTTGAAATTGGCCATTAGTATACTTATTGGCCAGGTGCACCTGGCCTGAGATTCCAGCCATAATATAATGACGCACACGTAACACTTATGGTGTCGGTTGGAAAAACTTATGTTTTGCTATCAGAAGATACTCCTATTTGTTAATTGTAACATAAAACAAACATGAAAATAAACATATTAACTAACACCAGACAAAACGTCATCTAAGAAGCTAGGAATCTGGTACATTACATGAGATATGATGACACAGATTCAGACACACACACGCACGCACGCACACGCACACACATACACAAACAGTGAAAGGGGGGGAAAGAGAGAGAGAGAGAGAGAGAGAGAGAGAGAGAGAGAGAGAGAGAGAGAGATCAAACTTATAAAACTTGTTTTTCCGTTGGTTGCTATTTTCTTTATGTGAGATGTCATCGAACAAACACACGGCTCTTCTGATGGTAAGAGATAGTCGTGACCTACAGACACTATAGATGTTACAGGTGTGTCGCTGTCCTGTTAAGCCTCCACATGTCATGACAGGAACATGACACAGTCATTATGGCGCCTGGAACATGTAAGGCGTTGAAATCTACCCGGACAAAATGAAAACATAAAATAAATAAATTAGAAAATGAAACATGAAATGAAGGCATAATACAGCAATCATAAACAAAAATAGTTTGTATATTAGTATACGATTTCCATGCTGAAATAACATTCTCAAGTATGATATACAAAGTTTAAGGCGTAATTTGCATAGATATTATATCGCGTCCGTGATTCTTGCTCATAGGAAATTTTCCTAATTAAAGTGCCTTTGGTGCAGGGATTGTGTTCCAATTAAAAGTTTTGTAAATTACGGCATCCACGCAGTTATTGTAAGTCGATTGATTGTTTACACGAGTTTGTGGGTCAAATGACGTATTAATTTTAATTGGTTCGTGGTTCGTTTGTGGTTAGAATGGATGGAACGGAGGACGCTCTAAATTCAAAGTGTTTAGTTCGAAGCTTTCTAAAGAGAAAATTTGATATATTCCACCGTCGGTATTTGGTAAAACTTCCAAATAATTAATCGATATACTATCATACAATATTTAATTTAAATGCAAAACCAAATTAAAACTCAGTTTATATAATTTTTATAGGTAAATAATTAAATACGTTTCAAGAATATGATTTTAACACAGAAAAATTGCAACGACAACCACCTTGGGGTTTTGGCCTATTTCCCAAAAAAAAAAAAACACTCATTTATACCGGTTTGCTGTTTCTATACTGGTTACTGTCATTGATTTGTAATTGGACTTGATGATGGAATAGTGGGGGCTCGTCGCTCGGCGTTAGGCGACGAGAAGCTTTAGCATTAGAACTTGTTTATATGTTATAGGTCTAACTTTAACACCGCAATGTAGGATTTGTTTAAACTTATGTACCATCAAAAGTTGTAATATCGATTATTGCTCGTTGCTATATACTCATTAGAGTAAGAGACCACACCTTAAAATATAGCAGAGCTAATATTAAGCTCGAATCTTTGATAATGAGGGTATTATATCAAAGAACATAAACGACTAAAACACACACCACAAAGCTTTATCTAACTACTGCACTTACTAGAATAATGTAACATTAACTAATGATGAACATGTAATATTCTCCGCTCCACAAATCCTCCCCGTCAAACTTGTTAGCTGGAGTACTTTGTAGAATATTCATAGACTGGGAAACCTTTTAAAAGGGAGCGCAGAGTGGTTTTCTGATCGATTCAACATCGATATCGAGAATTAATTGAATAAAACGCAGTATCGAGTGCGAAGACATCCGATAAAGTCGAACAGTCTTCATGAATATGGATATCCTAACGAAGTATTCTTGGATCGGGGAAAAAAAGTTGAGTTATTAATTTGGAGCCATTAAACCGGAGGTCGGATAAGTGAATGGCGGTTCATTTGTTACCTCATTAAAGTTGAGACTTGATTTTTTTCATTGCCGTCATTTCTAAAAAACCTTCTATTTTGCCTTTTGATCCTATTTGTAATTAGCTTTGCCGTGTCAACTTGTTCAAGATCTATTTTCTTAATTTGACGCAAAGTCCCTTGCGAGATAGGCCGATATTATTGCGTGCCAAGTATTACACAATTTTGACAGAAATGCCAGCTTCCTCACATTTAAACTTGTATCTTGTTAATAGGGCCCATAAAAAAAGATATTTAAACCAGACTTATTTATATATGTCTCTGTTTTCTTTGGATGACCAAGTAAGCTAAAATATCTCTTTTTTATCCTAACTTGTGTCGGCTCAGTTATTATAATATAAAAATTTGTTAAACTCTAAATTTTGTTTTCAAAATTAGCACCTTAGAGTTGAAAGAACATTGGAATGACAAATGTGTTTATTTCGTCATAATATTAATGAAAACAACAAACATTTGCAATCCAGAGTGTTACTCAAATTTGTTGTTGAGATATCGTAAAGTAGTGAGGCAGTTTTTTTTCACAAAAAAAAGAACAAAGTAGATAAACATTGCATATGTTTGTATTTTGGGTGTTAGACAAAGATACATAAAATGCACAGAAATGCTTACATATAGATACTTGAATAAATTTAATAAACACACGGACCAGGATACACTGACATCTAAATAATCATACAAATTTCTGCCTCCGCCGTTATTCGAACCCAAGCTTCGCAGTTTGTCGGCGATGTTGGTCGTGTACAATCCCCCTAATGAAGAGGCGTTCTCAAAAACTCATGCAGGAGGATTTGGCGAACTTTATTTGAAAATATTAACATACAAATATCGCCTAATTATCATAAAAAGTAAATCGCTTAAGAACATCAATACAATGAGGAACCATTCGAGCAAACTATGAACATTCAAATTCGAAATCACCCAACATTTTCCACGTTTCGACGACATTGCCTATTATACTATAACGCTTGATAGCGTCTTCGACTTGACATTCCTTTTTCCGTCCTTCTCGTATCTCGTAATGTGATAAGCGACGGCACTATAATGCAGGAACAAATAGAACATTGAAAACCTCACATTGGTACCACCGATATTTGGAGTCTTGCCAGACGTTATCGAATTTATGTAAAGCGAAGGAAATTGAGGTGGGAAACGGCTACCGTAGCTATGTCTGCTTTTGTATAAAACGTAGTTAAACAAAAAGAATTGTTAGCCGTGGAAAACATTTCAAATTTTATTATCCCTGCCTTGAGTTCATGAATTAGGAATTCGTTTAGTTACAACACGCTATAGTAGTTTTCATTTGGCATAAATATTCTTTCTTTCTTTCGCTTTTATGACATTTTTAAGCTTTTTCATTTTAATGAGATGTCTTTAATTTACCGTGTTTCTACAAAAAGAATTGAATTCTCATTAAATACATCTATATAGGTATAAAAGAAAGCATATATACGACATTTAATTTTTTCCCTTGCAAACTGAACAGGTGAAACGAAGTTCGCTGGAACAGAACTGACTAAGTAGGATTCTTAACCAATAACATACTACCACGTCATCCATATGCAGAATGATATTAGTTGGATCTCAATTGTAGACAGTGTTTAGTTATACGTTTATTTATTTTTTTGTGGTATGGGTTTTCTTTTTACATTTACCAGAACCAGTACAGTTCGCCCGCGACTTCATCAGCATAGCACAGTTACGATTTTCATACAAACTTTCATCCCCTATTATAGTCCTTAAGAGGTTAATTTTTTAAAATAAAAAAAAGAGTGTGTGCACTCATGTACGCACGTAAGAAGTTATACTTCTTTGGCGTAACAATTCAAAAATACCAAATAATGACACAACGCATACATACATAAATATACATAAATAGCATGCAACAATAATTAAAAATCATAAAATATAATTAAAATAAAATTTGTTTTTGCGTCATATTTTTTTTACATATCTACAAAAATGAAAAGGTTCGCAACTAACTTTAGGGTGTTGCTTTTTCTGACGGTAGCAAATAACTTCAAACTGTCACATTTATCTATCGGCGTACGCGCGCATCGTAAAAATTCACTCTCATCATTTTTCCCAATCGCGCCAAAATGAGTATAACTTCAATACAACATATTTTTTTTTATCATCTCTGTGGTCTAGCGGTCCGGGTGTTGGACTTGACTGCATGAGGTCCCGGGTTCGAATCCCGGGTCGGCCAACAAAGAGAAAATTGGATTTTTCCAATTTTCTAATAAAAAAATGTTGGTCGGGATTGGAAATGTGCCCGGTTGGCGATAGGCTTGCCACCTATCACATTGTGGAACTTAGTGTCTTCGGCTAGTCGTGGGTGCCTTGGTTGTACCTCTGCCTACCTCTTCGGAGATATGGGCGTGAAGATACAACTTATTTTTTAACCTGGATCTTAAGGTATAGGCATATCAAAATTCATCAAAATTGGTGAAACAGTTTAGCCGTGAAAGAGCAACAGATAGACGAACAGCCTTTCGCATTTATAACATTATAACATTAATGGGGATTTTAAAGAGCTGATCTTCAATTAAAACCAGAATAAATAAAATATATTCACGTTTACCATACAGATGGTTTTTGTGCGCGTCGACAATTTTATAAACTATTGTCGGATCGGAATCGCGCCCTCACATTGAAAAGATCCGGCATAAAATAACGGACAGTTTAAGATCTTGTATTGGAGTTCTACATCGTGTACGTTTTCGTTTAATTTCCTGT
>NJDC01000209.1:181904-197935 GCA_002245475.1 Calephelis virginiensis | reverse complement strand
CGAAATTTCGTAAATTATGTTTCCCCGTGGTGGTCTAAGCACCTTTGCAGAATAGACCATCTGCCTTCCTGTGCAAGGCAACTCGTAAAAGGTGAGCATAGGATTACCGTCACCAAAACCGTGATGTCTAACTAGGTGGTAGGGTCGGATTGGTACCTTCGCTTTAGCTATTCCTGTCGCCATAATGTCAATGCTTGCCGTTGACGTGTTCCAGTTCGGAGAGTAAGGTAGCCGGTAAACTTACTTTTGCTCGAGGCGTAACATCCCGGCCTCAGTTTGGCAACGCACCATTACCACTTTTGATGTCTCTAGGCAGTGTGAATTTCTTACCATCAGGAAATCCGTCTGCTTGTTTGCCGTCCAATATCATAAAAAAAACTTGATATGCTAAGTCACCAAGTAGGCCTCTGCCTAACTCTCGCAAGGTACATGGCTTAAATATATATATGTACTTCGAACTTCACATAAAAAATAGCAATAGTATACAATGAACCTAGCGCAAAATAAAAACAGAAAACGTTGTTTTTTTATTTCATTTGACTTAATTAGATCTGTATTTCCAACTTTAGATTGCTATCTTATTCCTCTCCCCAACTTTTAATTCCTCATCAAACAGTCCCCTAAAAGGTTCAATTGTTTTTGAGCAATTAATTGTTAATGCTCTTAGAAACACAAGTAATTGATTCTGTGTATCGTTGCACAGCTTTAACCAATTAAAATAAAAAAGCGGTCAAGTGCGAGTCGGACTCGCCCATTAAGGGTTCCGTAGGAGCGTTGCAGCAAACGTCAAAATCATAATGGAAATAATCTTTCAGTTAATTCATTACAAATTTTGTATTATGTGAATATAATATAAGGGTTTCTTATTTGGCCTTTGGCTACTAAAAGGAACCCTATAAACGTATCTATCATATCGACGGTAGAATTTTCAAATATCGTAATGGGCCAGACACTTATTTCACAGTAGAACTAAAAAACAAAATTTGCCCGAACGTAAGTTATGTCTCAACAAGTTTTTGTCATACAAGATTGTTTTTTTTTAAGATTGTTTTTTATAAAGTTTTTGTAATAAAATTAAATAAAACTCGTGTTTAGTTGCCCGATCCGCCACTAGAATTCTGCACCTCGTGTTGTCAACGCTGACACGATACTAGGCGTTAAAACAGAATAGCGACTTTCAACTTTTAAAAAAAATTGTTTATTTCTCTAATTCCACATTCATGTTCCTCGTGTTGGTCCGGGCTCCTTTGTAGAATAGACCATCTGCCGTCCTTGCCAGGCAGCACGTAAAAGGCGAGCATAGGCTCACCGTCACTAACACCATGACATCTGACAAGGTGGTAGAAATTAGCAGCGACTCGTCCGGATTGGTACCTATTCCTGCCGCCATAACGTCATGACATGTTCCGGTTCGGAGGGTAAAGTAGCCGGTAAACTTACTTTTGCTCGAAGCCTAACATCCCCACCTCAGGTTGGCAACGCACCATTACCACCTTTGGTGTCTCTAGGCGGTGTGAATTCCTTAACATCAGAAAATCCGTCTGCTTGTTTGCCTTCCAATATCATAAAAAAAAACTGACAGGTTACAAATACAAATAAACTAAGACACAACTTCGATGAAACAAAATATCTTCCATTTAGCACGAAAATATGTTTATGTTATTAAAATATTTTCAAGCGCATATTCCCGAAGAGGTAGGCAGACGCATAACTAGGGCACCCACGACTAGTTGAAGACAATAAGTCCCACAATGTGATAGGTGGCAAGCCTATTGCCAACCGGACATACACCCAATCCCGATCAACATCTTTTTTTTTTCAACTTTAATGTATTATAATTAGCATCATCCTTCATTTATTTGCGTTTAAGTGTTTTTACTTTTCCAGAATTTTTTATGCATTCTTAGTAGTCAGTCTATTAGCACGTAAGTTTTGTCCAATAAAATCTCTCTAGCCTTTTAGGGGCTGATCACTTTTATCGGCGCCTTCAGTTTAAACGGCATTTAGGCTGCTGTAAGCCATAAGGCCTACTCGCTTACACAAAACATGACCATACACTTCAGTCGGCTTTCCGGCAGCAAGCTGCGATTCAATTACGAAAATTTAAGTATAAACACATATATACATATCTTCATGCCCAGTCCTTTACGTGGTAGACAGAAAGTATTTAAAAATGTAATGTTATGATTGCCATCATTTTAAGTTTATCCCAAAATAACGTAACGAGACGAGATGTGACGAGAGTAGGATAAGTGCGGTCGAAATTAGAGCGCTGTTGAAAGCCTGTGGTATGACGCTCGCTAACCGCATTCGTAACAGTGAGATCCGAGAAAAAATGGGATTGAAAGAAAGCGTTGGTGTTATAATGAGAAAGAGCATACTTCGTTGGTTCAGTCATGTGGAAAGAAGGGAACTACTTGGCTTAAAGATATGTATGTATGTATATTATGTTGAATACAAATCTGAACCCTGTGAGAAAGTAATCCTATTAACATTATAAATGCGAAAGTTTGCCTGTTTATTTGTTACTCCTTCACACAAAACCTGTTGAACTGAGTTTCATGAAATTTGGTACAAACATAGAGGGTAACTTGGATTAGCACATATGATAATTTTATCCTTAAACTATGTCTCTTTGGTACAGCAACAGCTGTTGGAACATAAAGTATAGGTACGTTACATTTCTTTTGAAATCTCAGTAAATATGAAACACATATTAGATAATTTTCAAACATTCTTAAACGAATTTGCAAAACAGACACCTTGTGAAGTTTATAATATTTTGTAAACATTACATTTCTTTTGAAATCTTAGTAAATATGAAACACGTATTAGATAATTTTCAAATATCCTTTCATGAATTTGCAAAACAGACACCTTGTGAAGTTTATAATATTTTGTTAACATTACATTTCTTTTGAAATCTTAGTAAATATGAAACACGTATTAGATAATTTTCAAATATCCTTTCATGAATTTGCAAAACAGACACCTTGTGAAATTTATAATATTTTGTTAAGCGACTTGTTTGTAGTTAAAACCATTTCCACAGTAGGATTTTTCGAGCCAACAGAGTAAAAACGAGATGAAACAATACGGTGGATAGAAACGAAAACAAACGTACCTTGAAGTTAAAGCCAACGGAATTGTATGAAAATGGGTACCACGATTTTTTTGTAATTGTGAAATTGTACATTCGCGTACGGAAGTAGGTTAAGAAGCACAATGAACCTAATTACTTCGATGCCTGCGAAAAGACCGCGCAGTTTTTAGAGTCGAATTACATTTAAAAAGAACTCCAGTTGAATGTGGTTTTGCTTTTATGTTAATGTACACGAATAAAGGTTTATAGTTACGGTCTTAGGCTTTCGCGGTCGTAAAAAGTACTGGTGAATGTTTTTTTTGTCAATAAAGAATTAAATTATGAGCACGATTATATATAGCTTCAAATAAAAATTTTAATAACATTTGTTAGTTTACGTCAACACTCTTTAGCGAAAAGATTAATTTATTTTAGTATAGAAAAATACCAGTATTATTCAAAAAAAGTTTCTCACACCCATATCCCCGAAAAGGTGGGCACAAGCACAACTAAGTCCCACAATGTTATAGGTGGCAGGCCTATCGCCAACCGGGTACGTATCCAATTCCGAGCAACGTTATTTTTTATAAGGAAATTGGAAAAAACAAATTTTCTTTTGTTGCCCGACACGAATCGAACCTCGAATCGAACCTGGGACCTCATGCAGTCAAGTCCAACAGCTGGACCGCTAGACCACAGAGGGGAATTTCAAAAAATTGTTAGTGTCAAACATGAATGTTCAAACTTAAAAGAGTATGTACACATCAATTACCTATTTTATTTTTTGTTAAATTTGATTTGTTTGTTTACGCTTAATATGTAATATGACTAATATACATAACTGAACGAAATAAATTTAGCATCAAATTAAAATTAGCAAAGCAGATAAATATATGAGGTATGTACTTAAGTAGCGTAATTTTAACAGTATTGATGTTAATAGGGGCAGAAACATACTTAATTCAATAAGTTTGAAGTTTATATATCTCTTTGATAAAAAATCTTTTTAAAGAAACAATCTAGCGTCGTATTTCAGCAACCTCTTTAAGATATGAGATAGAGATACTTTATATTAGTAACTATTCAACTAATATTGACATCACAATCAACAACGACATCAAAGGTTATGTTTCAATAACTAACAAAAATATCTTAACAAAACACTCGTCGTCTATCTTTAACTGTATATAGGTTTTTGGAATTAGCCGTAATACATATAAACAAAGACATATATGGCCAACAACGAAGAATTAAAAAAGATAAATATTGGCGATTAGTAAAAAAATGTAGCCGAGTCCGGTTAATAATAACATTTGTTTAAAAATTGTTAACAAGGCGATCAACTGCTAGTGCTTAGAAGTGCAAACTGTGTATGGTGGAAATTTTATATTATTTTTTTATAAAATTAACCAAAGCGATATTCAAAATTATCTGATATTAACATTAAAGTATTTCAACAATTGTGAAGTTAAACTATTGAAGGTGGAATTTTCTCAGGAAAACATTGCACACAAACAATTAGTATCTCAGAAAAATCATGAGAGTAGGATAAATGCGGTCGAAATGAGATCGCTACGGAAAATCTGTGGTGTAACGCTTGCTGACCCCATTCGTAACTCGGAGATCAGAGAAAGAGTGGGATTGAAAGAAAGTGTTGGTGTTAAAATCAAAAAGGGCATGCTCCGCTGGTTCGGTCTTGTGGAAAAAATGGCAGATCAAAGATTGACAAAGCAGATATATTATGCAAATGTGGCTGGATGTAGGTAGCCGGAGAGATCAAGGGTGACATTCCACGATCAGATCGTTCGCATATTATCCGAGGGTTAAATCAAGAGTCTCCGAAACCAGCGTGTTTTTGTATGAAAAGGGTAATTGAATGTGAAGGAAGCCAGACGGGTTTGTCAGGATCGTGAAATTTGGCACTCGATACTCTCAGCCTACCCCGTAAGGGACTTGGAGTGAAAATATGTACGTATGTATGTACACTTAGTGTGACACTAAAAATTAAGCAATATGAGCTTAAAACATTTTTTTAATATTTTTATTTATGATTTGGGTTTGTAAAAAGCCAAAAAAAAGATTTTGTTATTTTTTGTCATTTAATAATTTTAGTTGTAAATGATGAAGATTTCAAATATTATCAGTATTAGCCTATTGCTTGAGTATCATCCACATGGTTTTTATTGTTAAAATCCGATCGATTCACGCGTCTAATAAAAAAGATGTGAAAAATAATGGAAACGGAAACTAATTTTATTACAGTTGCCTTTTGACGAATTCAAAACCGTCACTCAGGTAATAAAACAAGGGTAATAAAAACAAATGGACTAGTTTCTCAGTTATTTCAAGAGATATCAAAGGAAGGTCGTCGCTGGATCCGCGATAAATACATAAAACGGACCTTTATAGAGCCACGGGTCGCGGGGTTTCGGATTCAATTTGTTGGGACCACTTTATGTGATCGCTCGTGTTCAAAGAGAACGATTGAGAGATAAAATTAGTTTTGTCTGGTTTTCGCTCGATTTCGTAACATTGTCCATGAATTTTATACTGTACGGCCTCTCAAGAATATTTTCTTTTATTTTATCTTTTTCTTTTTATATCTAATTATTTCTGGAAAAATAATTGACTTAGTTTACTGGGATGCTTTTATGAGATTTTCTTTATCATTACATAATAGCTCGTGTTCAAAGTAAACGATTGAGAGATAAAATTAGTTTTGTCTGGTTTTCGTTCGATTTCGTAATATTGTCCATAAATTTTTTACTGTACGGCCTCTCAACATTTTATTTTATTTTATCTATTTCTTTTTATATCTAATTATTTCTGGAAAAATAATTGGCTAAGGTTGATGGGATGCTTTCATGAGATTTTCTTTGTCATAACGTAATAGCTAGTGTTAAAAAAAAAACGATTGAGAGATAAAATTAGTTTTTTTTTTTTGTTTTTGCTCGATTTCGTAACATTGTCCATGAATTTTATACTGTACGGCCTCTCAAGTATATTTTCTTTTATTTTATCTTTTTCTTTTTATATCTAATTATTTCTGGAATTATAATTGCCTTAGTTTACTGGGATGCTTTCAAGAGATTTTTTTGTCATTACATAATAGCTAGTGTTCAAAAAAACGATTGAGAGATAAACTTTGTTTTTTTTTGTTTTTGCTCAATTTCGTTACACTGTTCTTGAATTTCATTCTATACGACCTCTTAAGAATATTTGCTTTTATATAAAATAAATATTTTTTTTAATATCTTTACGCCCGTGTCCCCGAATTGGTAGCCAGAGACACAAGGGTCAACTGAGTGTCTAGCCGAAGACACTAAGTCCTACAATGTTATAGGTTGCAAGCATATCCAATCCCGGGAAAAGTAAATTTTGGAAATTGAAAATATAAGTTTTCTAATTTCTAAGTCCGACGTCAGACCGCTAGACCACAGAGGAGATTTATTTGTAGGTATTTATTTTATGTTTCTTTTGATATGTAATTATATTGAAAATATAATTGGCTGGTAATTAAACCTGTAGAGGCACTAGAATTCTCCAAGTCTAATTTATTTCTCTGCGAAGTTTTCTTTAAGCAACTTTAATCCAATAAAAATCGAACTACCGTGAAACTTATAATTTAGAAGATATAATATACTTTATTGCGGATAAAAGTTATCCCCTTACTTGGGAATTACGTGCAGAGAAACAAACTATCATTAAGCTAAGTACACATACGCTAATGTTACTCACTTGTAACTGTAATGCCTCTCAGAGAAAAGTTCAGCCGTTGAGTTCACTCATGATAATAAACTGGTTCAAGGCGGTTTATTGTCTTTATTATATAACAGAATGTTGATCCATTGTTCAACAAAGATTATGATGTACTTCTGTTGGAAATGAACTGTAAGCAACTTAATTTTTTTGTATTTTTTTTTATTTCATTTTTTAATTTTTTTACAGTCCTCCCGTGTGTACTGTTATATCTTATTTCGTGATTTTTACAAATAATTGATATGATGATGTTAATTGATTTTCAAAACAATACCGATGCGAAGACATCATTTTAAATGATACATACATAAACACATATCCTCATTCCGAGTGCCTTGATAGGAGCAGAGCTAGGCAGAGAGTTTCGATTACCGAGTGTTATGATCCATCTAAAAAAGAGGACGAAAACAAAAATCCAGAAAAAACCATAACAACCGATAACAACGACCTAAAAAACCAAATCGTGAAGGTTACCCTACCCTAAACCCTGTGTTTGCTAAACTACATAATGGATAAGGATAATGTGATAATATTTCGAATCCGAATATAACTTGGAAGTTGGCAAAAAATGTGCGCCAATAAAAATGTAGTAATTGCTCCAGTACACATTTTCTAATCCCACGGCCACAAACGGGAATTTCATCCCATCTTACAGTTCTGACGCAGGAAAAGTTGAGTTATCAAGTTCACCTTTGAGAAAAAGTCAGGTTCTTGAGGCTTCTATTATATTTTTACAACTCAAGAACGGCTAAGATGATTCGGCTGAAAATGATGGGGAGCTTTAAACCAGGAGTTTAACATAGGATACTTTTTATGCCGTTCGGCTCCAAGTAAGCTAGGAACAAATAACATTTTATTTTTTCCCATGCAAACAGAACTGACAGAACGAAGTTCGTAGGAACAGCTAGTTTAATATCTCTTTAGTTTTAGATTCCTCCACATTTATAACCATTTTCTTACTAACACGCCAGTTTCTAAAACTCTTGACACCAACTTCGGATAACACCCGTGCGACATGATCGTGGAATGTCTACCTAGGTCTCCCCGGGTACCTACATCCATCCACATCCGCATTGTATATCTGCTTTGTCAATTTTTCCCCTGTATTTTTTTCTAAAAGTCCAAACCAGCAAAAAAACCCTCTTTCTCATTATTTCAATAAATTGTTTTAATTAATGTTTAAATTATATGGTTCTTAATTTCTTTTCAGTTCTGCTACGTACAAAGTTGTGTTCTCATCTTCCATATTATTTTTTATCTCTTTAATTTCTTGTCTTTTCTACCCCGCATCATAAGTTAGAAAGTTTAGTAGGTATACTCTTAAGTACATTGAAGTGTGACGTGTGACTGGAAATTCATTAATAGTATTTGAAAGTAACCACTGTTTCTGCTTGAAAGATATATGGAACTGTATGTTTAATGGCGTAAAAATGGAACCGCGACGTCCTGCTCTTTATCTCATTGATTAGTTATCAATATTACAGTATTTATAATTTCTGGAAAGCATCGAATTCTAATTATATATTATTAAGGTATTTGGCACTTAATACTATCTGCCTACCCTGTAAGGGACTTGACGTCGAGTGGCGTATTTAAAAATGAATACAAAAATGATATTAAAAATTTTGTCCAATTATCCAAAGTCATAAAAAAACACAACACACATAATATAAAATAACCAATTTCACAACGTGTGTTACATGGATAAAGGTACAATAAAGATATTTTCAATCCGGATATAACTTGTAACTTGGCAAACTTGTGCGCAAACAAAGAAACTAGCATTAAGCCCGAGTACACATTGGCTAATCCCACACGGTTTGTAAGTTGCGGTACCGTCGCGGGAAGAGTTGAGCCATCGAGCTCGCTCTTGATATTAAACCGGTTTATGGAGGTTTATACCGGCTTTATTATATTAGGGTGTTGACGTTCGGTTTATAAATTCACAATAATTTAATCACGTGTACAAGTACTGCGTTCGCGTGTTTAATTAGCCTTGTTAGAAGAGGTCTAGACTTCTGAAATGTTAGAATAAATGTTAATTGCACGAAAAAATATGTATTATGTAGAGTACTAACTAATTATTATTTATTGCCTCTGAGTTCCAGCGGTCCAATGTAACACTTGTTGGGTTGAATCCATGAAATGAGTTCTCACGGGAAAAAATAATAGAATCTATACTTTTCATCGTCGGCACTTAGTGGAATTCCATTGTATACACACTTTTTAAAAATAAACTCTTGTACTTTTCCACAATACACGAAAAGTTAACATTAATATCGAGAGCATCGACTCCGTTGTGTAGCGGTTCGGCGGCGTTGGATTTGACTTCAAAAGGTTCCTAGTTTGCTCACCGAGTCAGTTTACAAAAAAGTAATTGTGGTTTTTTTCAACTTTCTTATGAAAACAGCATTGCTAAGGAATGGATATGTGCCCGGTTGGCGATAGGCTTGCCACCTACCACATTGTGGGACTTAGGCTAGTTAGTGGCTTTGATTACTTTTAGAAGCAACTTTTTTCACATGAGGATAAAATTTGGATTTATTTTGCCCCATATTTTACGCTACAGTCGCAAAATGTAATTTCTATAATTACATATCTGTATTTTGCAAATTTTAAAGAAATTTGATATACCTGCGATAGGATTTTAAAATACACTTTTTCGACTTTTGCTGGCAAATATTCTGATCATTTGAACTACGAAGGATTCAACTCCTTTGTTGAATTTTTTTATTTCTTACCAATTACATCGGTAGTAAAAAAATTCACCGGAGGAGTATTTTCCCAAGCACGGGTGAAGTGCTAAAACTAAATAATCTTAGGATTATTGAAAGGTTATTAGAAAATGTGATATTTATCTTCTACGATGAACTCATATAATAGTATTTTACCCAACTGTGTAACTATACGAAAAAAATATCGTTGTAATCGATAAGAAAGAGTTGAATCCGTGGTAGATCAATTTTTTTTAATGTTATTAGAAGGCAAACAAGCAGACGGATTTTCTGATGTTAAGAAATTCACGCCGCCTAGAAACACCAAAGGTGGTAATGGTGCGTTTGCCAACCTGAGACCGGGATGTTAGGCCTCGAGCAAAAGTAAGTTTACCGGCTACCTTACATTCCGAACCGGAACACGACATGACGTTATGGCGGCAGGAATAGGTAAGGCGGTGGTACCAATCCGGGCGAATCGCTGCTAAACTTTACCACCTAGTCAGATGTCACGGTGTAAGTGACGGTGAGCCTTTGCTTGCCTTTTACGAGCTGCCTGGCAAGGAAGTATTGTTATATTTGTTGGCGTAAATCGAAAGAGTACAGGTTCAAATTCTGTCTAAAGTATTTCTTTTATTTTCCTAAAAATTCGTTAAATTTTAAGCACGGTGCAAGTGCTACAAACACTAACACTACTCCACTGGCCTAGTGACCCGCAGTGGGTATTGGCCTCCGAAACAATTATTATTTTATCTGTGTTTTTATACTTTGCATAATGTTTTTTTTTACCTCTTTCTTTCAATTTCAGATACGCCTATCAAAGCTTTTTTTCAAATATGTTTTTTGACATTAGTGATAATATATTTTGGATTTCAGCAACTTACCTTAAATTTGGCACACCGAATATAATTCTTTAGTACTTTTATTTTTACATTTGCTTTGCAATATACTGGCAATCTGGCTCAATTCGATCTAAGAGTTTAAATCAATTCATTCATTCCGTAGAAAGTCGATTGAAATACTAATTTACAAACTATCTAGACTTGAAAACTTTTAATTACGGCTATTGATCAAATACCGAAATACCTTAACATAATAAATAGGCGTCAGCACCAAAATCTCTTCATGATCTCATGACAGATTAATAATTTGGTTTTTAAGAATTTGAAGTTCAATGGAGCTATGTTTTTATTCGATTCGACGAAAGAGGAGGTTGTCTTTTCGACTGTATGTTAGGTTCGGTGGATAAGGTAGCAGGTAAACTAACTTTTGTTCGAGACCAAAACATCCTGACCTCAAGTTGGCAACTCACCATTACAACTTTACTGCTTGATATTGATTTTTATTTCCCATATCATAAAAATAAATAAATAACAGGTACTCAACATTTGTTGCTAAAAACCTGATCGTGACTGCTATAATACTTTATCAATATCTTGCGAATGGAGATATGACAATTATATCAAAAACATTTCCGACCGACCAATGACTGTGTCCCGATAAAAATTACGGAAAAAATAAGTAAATTTGTTTCTTTTAAATAGAAATAAAGTATCTCCAGAAGTAAAGTATCTTTAAGCCCATATACCCGGAGAATTAGGCAGAGGCACAACCAGGGCATCTACTACTAGCCAAGGACACTAAGTCCCACGATAGGATAGGTGATAAGGATAAGGTTATCGCCAACCGGGCAGGTTGGCGATAACCTTATCAAATCCCGGCAAAATTATTTTATTAGATATTAAAATATTCATTTTCAATTTTTTTGTTGCCCAATCCAGAGACGAAACCAGTATAAGGTACTGGAGTCTAGTTTGACACCGGAGCGCTAAATCATAAATAAATACATTAAATATATAATCACAGTTTTTACATCTTCACATTTTTTACGAATGAACCACTACTGCTTAGAATCAAAATGTAGATAAAGGAAGTGGATAGTATGTTACTTAATTTATTTTATAAAATGCAAATTTTCTCACAAGATTAGAAACAAATTAATAGCGTTTTCCTCCAGTGTAAAGTTGGTTCAAAGAGTTACTTAAGAACTATCTAGACTTTAGAACTTTTAATTACTTCTTTGATCAAATAACGTTATAACTTAAGGTAAATAATTAAGCGTCAGTACGGAAACTGCTTTATAATCTCAGGCAGTATTTTCGTAACTTACTTCTAACTTGTGAGTTGGCTGATTTTAACAATCAGAATCTTTGCAGAATATACCATCTGCCTTCCTGTCATGCAGCTCGTAAAAGGCGAGCATAGGCTTACCGTCACTAACGCCGTGACTTCCTACTAGGTAGTAAAGTTTCGCAGCTACTCGTTCGGATTGGTACCACCGCCTAACCTATTCCTGTCGCCATAACATCAGTGCTTGCCGTTAACGTGTTCCGGTTCGGAGAATAAGGTAGCCTGTCTGTGGCTGAGAAACTCTACCATCTAGTAAGTGTTTACTAGAAATAAGTTTATTTAATAATAAAACGTAGCGAAATCACAAATACCGAATTCAACTACTTTATTAGGTACAACGTCGCGATTTCACAATTCTATTTCTTTAACAAATTTCAAATGCCACGGTGTTAGAGACGGTAAGTTTATGCTCTCCTTTTGCGAGCTGCTTGGCAGGAAGGCAGATGGTCTACTCTGCGAAGGGGTCCGGACAAACATGGGGAAATCATTAAAAAAATATCAGGCTCTGTTTCGTTCCGTCAAATCCTTTATTGTTTATTTCATTCAGTTTTATTGTCTTCTGACACTTTAACAATTTATTAAACAACAAAGTCGATGCCTTTGGATATTAACTTTCAATTTTTGAGACAATTATTTAGTTCTATAAGCGTTCTAGTTTAATTAACGGCTCAAAACACAATGCTTGCAAACTAATTTGATTATAAAAATTACAAAAATAATGAGTTTTTAATATTTTTTCATGTTTTACTTCAAATCAGATCCAATTCGAAGTTCAAAGAAAAGTAAAGATTTCAAAACATGTACTATAGCTAAATTTGTAATGAAGTTTAACAGAAAATCCTTATGTTATTTTTTAATTAATAATTATCTACTTTAATGTCTTTATAAAATGTTACATTTTTATAACAAAATCGCCGCGCGATAGTTGACGTAGCACGTACTGCGAACAGAGCTCGAATACCCTGGAGTTAAGCACAAAACTGCAAACAAACATATTACGCTCGTTCAATATAAAAGGCAATTCGAGGGGTCAAACGAAACATTCGTCGCTGTATACAACTTGTATACTAAACACCAAGAAATATCAACTTCTGTCAAGTACAGTCCATAAATAAATTTCTCGAGTGGATCTCCTCAAATGGCCCAAGGAAATAAGTCGGGGTGATGTGTCCGAATAAAAAACGCTACACTCGCCTATCTCCTATATTATCTCGTTTGAGGCAATAGCCCCTAATGTCGGCCATTACGAGAACTAATGTAAATGTGTTTGTTCAACATTTATTGCACTGGCCGGCCGTTTTATATGGACAATTTTAGTGTTTCGCTCGTTGAATTCGTTTTAAACGTTAACAGTCCAGGCACTACGTTTATATGGAGAACAAATGGATTTTTATCGGGTTTAAGTCCTATTATTTCGCTGTTTAAGTAACTTTAAAGTGTTAAATTTTGAATTGTTACATTCATTTTGTGGTATGTGTGATTAAAAAACTGGAAAATACGTATTTTTAATAAAGTGCATGGATCATCTGGTGGGAAATGAAGCCCATGAATAACTGTCACTAGTGAAATCGATGTTGTTTTACCATCTTTTGAGGAATGAGTAAAATTTTAAAGGTCCCCAAGTCGTCATATTGCACCGACTAAAATATGGTAAAAACGCAAGAAAACACTTGTGTAATTATTACATTAATGCCAAACGAAATATTTTATATACGATTAATCATATTTTAATTTATGCTGTAAACGCGGTTTGAGGTTAAAAACGAGGTGAGCATCGCGGTCATTCAGACGTGTAAAACCTGTTTTTATGACGCTATGGGTTTTGACATAGGTTAGGTCTCATGTCATTTTCTAGTTCTGATTAGTTAGGTAACGTTATTATAGTGTTCTAAGTTGACGTTCTACCTCTCCACCTAATCTTATATTTAAAAATCTAACAATGCTCGATATTAATGAATTAATATTTTTTTCAGATGATTTGTACAGTAAAACTACAAAAACCGACTCCAACTATTTTATCGGTACCATAAGGGTACCACTTCGCGATTTGATAATTCTTTTTTCAAAAGATATCCATATATCGAGATTATCGTCTCAGTGTACTAGTGGTCTGGCGTCGGAATTGAATTGAGTTGAGGTCCCAGGTTCGATTATAATCTAGAAATTTAAAAAAAAATATTTAAAAAGTGTTTTCATGCCCATATCCCCGAAGTGTTAGGCGGAGACACAACCATTACACCAGACACCCACGATTAGCCGAAGACACTAAGTCCTACAATGTGATAGGTGACAAGCCTATCGCCAACTGGGTATATATCTAATCCCGGGCACTGCTATTTTTATAAGAAAATTGAAAACATACATTTTATAATATATTTTTTGGTGCCCGACCCGGGGATCGAACCCGGGACCTCAAGAAGTCAAGTCCGACACCGGACCGCTAGACCACAGAGGCGTTTAAAAACATGTAAATAAATTGATAAACTGCTCCTTTTTGGGGTCGGTTAAAAACTCGTCCACTTTAGCAGTCGTTAGCAAATACAAGTCAACATATAAATCACACAACACACTAAATAATAATAGCAAATATATCAATTTATCCCCCCTAAAGTGATAGATAAAAAAAGATCAATCTTAATTTGTATCGTTACACGAGTACTATAATTTGACAGGGAAAATGAAAAGTTTCTATAGCTGTTCTCATCTCGGGAAAGTTTCGAAAGTCGTTACTTCACCCTCAGAGCATTATTTAAGAGGCAAGTTATCAGAACACCTAGAAATGGCGAAAATACAATTTTATGCCTAAGAACTTTTTATTTCGTTCGAAGGACGCTTAAAAGGTAAACAGACTTTGTTTTCAACAATATTATAGTTTCTTACGTATTTTTATGGGAAAACTTAGTTAGAGGTTGGAAACTGTATAGAATACTCATAGAATATTCTCTTTTATGAATAAAATAGATATGAGGAAACTTCTGGCAGAGATAATTTTATTAAAAGAGCTAAGGAAACTCGATAGTTTAAGAGTGTAATATAAGTACAAAATACTCAAATGTTCCTACAAATTTTCCGCAATATACCTTTCGTGATAGGCAGAGAAAGAAGAAGGACGAATTTATGATAAGAGTAGATAGAAGTAAAATTTGTACCCATTCGGTACTTAGCTAAATAATATAAGCATGAGATCGCTGAAATAAATATAAAAAAAAATGATTTTGCATCGGATTTAAAGATATAAGAAATTCAGTGTGATAATTAACATACTTACATGTGTCGATCGCCTCTGTGGTCTAGCGGTTTAGTTGTTGGACTTGACTGCATGAAGTCACGAGTTCAAATCCCGGGTCAGACAAAAAAAGAAAATTGGGTTTTTCCAATTTTCTAATAAAAAAAACAGTTGCCTGGGATAGGATATGTGCCCGGTTGGCAATAGGTTTGCCACCTATCACATTGAGGGACTTAATATCTTCGGCTAGTCGTGGGTGCCCTGGTTGTGCCTCTGCCTACCTCTTCGGGAATATACTTTTGAAGCTTATATATACTTTTGGGCGTGAAGATACTTTTTTTACTTGCAAAATAACACATTAAATACACACATACAACAAACAAGACCAAAGAAAAATTGGCAAAGAAATTGCGTAACAGACATAAAAAAAGACTTATAATCGTATTGATCACATCCTCCTTTTCTAAAGACGGTTATTAATTAACTCCCATTGTACTATTGTAAAAAGGTATTATTATGATTATGAAAACATAATGTTATTTGGGGGTATTAATATCTGGAAGTAATTTCCGTTTGACATGTATTTATATCATGTTGTGACTAACTACGACGTAGCACTTGCGTAGCCGTGCATATGCGTCGACATTGAGCTACGTTTTACAACAGTTTATATTTTGCAAGTTGACCGACTACCGTACTCTCCGGACAGTAACATGACCTAGTCATTAAGTCTGCAGGAATACTTATATCGATGGATCCCTACCTGGACAAGTTGCTGCAGAGCACTGTACCTCCAGTGGTCTGGTTGGTACTGACCTACATTTTAACAAGTTCTCGTCACTTATGAACTGCCTAGCAGAAACACATGGTCTACTTTTACTACTCAGCGGACCCGGATGAACACAGGTACCAACAATTTACTAAATCTCACATCTAAAACATTTTTTTTTAAAAAAAGAAAAAAAAGTATCTTCACGCCCATATCCCCGAAGAGGTAGGCAGAGGTACAACCAAGGCACCCACGACTAGCCGAAGACACTAAGTCCCACAATGTGATAGG
>NJDC01000209.1:162229-175692 GCA_002245475.1 Calephelis virginiensis | reverse complement strand
GCTTCGCCCGCGTTTTCACAGGAACCCATTGTGTGAATGAAATAAAAAGTAGCCTATATGTAAATCCAAGTCACAATCTATTCGTGTTCCAAATTTCAGACAAATCCGTTCAGCCATTCGGTCGTGAAAGAGTAACAAACATCCATACATACATACATACAAACTTTCGCATTTATAATATTAATAGGATGATGTTTTGAAATAATAACTGAAAAATCAGATAAATCAATGTCAATTTTTCTGTAAGCATTTAAGCATTAATTAAACGGCCAATCAAATCAGCAAGTACCTACCCCTGGAAATATTTCTGTATAGATCCAGAAGCGACAAGCCTACAAAGTTATCCAATAAATAATAATAACGGGACACTCGACCGGGAGAATTTAATTATTTCGAACAAGTCGACGTCAAAGCCTCAGGATTGTATAAAATAAATTTTCGCAAAGACCCCGGCTAAACACCGAAATTTATCGACCTCCGTGCCGAACAATAGATATGTAATACCAATTTAAAATAACGACCTCTACATACCTATACGCTATAGGAATTTTCGTATTTCTCCTAATTATTTTGTTGTGTTTGTTGATCAAATGTAGATATCAAGTTAATGTAAATTTAGGTTGCCTGAGGCTTAATTCAAGTGATTGGTCCAATGGTATTCAAGCTACATTCATTCCAAATTCAAATATATTTTTATCAAGTTTTATGCGATTTAATGGTTGAGATTATAAAGTTTATAAAAAACAGGAATGGTATGTTGTTTTAGGGTCCCGTACGTCGAAAGGAAAAAATGAATTTTATTAGATCACTTTGATGTCAGTTTTTCCGTCCGTCTGTCAAGATCCCTTTTCTCAAAAACGCATAGATATATCAAGCTGAAATGTATATCGCTCGTCAACTGTTCCTTGGAGCAGTGAAAAATTGAGCTTGTAAGTCATAGCAATCAAGACCCAGCAAAATACAGCAGCTTGTGTCGCAAATTTTCGAAGTAAGGGAATAGAATCCTACAGTTTTCTTCCCATGAACTCAGAATCTTGAAATTTAGTTACAAAGCAACGTCTTATAGCACAGATAAAGGAGAAACTGCGAAAACCGCACGTTTTTAGTTACATCATGTAACAAAATATCGTGATGAGTGATTTTTTATTTATATTAGTGTACCTGTATGTACGGAATCCTCGGTGCGCGAGTCCGACTCGCACTTGGGCGGTTTTTTTAAAGTAGATTAATAAGTTGCTTTATTATAGTTTAAACAACGTTTCATAATACAGGCAACTGAATTTAAAGTATTTGCTCTCCCGTATCCCAAAGGGGTAGGCAGAGGCACAACCAGGGCACCCACGACTAGCCGAAAACGCAAAGTCCCACAAATAATGGAAAAAACCTGAACTTGAACATTTTTATGTAAAGTGTTTGCTGAATCCAAAATCAGATTTTTCTTTCATTGAAAAAGTGAGTACGCTCCTTCCACCTTAACATGACCAATTCTACTTTTTAACCTTTTTTACTTTATGGAAATAACGGATTGACTTTCTAGTGGGTAATCAAAGCATGATTGTTCTGTAAGTCTTGGAATTTGTTATTATTTGTATTAATAAATTTCAATTGTTGTATCAATAAACATTTTTGGTGGAAGTTAATTGCATATTTGGTACTAGCAAGTTTTTTGATAATCAAATGCTTAGTAATGTATCAAGAATAAGTTATTTAAATAACTTGTTACGTGAATTTATCCTGATTTTACAATGAAAAGGCAAATATTTTATTATCAATTTCAGAATTATTGAAGATTTTACTGAGAGACACAATCCAACCATTATACTAAACGTCTTTTATTTATAGAGGATCAGTGAATGCGTACTCGGCTTTACACAAGTTGTTTTCGTTTGCGCCATAACTTGACCAAGTTACAAGTTATATAAGGATTTGACAAATCCTCATAGTAACCCTATCCGTATTACGTACACGAATTGTAGGGTTACCTTCGCGAGTTGGGCTGTTTATGACGAGATTATCGAAAATTTTATTCTTTTAGGGCTTCGAGATGGTTGTAAAAACTGGTTGTTAACATAGGTTTGCCGTCTGAACGGTCCGTTTAAACCAAATTGAATAATAATCGAAAAATGAAAACGAAGTTCAATATTAACAATCGTCTGGTACGTGCAATACAGACATTTGACTGACTGATTCTTACACAGCGGGAAGCTTTTCATTTATGTTCAAATTTTGTTTATTTAAAATGGACACTTAATCATTCAATTTTTTTTATGATATTGGAAGGCAAACAAGCAGACGAAAATCCATCATCATCAGGTAATCCTGATGGTAAGAAATTCACGCCACCTAGAGACACCAAAGATATTACCATCTTGCGTGCCAACCTGAGGCCGGGATGTTAGGCCTCGAGCAAAAGTAAGTTTACCGGCTACCTTAATCTCCAAACCAGGACACGTCATGACGTTATGACGGCAGGAATAGGTAAGGCGGTGGTACCAATTCGCAGCGACTGCTGCGAAACTCTACTACCTAGTCAGATGTCACGTTGCTAGTGACGGTAAGCCTCAGCTCGCCTCTTACGAGCTGCCTGGCAGGCGGGCAGATGGTCTATTCTGCAACGGAGCCCGGACAAACACGGGGAAATTTTTAACGTTTAAAAAAAGTGGAAGTTATATGTCTATGTTGTTATGTGTGTTAAATGAGTACTTGGAAGATGAACACGCTGGATAATAGATATATCAATCTCGCACTACAATTTGTAATGTAATTTGTCATACTTTTAATTTAAGTTAAAATTATATTGTAATTAGTATTTTTTATCTTGTTTATAATGTTACTATTAGTACCTATTAAAAAAAGACAAGCCTGCTGAGTTTCTTGCTCCGGATTTACTCAGTGTGTGGCCGCAATTTCGATCCGGTTGTCGTTTTAAAAAAATGTCGACGCGCACATTTATGACTTGTTAAGTTCATGCCAGTCAAGATTTTTTCTGATTCTGATTCTGGATTCCTACATTTTTATGTGTATTAATAATCAATGCCTCCGTCATTTCTCAACTGATTCCAAAAATAAATTTTAGAATTTAAAAAGCAAACTTCCGAGGTACCATAGCCACATAGTTAGAATCTAATGATGGATTCCCAGAGAAATTGGGAAAATACTCAATTTTGGTGTAAGTACTTAAGAGTTTAGACGAGATAAATAACCAAAACGAAGTCGGTTTTTTACAGTTTTACAGCGTCAAAATGATGTATAATATAACCCTGTCTACAATATGCAATTGTTTTAATAGACATATGACTTTATAGCAGTGATAAAAACAGCAAATTCTTTAGTCATCCCCACTTAAGTTCACGGTTAGAATCATAAAACCTAAGGTGAAGCCTGCAGGGAGATGTTCTTTAAATGGTGTACGAGAATGTTAAAGCTGAGATTTAAGACCGGATGTCGTTTCAGTAGCAAAATAAATCAGATCCACTTTATAAGGTTACGTACATACCAACGAAAGAACTCATTAAAGCATTAACGCTTTCCTGCTTTCTCTGAAGTCACGAGAGTTAGGGTTGTCAACGAAGAAAATTAAAATGATTACTTGTTTATTTTTTTGGATACAGATTCCAAAGTTAATTTAGAAGTAGCCTCCTCAATTGCGATCTTAGTTCTACGATTTCGAATACATATTCAATGTTATTATGTATTATCAAACAAGACAACCATACGGCAAATAAACATTGGTATCCTTTTTCTAATAATCTGTAGACATTGGCGAAATCAAACCGTGCACAGCTATAAAGAAAGAAAGAAGTCATAGATAACCAATAAAAGCAATACGAGCCTTAGATACGGCAATCAATTGTTAATTCTATGTGAGAAAACGCAGTTGTCTAAAAATGTTTAAATGTAAAATTTGTATTTTGTTATATCAAGTAGGTCCATACCGAGTTCACTAAAAAATAACGAGTTTTTATAACATGTATGTCCACAAAACTTAACTTAAACATAACTTAAACAAAACTTAAACATAACAGTAAAATTAAGCGTTATAAAATATATGATACTAGCCGAGCCAGCAGACGTTGTTCTGCTACTTTTTTTTACTTTTAATGTGATTTTAGTAAAAAAATTGGTGA
Source organism: Calephelis virginiensis (assembly GCA_002245475.1). Classification (NCBI taxonomy): domain Eukaryota; kingdom Metazoa; phylum Arthropoda; class Insecta; order Lepidoptera; family Riodinidae; genus Calephelis; species Calephelis virginiensis. The sequence goes on along the minus strand of NJDC01000209.1, from coordinate 171,565 downwards.
GTGACCCTTGGGACTTAGGGGTATGTAAAATAACCTACTGAATATACTTACAAAATTTCACGAAAATCGGCCGAGCCGTTTCGAAGGAGTTCACGCACCGTGACACGAGAATTTTACACATTAGATATAACCTATTGCACTTGGAATAAATATTTTATAGATACCATGTAGTTAAATTTAAAGTTGAATTTTTGATACATTATACGGATTCATAATTTAATGTCGAATCCATTTCGTTTTAAATTTACAAATGTATATATTTGAAATTGGGCAAATGGATATTTTAAAAATAAACATAAACAATACAATTTAATGCAAGTTAATAAGACAGAAATTATATTCATACATACAGATCTAGGTAGGCAGAGAGTATTGAGTGCCAAACCTTACGATCCTGACAAACCTGTCTGGCTTCCTTTACGTTAATTACCCTTTTTTATAACAACACGCCGCAAATTATTTTCATCAAATTAATAATTTATGTGACAACTTTGAGGCAGCCCTAGCACAAAAGTCGTAGGCCTATAGCTTTGCAAATAAAAGATTCTATTAATAATGCTCGCTTATTGGCGTTTCTTTCGTTTCGTATCCCCAAAATGGGACTTCGGCCCTCGCAGAGTTATAATTTATGAACACGTAACAATATTTATTATTTACTTTGGGAATATCGTGCCTATTGAGATTCAGAATATGCAGTAAAATACAATATTCATGGTGTTAATTAATGAATATATATATATATATCTTCACGCCAAGTCCCTTACGGGGTGGGGTAGGCAGAGAGTATTGAGTGCCAGACCTCACGATCCTGACAAACCTGTCTTGCTTCCTTCACATTCATAACCCTTTTCATACAAACACGCCGGTTTTGGAGACTCTTGACACCACCTTCGGATAATATCCGATTGATCTGATCGTGAAATGTCAGCCTTGGTCTCCCCGGGTACCTACATCCATCCATATTCGCATTGTATATCTGATTTGTCAATCTTTCATCTGTCATTCTTTCCACATGACCGAACCAGCGGAGCATGCCCTTTCACATTTTAACACCAATACTTTTTCCCAATCCCACTCTTTCTCGGATCTCACTGTTACGAATGCGGTCAGCAAGCGTTACACCACAGATTTTTGGTAGTGCTCTCATTTCGACCGCATTTATCCTACTTTCATGCTCTTTCTGACATACCCAACTCTCGCTTCCATACAGTAACGTTGGAATAAGCACAGAATTATGCAAAGCGAGTCTAGCTTTTAGACTCAAAACCTCACTTTGGAATAGTATATGTATGTATGTAATTAATGAGTATATAATCTATTGATACTTTTTGATAAATGATGATAAATGTTATCATTGGTATCAATCAATTTTAACTGATTTTAAAATTATGTTAATACTAGCAGTATAAAATAAAATTATGTTAATACTAGTAGTAGTGTTACCCGCAGCTTCGCCCGCGTTTTCACAGGAACCTTTTGTGCGATCGGGATTAAAAGTAGCCTATATATTAAATTTGGTTACAATTTATCTGTGTTCCAAATTTCAGATAAATCCTTTTAGGCATTCGACCGTGAAAGAGTAACAATGATCGATATGATCCACGAACTTTCGCATTTATAAAATTAATAGGATTTTTTATGTTATCGTTCAGCAAATAATCACATGGCTTTTCTGATAATAAGGGACAACCGTGGTGATGTTCTGCGCCGGAGATGTTAGGTCAATGGTGCAAGTCTACCTTGCCCACCGGACCAGAATATGACAGAGTTAGTATGGTGGCTGGAACAGGTTAGGCGGTAGATCTCTACCCGGGAAGTTGCTGCAGAGCACTCTACAACTGGTGGTCTTACTTGTACTGACCTTTGTTTTAACATGTGCTTACCTCTTACGAGCTGCTTAGTAGAAAAGCAAATGTTCTATTCTACTCAAAGGACCCGAACACGGAATAATAGTTGGAAAATAGTTTATCTATAAAAAAACGTTTAAAAAAATTACATGCAAACAATATATATAAACAAAATTACTTATCTTTTCTACCATTCATTTGATAATTAAAAAGATTTTCAAAGTACTAAAATCCACCAGTTTTTCAATCTCCTGCGCCATAAATCATATTATTATACAGTTTTGAGTAAGATCAAGTTATCATAAGACCCATTTATCTTTAAAAACTCACGTTAAACTTTAACAACTTGTAAACATCTTTGGAAGGAAAAAAGTTTGGAACTTAAAAAAACACGCTATTTTTCAAACTCTCTTAATACCAAACGTGTTATTATCCAGTTTTAAGTTAAATAAACTCATTATAATCCCGTTTTTCGTCTAAAACTTGGTTCGTTATCCATAATACACTTCCAGATGAATAAATACGCTCCTCTCGGGTGAAATGCGTACCTACTTTCTGAAATTCTTATGATCTATTGATTTTCCGATTATTGATGGTTTATTTTTTTAACTAATGGTTGACACAAATATTACAATAATTTTAGTTCTCCTGCTAGAAATTAAGTCAGGGTTCTAAAATTAACCTTAAAATCGAATAGATTTTCTCGAAATTTTATCAAAATAATATATGACCATTTCTTTGGTCTATTCGTTCAAAAGCTACACACACACAAACACACGCACGCACGCACGCACAGATAGACAGACACAGGCATACATTAATTGATTGGTATTAAGACTCGTGTTAAGACTACACAGGATAAGAACCATCCTATGTGTTTATCCAAATTACTCTCTATTTGTGTGCCAAATTTCATTGAAATCGATTCTGTAGTTTTTATGTGAAGGACTAACGGACAAACAAACATACAAATTTTTGCATTTATAATAGTAGGATTTTATTTCATTCTTTACTACTGTTGCCCACGTGGTTAATAGTCCCACGAGAACATTTTTTTCGGGATAAAAACTATCCTATGCTAACCCAAGTTACCCTCTATGTGTGTGCCAAATTTCATGAAAATCGATTATAGTAGTTTTTGCGTGAAGAAGTAACAAACAAGCATACAAACTTTCGCATTTAAAATATTAGTAGTACCTATTTGATTTTATTTATTTGATTTGACAAAATACATACCTAGACAGCGATAATTAGAAATGCCCAAATATCTGTGTACTAAAATAATCCAACTTTGTAATTTAGTTGACCTTTAGCAAGTGATATTTTTACAAGGGTATGTCAACCTGGATAAACCCGTATAAACTTCAGCATCGTTGACACAGTGACACATTACGCTGAGGTCTCCGTCATGCAGACTATTTCAAGCTGTTTTCCATTAAACAAGCTCTTGCCCTTGACTTTACTCGCGTATAATTTTATGGAAAGGGAGGTAAATGAGCGGGAAATTATTTCGCGCGCTAAGAACTGCGTTTATATTTATCTAAGTTATTTATCTAAGCTGTGTGGAATGTAGCACAATCGCAATCAGTCAACGGACGAATGGCAGTCAAACTGTTCTAAGGTGGGTGGAAGTAAAATTGCTAACGCAGGAAAGGCGGCAGCGTCCATGTGAAAACATCCACCCTACTATTGATCCCCAACCCGCCCGCGCTAAGCTTGGGGATTACGGCAACCAAAATCACCAAATGCCTAACCTTGGCCCCCAGTCTCCAGCAGCTACGCCTACGATAGCGGACTCGGTAACGGCAGAGCAGGGGGTACGAAGAATCCCCGGATGAACTTAGGCTACCAGCTAACATATGGAACTGAGACTTGGCCGTTAAATGTTGGCCTCTTAAATAAGCTCAGAGTCGCTCAGCGTGCTATGGAGAGAGCTATGCTCGATGCTTCTCTGCGTGAAGTTCTCCGCCATTCGGTGATCTGCAAGAGAACGAGAGTAACCGACATAGTCCAGAGAGTCAGCGAGCTGAAGTGGCAATGGGCAGGTCACATTGCTCGCAGAACCGACAACCACGGGGGAAGAAAGCTTCTCGAATGGCGGCCCCGCACCGGAGGACGTAGTGTTGGACGACCTCCCACTCGGTGGACTGATGATCTGGTCAAAGTCGCGGGGAGTCGCTGGGTACAAGCGGTTGGTGACCGTAACTTGTGACGCTCTTTGGGGGAGGCCTATGACCAGCAGTAGACGTCCTCCGACTGATAATGATGATGCTGATTATCTAAGCTATCCAGCTCTTGCTTAGGTTACTGTTAAGATAATGATTAAAGTGTCCATTTAAGTTCTAATCTGATTTTACGCTGAAATTGGTTATAATTTGCTCAGTCGTATTGGAGTTAAATATAAAGGTCCGGGTCCGCTGAGCAGAATAGGCCGTCTGCCTCTCTATTAGGTAGATCTTAAGAGGCAAGCACTAATAAAATATAGCTCAGTACCATCAAGATCAATGGTGGTCCTACTACAATTGAACATGATGGTGCTGTGCAGCAACTTTCCCGGGGTGGAGATTCACCATCTTCCTATTCTTGCTTCCTTAATGACTTTCGTGTCTCGGTCCAGAGGGTAGTTGGTACATTTCCATAGTAGGCTTCACATCCTGGCCATAGGACAACGACTTACTTATATTATGTCTTCAGGCTTGGTCGTCTCTTACCATCACAAGAGCTGTTTGTTTGTTCGCTGACCTCATACCTAGAGAAAAAAATATCCATACTTAAATTAACACTGGCATTTATATTATTAGTAGCATAAGCGTTTTGCCGCTTTTCGTATTACAAACACAGATACGTCAAACTTCTTTATTATAAAGGAATTAAAATATTTGATATTTTCCATCGTCGGCGCTTGGTAAAACTTCCAAATATTCATATTTTTAAAGAAAGAAACACTTGTACTGTTTTACTAGCCTACCGGCCGGCCGGTTTGTTTTAGTAGCCTACCGGTTTCGCTTATACAGCATCATCAGGGCTAAAACTTATACTAAAGTTAAAGTTTAAAACTTAAACTAAAGTTTAAAGTTAAACTAAAGTTTAAGTTTAAGGGCTAAAACTTAAACTAAAGTTAAAGTTTAAGTTTTAGTCCTGATATTGCTGTATAAGCGAAACCGGTAGGCTACTAATTACAAAGTAATAAATTATAAGTCATAAGTAAAACAGCACAAGTGTTTCTTTCTTTAAAAAGGAATTAAAATTTAATCAATTTAATTTTGCAGTCTTATGTCTTGACATGCCATGACGTGACTTCTTTACGCCCTGAAATAAAAAACAAGTAAAAAAATAATTACTTTATTTAAAAAAAAAATATTTAAAACATTACGGGAAACTTGTATTGTAAACGACACCACTGAACGACACCACTATGGTATCGTTCACAATTTTTTTAGTTAACAACACCACCGTAATGTTGTTCTAATACAAAACATAATGCATGCACTTTAACGATATCAATTATGTACCATTCGTAAGATTACAACATGACATAAGTAGATGATCTCTTTTTTTAAAAAAGCTCTCTTTATGCTAATCTTAATTACTTTTTCTCAAACTACAGCGAATACAGTTAGTGAGGTTAAAAATAGATACGGGGAAAATAATGAATAGTTATAGTTTAATATAATACGGGTTAATTTTTTTAGTTAATTAATACTTAAAGATTTTTCATGAAGTTCTGTTATGATTTTATTTTATAATGTAGTAAAGAATACTAATATTAAGTTTATGGAATCCCTTGTGAATTCGGCCTAATTACGCTACTAAAATTAACACTTACTAGAAATTGACACTTACCGAATTGTTTTTTTAATATAACACATTGCGTCACTAATCGGTGGCAGTGTGGTTACCTAAACAAATTGTAAACGTCACCACAGTGGTTATGGTTCAGTGGTAGTTTCGTTTACAATTTATGACGCGAAAGCTCCTGTACTAGAAATGTATTCTGTATTACTGGTTACTCCTACAAATTAGGATAAACAAACACTCTTTCGCATTTATACTATTAGCATAGTGCATACTTTCTTTCAATCCAATAAAATATGTCGTATCTTTCACTTAAAAAAGTTATGTTCCTATTCCACTAAGAATTTAATCTTCATATCAATATGTTGCCAATATAATACAGATTTAACGAAATGGGGGTAACAAACCAACTCATTTACAACTTTGGCTACGAAGGAGACATAAAATTTTATGATGAAATTGATTATAACATTAACTTCGGGACTCGTTTCGTAAGCTATACAATCAAATTTTGTTTTTATTGAGCAAAACTTTTGGGCAATGAATATCTATTTTCCAGTGGAAGAATTTTAATGGCGATATTTTTACTGTTTTCTTTACAGGGTGGAACTGATCACTTGAAATTTATCTTTTCATTTCTTTACTTGTGAGATTTTATAACTGTATTCAAATTGAAATGAATATAAAACCTTTACATCTTTGGATAGGCTTGGTTTATTGGATTGGTTTACAAATAAGCAGACACGTCTTTTTAGTATAAAAAAGCAACGAACAAGTACACTGCTCCTCTTCTCTTAATGATAAGAGGCAACAATGGCCTATATGCCATAGATGTTTAGGATGCGTCGCTATCCCATTTGTGGAGTGTTACACCAATTGTGGAAATCTTCCGGCTACCCTACTCTGCGGACTAAAACATTATGCCATACGGCATATTATACGGCAGTACTATCAGAAGCCTATTTGTTAATGACCAATTCGAATTTTGGTCGCCTATTACGAGCAGTCTGGAAGGATTAAGAGAAAATGTGAAATATCTCCAAACCTGACAGTGGTCATGATCTAGGTGAACCAAGTCGTATCTGTGTTTTACAAGTTACTTAATAGGAAAACAACATCTGACTAGCGCCGACACTATGGCGATAGTAATAGGAACTAAAACGTATGATACTGCTTCTTATTGTAGATTTCTTACCACCTAGTTTTAGCTGCAAAAAAAAACATAAAATAATGCATTTTTTTGTACCTAGACGCCGTGAAAGTTACATTAGACAAGATTTTTTATGGTTAGAAGTTAGTTAGAAGGTTTTCCCCGTGTCGGTCCGGGCTCCTTTGTAGAATAGACCATCTGCCTTCCTTGCCAGGCAGCTCGTAAAAGGCGAGCATAGGCTAACCATCACTAACACCGTGACATCCGACTAGGTGGTAGAGTTTGGCAGCGACTCGCCCGGATTGGTACCACCGCCTTACCTATTCCTGCCGCCATAACGTCATGACGTGTTCCGGTTCGGAGGGTAAGGTAGCCGGTAAACTTACTTTTGCTCGAGGCGTAACATCCCGGCCTCAGGTTGGCAACGCACCATTACCATCTTTGGTGTCTCTAGGCGGCGTAAATTTCTTACCATCAGGAAATCCGTCAGCTTGTTTGCCTTCCTATAACATAAAAAAAAAATCAAACAGACGAATTTTCTGATGTTAAGAAGTCCACGCCGGCTAAAGACACCAAACGTGTTTATGGCGTTTAATTGGCACTGCCAACCTGAGTCTGGGATGTAAGACCTCAAGCAAAAAAATCTTATCCTCCTAATCGGAACACGTCAACTGTAAGCACTAACGTTACGGATGCAGGAATAGGTAAGGTGGTGGTAGCGATCCGGACGTGTCGTTGTGAAACTCCACCATCTAGTCATATTTTTGTATGTTAGTGGCGGGTAAACCTTTGCTCGCCTTTTACGAGCTACCTGACAGTAAGGCAGATGAACTATTTGGAGGCGTCCGGATCAACAGCTGGGTTCTTTGCAGTTTTAAAGTATCTTCACGCCTGCATCCCCGAAGAGCTAGACAGAGGCAAAACCAGTGCACCCACGACTAGCCGAAGACACTAAGTCCCACAATGTGATAGGTGGCAAGCTTATCGCCAACCGGGCACATGTACAATCCCGGCATTGTATTTTTTTATTAGAAAATTGTAAAAACCAATTTTTTTTGTTGCTCGACCCGGCAATCGAATCTGAGACCTCACGCAGTCAAGTCCAACGCCTGTACCGCTAGGCCACATAGGCTATTTGCAACTTTACTGTGCAAAAGTATTGTAGTGATATTCCACGCTTTATTAACTGCCATGACACTGTTCTCGCGTATTACACACGAGCTTTAATTGTACGAACTTATATTCATTTGGAAAATTTATTATAACATTCGTTCTTGTATTTAAATAAGGAACTATGCAAGGTAGATTTGAACGGGTGTTTATTTCTAGTTTTAATTAGGATAATCTCAGTAGTTTCTGTATTTTTTTTAAATAGGGATTTAGTTTATGTGGATGAATATTCGGAGACTTTTAAAACTCATAGTGATATGTAAAATGGTAGTAACTTTAATCGCTATCTTCTTTCAACGTGAGTAATAGAAAGAGACAAAACACTTTAAGTGTATGACATTTCTACAGGCATTTTATATTTTCCTCGAAAATCGTTGATAAATAATGTTAAAAAATTTTTTCAATGAACCCCCCCCCGACAAAACCTATATGTAATGTAGCCAAGAATCTTCAGGAAGAAATACCATCGCATCAAAATCAATCTGAATGGACTGAAAAGATATGATGACGTGCACTCACACACACAGACACACGCACACACGCACGCAAGTACGCACATAAACACACATTAAATTTTTAATATATTTTGTTTTTGTTGTATTTAAAAAATATAGTATAGTTATTGTAGGTATAGGCACTCTCAATATCGAGTCCCAAGAAAAAGCAATAAAAGTGCCTTTACTGACCTGATCGAAGCAAATGTATGTAAACTAACTAAACTACCCGCGTTAACGGGTAAGAAATGAATGAAAAATTTCGTCACGGGACTTGAATCCTCAGTAGCTCAATTGGTTAGAGCATTCGTCGGCTTGAGACGAAAGGTTACAGGTACAAATCATGTCTGGGGCGAAATTTTTTATTTCTTTAAAATTTATAGAAATCTATCCCAAGCACAGGGCAAGTGCTAAAACAAAAAAACGTTGCGAGAAACGAAAGTTATGGCCATTCTAAAATGTGAATTTCATCTGTAATGATGAACTCATTTGGTGGGTACTCAGAATTGTGTATCTATAGGACATGACTACCCGCGTTAACGGGTTAGAAAGGAATTAAAAATTTCGCCACGTGATTTGAATCCTCAGTAGCTCAATTGTTTAGAGCATTCGTCGGCTCGAGACGAAAGGTTACAGGTTCAAATCCTGTCTGGGGCGAAATTTTTTCTTTCTTTAAAATTTATAGAAATCTATCCCAAGCACAGGGCAGGTGCTAAAATAAAATACGTTAAATCCAAAATATTTTAATGCACAACAGAATCACCTCAATGTTTGCTTTTTTAATAAATATAAACGAAACATGGCAAAAATTTAAACTAAAATTTATTTTTTTATAAATGTTTCGCTATTTATCCGTAATTTTTGACTGATTTCAAATATA
>NJDC01000209.1:126911-143599 GCA_002245475.1 Calephelis virginiensis | reverse complement strand
GTTCCGACATAGTCGCAAGGTGTAATAATACTAGAGGAGAATTACACCCATAAAACGGTTAGCGTCAGTTAATTATTCATTTATCGTGGGCCAGCGTTATTTACGACGGTCCGTTTAACGGCTGGCCGCCTCTACGAGCTACGGTGTTACGGCGCTACGCCGTAGCCTTGTAGGATGTGTGATGAATATTTATTGTGCTTACATTGCGACGAATATCGTGTTCGGATTTGTTTTTAAACTTTTTTAATTTAGGCATGAATAGTCTCTTTGAATTTCGAATATTTATTTTAATTGGCTACTTTTATAAAAATGAAAATTTTCAATTTGGATTGTAGTCTATTTTTAAACACAGATACAAATTGAGGGGTGTTATAAGTTTGACGTTGCTATGCGTTTAATTGTGTGAGCGTTTGTGTATGTGTGTGTCCTTCAGCGGATGGACGGATTTTGATGCGGCTCTTTTATTTTTAACCTGCTATGATCGAGATAGTTCTTAGCTATATTTTATGCAGATCTGTCTAGGCGTTCAAGGTCGTCAGCTCATTTTCAACTCATTTGTTCATTTGTTAGTATCGAAATGGATGTTAGGCGCACTATAGGTATATATTACAGTTATAGCACTAACAAAAGTGATGGTGTCATGGTTTGTAATCTTTGCTTTGTTTTAGACAAGATATCTAAAACTCATAAAAAGAAAAGGTGTTATAAGTGATATGTGTATGCATACGCGTGTCTATCTGTAGCATCATAACCTTTGAAAGGATAGGCTGTTTGTCGCGGATTCGTTAAAAAGAGATAATTTTAAGATCATGATGTTTAGTTTACCAAAAATGGTATTGAAGTATTTTTTTTAATAATTAGTTAAAATAACGAAAGCATACAACTTAGAAATCTTTAGATGCTTGAAGAAATGAAGGTGCATTCAATAGCAATCGTAAACGACGTATGCTACCTACTCAAAATTAAAAATCTGTAGCTCTTCAGAAGGTGATTGCTTGCACTCGATCTATTATCCCGGTTAACGAATAAAAAATTTTAGCTTTGGGATGAGCCGACCATATCGTCCGCTAATGGTAATCGAATATTTTTGGTAAATATACTATTACACTACTATACCATTAACAGTCAGTCATAACTAGATTATCACCTATGTAGATCGTTGAGAAATTTGAGAGAAATTTATATAGCCTGATTTATTGCCACGTATCTCCATAGCATTAATTTTTGACACCAATACTGGTAGTGTATTCAGTGTACATTCTTTTTTTTTAAATGTCGACCAAAATGTAACGACGCACCAATAAAATCAATGGTGTCTACAGGCAACGGTTGTCTCTTACCTTGACTGCTATTGTACTACTAGTCTCCTTAATGGCCACTTCATGACATAAAAAAAAACTTGGGTGTCGTGGGCGATAGTAACGTCACGTGTAATAAGGCATATTACACAATACGTTTTCCGCCATAAGCTATCTCAGGGTTTCCCAAACTGTGCATCGCCCTGGGGCGTTTTGACCCTGTCCCAGTGTCAGTACGACTGACTTGAGTGAGTTATCCGAGTCTAGGAACTAGTTACTAGACTCGTGCTTATTAGAACTGATAACTATGTTTAGTTCACGGGATGCGGGTTGGGTGAAAAGGAGTCGTAAAAATAGAGTTTGTGCTATAAATGGTGAGTATTTGATTAGCAGGATCCCCTAAATCTGAATGGTTTAAAGGGCGTCGTTAAAAATAGCACGTTCTAAGGGCGTCAAAGTTCAAATATATTAGGGAAGCCCTAAGCCCCTATACCAATCAAAACTTAAGGTGAGTTATACTCTAACATTATTCGCTATTAGCTATCTCTTATACCCGAAGTCACATCACAATTTAAGGCGAATCCTACTCTAACATTCTTCGCCATTAGCAATCCCATATACCCGAAGTCACATCATAACTTAAGGTGAATCGTACTCTAACATTCTTCGCTATTAGCAATCCCATATACCCGAAGTAGCATCACAACTTAATACTTTCAAACTCATTAACTTAATACAATTCAAGTCGGTTTTATCCAATATTTGATGCCATATCACGACACTGATGAACCGGATCCAACGCATAAAGTTCATTTATCTCGTACGTGAGAGGTCTAATTCCAGTCCGCTCACGTTTCAATGGGCGACGACTATTTGTAGTGCACACTATAAATTGGGACTACTCTGGGATCGGACGTCGTTACGTAACGAGATAACGTTGGAATCATTTTGAAATTATGTTGCTTGGAAAACGCCCGTGGATGATATCTTCACGTTCTCGGAGTATGCGGGTCACGTATGCTGACCGCATACCCTTAATGTAATTTCAATATGTAATTATATTGTTTCATAATACATGCTACGATAATTATGAAAGTTATTGATCTTATTGATGTGAGTGATCAAGTTAGTTATCAACGCACAGTTAAAATGATTAATAAAATTATAAAATTATACTTTAAAATTATAAGTTTAGGCTTATAGTTTTTTTATTTCACTGGAATAAACATGTTATAAATAATTACATGTATCTATAAAATACGTTTTGACTATTAAATTCGTTGCAACCTGTCCACAAAGGCCGTTTTACGTGCCTACTTGAGTGTTTACATTGTAAACTTAAGAAACGCCCTTTTTTATGGGCTCTTATCGAGTGGAAATAGGAGACGAACATTTGAATGACTTTCAAATTCGAAGTTAGCATCTTCTGATTTTCCAAAAGCTCTTATTGAAGGTTATGTTTGTCTATTTTTATAAGTGAAATTTTACATGCATGTATAAATCGGATATCAATATCAAATTATTATGATATGAGGTCTGATGATAGGTCTAAAAAGTGGTCATAGGTACTCCTATATTTTTATAGTTAGGGATGAAATAAGTGTTTTTAATATCATCATTTTATTTGCATAGCAGATTTTGACAAATAATTTTAAGCGTTCATAGCCAACTTGTGTCGGATACCTCCCGTTTCCAATTTTCCCTGTGTTGATCCGGGCTTCCTTGCAGAATAGACCATCTGTCTTCCTGCCAGGCATCTCGTAAAAGGCGAGCTTAGGCTTACTGTCACTAACACCGTGACATTCTACTAGGTTGTAGAGGTCGCAGCGACTACCCGGATGTGTACCACCGCCTTACCTATTCCTGCCACCATAACGTCCAATGCTTGCCCTTGATGTGTTCTGGTTCGAAGGGTAAGGTAGCCGGTAAAATTTCTTTTGCTCGAGGCCTAACATCCTGGCCTCAAGTTGGCAACGCACCTTTGGTGTTTTTAGGTGGCGTGAATTTCTTACTATCAGAAAATCCGTCTGCTTGTTTGCCTTCCACTACCATAAAAAAAAATACACCTACACAATGACAAAATTGCAAAAATCTTTCATCGAATCGGTCGTAGTCACTTTATTTCATCTATAAAACACTTTCAACAAGTTTGTTTTTATAAAATAAATTATTTAGATTTAAGGATATAAAAACTTTACATTTATTTAAGAATAGCTAGCGGGTATATTTGTATCGCATAATTTCAGTCGGAAACATCAAGGGAAGCTATAAACATGTAGTAAAGATTAAATGGATAACAAACTACTCGACAGCGACCATAAACTTGTAACATGGTTGATGCCTCTTTTCTAACTTTCACATAGTTTTATTTATAACGCTTTGATAGTTGTAGAGTTAACTGCTTAAAATATGATCATTTAAATCTATCCTTTTATTATTAATGCGTAAAAGTAGACGATCTATATATCTATGCTATGAACCACGTATAGTTTTTTTTATAATTGTAATTTGTGTTCCTACAAAAACTTTCGGATTATTTGTACACAGTACATATATAAAACAGTATGAAAACTTCCTGTAAACGACATGGCCGCTTGTAATGACGAGTGCCATGTTAAGAAGAGCTTTTTTTTGATTCCGCGATCTTTTAAAAATGCCGCAAGGATATTCGTCTTTTCATGGGACTAACCGACGTCCTTAGCTTACTTACATATATCATTTGTCAACTACGTAGTTATTGTAATTCGATTGATAAAAAAAAAGATAGGTTGCAGAAGCGGAAACTTGAATATTAACGTTGTGTATTTTTGCTGTTTTGGAATAGTTAGGGAATAATTTTGCACGATTGGTTTAATTATCAGTATGAAAGTACTATCATTTATGTGGTAGAATACAATATTCATTTATTGCGCTATCGTACACAAACATGACAACACGAACATTAGCGCAAGCGCCCTGCACCGTCTTACGAATTTATGTCTTACGATCAGGTCACGTGTCCTGACGCGAGTTTAGAAGTTTTACCCATACCAAAAAAAGTGCGCAACGCCGCTAAAGAAGTGTTCACTTCAAAATAACATTATATCTCTATTATTTCTATGGAGTGTTTATCAAGTAGGCTCAGTTTTCATACTGAATCATTTTTGTACTTTGCTTAAAGTAATGGTCTATGCAAAAACACTGATATTTTGATCATAAGGTTAAATTTGTATTTATCTAATCCTTATATAGCAAAAAGGAAAATACTAAGCAAAGCCAACTAAAAGAGTTTACTGTAATCAAAGTTGAGCTAACCGCCCGAAGCGTCCACTAACTAATAAAGATCTCGCCAAGCGCTAAATGAAACGCTAAGCTTTTGTGAACTTTGACATCTTTGTAACTTAGTACGTTTAGTCGCGTTGAATTCACGCTAAATAAAGCCAGGTATCAATTTACAGACATCTGTCAAAAGTTTGAAGAAACGTCAACGAAACAGAGAAATTCTTTCTATAAAATTTAACGTTTATTTAACTGTGGCTTACGTTCGTTTATTTTTGGCAAAAAGGTGTTTTAATTACTTATTCTCAATTAAGAATCATAACTTTACCCAATCAAAAGAGCTTCGGTGTGAATTTGTTTGAAAAAATCAATAAGAAATGTTGCTTCGTGACGGTCCGGGTTCTTTGTGTTGAAAAGAGTACTACTGTGTTAGCAACTTGCCTGGGTAGTGATCAACTACCTTATCTATTTTTGTCGCCATAAAGGAAGTGTCATATCCCCACCCTTCTCTCCGGACCGGTCCAAAGGGAAAGCAGGTATACTTGCACAATATGCCAACAATATGCTACAAGTCAACTCCGCAACTATAACGTCTGTCTATGGTATCTAAAGAAATACGAAACAAGTTGTCCATCCTACTAATTGAATATAAACCAGGATACAGTGACCCTATCTTTCAATTACGGCCAATATTAATAATCAATCCTAATCCAAAACTTGCTGTCCAAGATTGATATTTTGATCCATTTATATGTTATCGCTTGCCAATAACATATCTGTGGACAGGATAAATATGGCAATTAGGTATGGGATAGGCCGCCGGATACGCAGCTATCTAGATTGCTTTAAATCCATTAGATTGAGATATATTATTAACATTGGCTGTTAGTCAATACTTGATAAAAATTCACACAGGAGATTTTTCATTGATAAAACTAACCACGCAAATAGATAACAATAAAAAAAACGCTTCGAGTTAGTACTAACAATTTTATGTTTAGTTATATGTATAAATACAAGATGAAGAAAGCTATAGCTGGCAATGCATCTATTATCATACCCTTACAAAGTTAGTAACGTAATAGAATGCGTAATAAGTCATTCTTGGGGAAAGGTTTGTAGTAATGTACGGTGGTAGTGTAATAGTAATATGTTATCCATTTATAATTTACGCTGTTCATCATCGACACTTGGTGGAAATCTATTGACTTATAAAATAATAATTTTACTTTTCCACTGTTTACAACATTTAGTTTCAACTAGTGTGCTTAAGTGTAACATAGAGTGATAAAAATGAATATTGTCGAAAAGTTTTTTTTTGAGAAGTGTAATGTCCTTTGGTGTTAAAATGCGAAAGGGCATGCTCCGCTGGTTCGGTCATGTGGAAAGAATGACAGATGAAAGATTGACAAAGCAGATATACAATGCGAATGTGGATGGATGTAGGTACCCCGGGAGACCAAGGCTGACATTTCACGATCAGATCAATCGGATATTATCCGAGGGTGGTGTCAAGAGTCTCCTAAACCAGCGTGTTTGTATGAAAAGGGTTATGAACGTGAAGGAAGCAAGACAGGTTTGTCAGGATCGTGAGGTCTGGCACTTGATACTCTCTGCCTACCTCGTAAGGGACTTGGCGTGAAGATATGTATGTATGTATGTATGTATGTAATGTCCTTTTGAATATTTTATGAATAAAGTGGTGATCATACTGGTCGTATTGTTCATGAATTGGATGGCTTGACTTAAGAAACGCATAGCTAAATGTCGTACTTTGCGCAGCGTTTTTTTATTACTTAGCCAAGTAAGCTTCTTGAATACGGGTGCTATTAGTGTTTTCGGCTAGTCGTGGGTACCCTTATTGTGCCTCTGCCTAAATTTTTGGGGATGTGGACGTGAAGATAATGCATATTTCAAGGTAATTTGATTGTTTACACAAAACTGGGTATTTATTTAATTAATTGCCTTTTACAAATAGTGCCACAGATACAAAAAGGGCGCTGCCAACTTGAGGCCAGGATTTGACGCGCCGAGTAAAATTTAAATTAGTTAATTAATTATTCCTTCGTACCGTAACAGGTTAGCGATAAACACTGATGTTATTGCATCAGAAATAGGTAAGGCGGTATATGTAATAGGTACATGTATGGGGGTAGGGCGGAATAGGCCTGTTTTGATTTCCGTGTGTTCTGTGATTTAAAGCAGACATTTTATTTATTTTACCAATATTTTACGGGTTTTAAAGAAAACTTTACAAATTTAAAGCCTTGACAAGATGTTATAACTTCAATAGTTAACAAGAAACACGAAATATCAAAACTCAAAGTTCGAAACTAAACTAGACAATCGTGACTAACGAATATTGTTGGAAGATATATGGATATGGATGGCTACAGAAGCTCTTGCCTATTGGAACATTTGTTTCTAGTTTGCTGTTCAAAATTTCTCAACAACAAAGGACTTAATCACAGAAATCGGTACACACTCTCCTCTTAGAGAAATTGTTAGGGTAGAGTCAGCAAGTAAAATATGGAGCATTGTCAAATAATTTTAATTTTAATTTTGTTTTATGTTATTTTAATTAATGTTATTTTTAATTTCAATTTTGATGTCTTACAAAATTTATTGAATTGCTACTTTTTTATTTACTAAAACAATGTACGTATAAACGGAATATATAAGTATGTACGTAAATAATTATATGGATTCGCCATATGTTACACGTCATTGCCAGCTGTTGATTTTTAAGTTCATAATTAAAAGGTACCACCACTTAAATAATTCTCGCCGCGAAATAAAGTTAGTGACATGGTTGTGTCGGATGCTGGAGAGTAACCTAGCCGGTCGATTTACAATCGTAGTCCAAGAGAAGGTACTGCATCGGTAATGTCTTTGGTAATTTTGGACATCGGTTATTTTTTACCATCGGGAAAGCAAACTACTTCATTGATCATTACATTACCCTTATTTACTCGTATTATGTATGTTCAGATCTTTAAAACTACGCAATTGATTTGGTTGCTTTTGGTATTGGGTGAATAATTAGGGAGAAAGACTTATATGTATAATAACATAGAAGTTTGTCCGCCCGTGTGACGGTGAGACGGACTGCTAGTATTTATTACAAAAAATATTTAATTAAGAATTTCAAAAATCTTATTATAATTGATTTAAATACATGTGTATTTACTTCTATCAAAATATTTCGACGTCATTTTATTTTCTCTTTATATTTGTGACAACCCCATTATCCACTAGTAGAGTAATACCGTAATTAAAACTTTCGAATTGTTGAATTAATGCAGTCCGACCGAAAAAAAACAGAAAGCTTTTTCCTAAATCGTATTTCTCTGCAAATACTACTTTCATTTACTGTGTTCTAAGTGTGAGTTTTTGAAATGATTAACTTTACTATCGCGTTTATTGACCTAACTGTATGGAGCTATTGTCAGCGCCTCTAGCGGATAGTCGAAAGAACTAAATTATTTCATACGTTTAGATCGTCCAAACGCAAACTCGGCTGTAAATTAGTGCGAAACTCCACTCACAACACTGATTTCATGAATATGAAATTGAAATGTCTTGAGAATCGTATAACATATATTTTTATAACACTTTCAAAGAAATATATAAACTGCTTTGTCCGATTAACTTAATTGGTTGATTTAAAATTTCATTACTTCTAGTGATCTCTGTATTTACCCATTTAATACTGGTGTATTAGAAAACCTCGCTCTTCGATACTAAAAGTGTATTACAATAAATAAATAACTAAATCTAAACAAAATTATTTAATTTGCAATTTTGCGCCAAAAAAATTGCAAATTAAATAATTTTGTTTAGATTTAAGTAAGGATTTCCGCAAAGTAACGCCTTCTTTTATCAATTTTTTAAAATAAATAACTGTAAGTTATCCTTGTGCTATCCTACCAATATTAGAAATGCGAAAGTTTGCATGTTTGTTTTTTATTTTTCAAACAAAAACTATAGAACTGATTTTCATAAAATTCAGCGAACACATAGAATTTACGTTGGATTAACGCATAGGATAGCGTTATCCGAAAACAATGTTCCCGTGACACCATTAATCACGCTGGAAACGCCGTGGGCAACAGCTAGTGAAACCATAACACAATAATATCAACACAAAAATCAAAAGTCTTATAGTATACTAACAAAATGTACTGAAATAACAAATGATTAAATACTTTTTATGCTATCCGTACATTGTGACTCTTACCACTATGTACCACCTCGAGCGGCGTAATATCTGTGTAACAAATGACTAGCAGTTAGTTTAACGGCTGTATTAATCGCTGTTTTGTCTAGTCGGCCTGTAGCCATCGTACAATTTATAGTTATCCACAAAGATCGATGATGGCGCAGACTACACAGAGGATAGGGAATAGAACAAATTACTTTAGAAGGCACCAGCTCAGCCATTAGTCAAATTACTTGCAACTTTAAAATGTTTGTTTTTAAAAAACAAGCTAGGTCCTTGAAAAAAAATATTCCATCAAGTGTGAGTTTTTGGAACGAAGTTCCTTATTGCGCGTTATGAATGGGGGCTAGACGGAAAAAAATCTTACGAAAATGTTGTCACGACACTTTTTGCTCTGTGGTAGTTGGACTTGACTACATGAGGTCCCGGGTTCGAATCCCGGGTCGGACATTTTTTTTTATTATTATTTTTTATTTCATGTTTCTCTGTCTGTCTCTCTCTATAAGAGAGATAGAGATAGAGATTACCAGAGATTGTTAGAGATTGAGAGAGAGAGGGAGAGAGAACTTCGTTCCATCCGGGTGTCCCTTGACACCTCACAACTTTTTTTTTTTCACAATATTTTCATACCTTGTTTTGCCTGTTGTTTTTTTTTAAAATGACTAATGTGTTGCCAACCTCACGGTTTTTACAACTTTATCGGGCTTTGTGGGCTGAACAGAGTGCATATCTTGAACCTTGATTTGGCGTAACGCCGCTTTTGGGTAGCTCAAAGTTATTATTTTTAACTCCGGGCAGCAAAAGAACGTTAGAAGTTCGTAATATCGTGTGTGTATGTATATCTTTTATTTATGTGAGAAGTCAGCGAATTAGTACATGGCTCTCTTGATGGCAAGAGATAACCGTGGCCTATAGACACCATGAATGTTATAAGTGCGTCATTACCCTAAGGCCGGGATGTTAAGTAAATTGTTTAAATCTACGTTACATAACCTAAATCTAAAGTGTTAAGTGGCAAACACTAATCGTATGGTGAGAGGAAATACCCCGTGTTGGTCAGGTCTCCTTTGCAGAAAAGACCATCTGCCTTTCTGTCAGGCAGCTCGTAAAAGGCGAGCATAGGTTTACCGTCACTAACACCGTGACATCTGACTAGGTGATAGAGTTTCGCAGCGACTTACCTATTGCTGCCGACATAACGTCATGATGTGTTCCGGTTTGTAGGGTAAGGTAGCCGGTAAACTTACTTTTGCTCGAGGCCTGACATCCCGGCCTCAGGTTGGCAACACACCATTACCACCTTTGGTGTCTCTAAGCGGCGAGAATTTCTTGCCATCAGGAAATTCGTCTGCTTGTTTGCCTTCCAATATCACAAAAAAAAACGATTGTGATCCAGATACAAAAGAACTCTAGTATTTACTCTAACTACGGCAGGAGGATCCGGCAGTCTAAATAACAATATCGTTCCATTGGATATGGTTTCATATCGTTAAGCAACTTGTCAAACACGAGAAAGATTCTATTGGTTCGGTCATATTCGTAAAGATAAACAGTGCAAATGTGTTTGTTTGTATATACAAGGAAGGATTTAAATTGATATTCTATTACCAATTATACGGGGGCGGTGTTACGTCTCAAAACCGGCGTAAATGTATGGAAAGAGTAATAAATATCTAGGATATTCATGAGTAATGAGTACATAAGATGACTTAACATTCGATAAGCTCTACTTACCCCGCAATGGACCTGGCGTGTAGTTACGTATCCGCGTATAATTGTTTTGAAATAAATGTAGTGGCCAAATAATTGTAGGAAAGTGGATGATGTCCGATGGACAAAAACGACAAGAGTGCGATCATATATTTTTTTTAATTATTTACGTACTAAACACATAACACAATATTAAGTTGGAGCAGCGTTTAAAAACCACAAAGTTTTAAAAAAATAGCATGGTAGCCCATACGTCATTTAATATCTATGTCTAGTTATTTTTTAGCGGTTCAGGTGTTGGACTTGACTGTATGAGGTCCCGGGTTCGAATCCCAGGTCATGCAACAAAAGAAAATTTGGTTTTCCAATTTTCTAATAAAAAAATGTTGCTCGAGATTGGACATGTGCCCGGTTGGCGATAAATTTGCAACCTATCACATTGTGGGACTTAGTGTCTTCGGCTAGTCATGGGTGCCCCGGTTGTGCCTCTGCTTTCCTCTTCGGGGATATGGGCGTGAAGTTCAAGGGGGTGACCCTTAGTAGAATTTCTAAAATTTCGTCATCAGTGGGTGTCTACTCACTAAATTTCATGGCTGTTACTCTAACAGTTTTTACTCAGCAATGATGAATCAGTCACTCAGGACATATTATTTTATAAGTCTAAATTATCTAAAAATTTGAACACCAATTTTGGTAGGAACTTATATAAGAAGGATATTTGGTATTTGGGATAATAATTCGAAAGGTCGCCCATACATCCTATTACAAAACAGAAAAGTCATCTCAAGGGAAATTGGCAAAGAATGATATTGTAATAAAATACACGTAATAGAAACAATATTGGAGTCTAATATCAGCAAGGGTTCTGTCCTCGGGGACGTGGAGAGAAATGCAACGTGTTTAATATAAACGTATAACCATTTATAGATTTCTTACGTCCGTTTCATTCATTCGTTCGTATCAGTCTGTTTGTTTGCGTTAGTTTAAAACGAGAATGAAAAACTTAAGAGCCGCAGCAGACGTGCTACTTTTAGCAACGGCGATCAGCGATTTTACGATTGAGTCGATGCTTAATCACAATTTTGCGACTTCATGCGTTTCAAAATCTTTAAAAAAATTAGTTCATCTTTTCGTAATATAGGAAATAACGAATGATGTTCCCCAAAAGTAAAACGTGAACTAGTTATTAGAGGTGACCAATAGTGCCAATGGCACCCTTGATATTTTCCTTTTATCAATAAGTATCTTCACGCCCATATCCCCGAAGAGGTAGGCAGAGGTACAACCAAGGCACCCACAAACAGCCGAAGACACTAAGTCCCACAATGTGATAGGTGGCAAGCCTATCGCCAACCGGGCACATTTCCAATCCCGACCAACATTTTTTTATTAGAAAATTGGAAAAATCCAATTTTCTTTTTGTTGGCCGACCCGGGATTCGAGCCCGGGACCTCATGCAGTCTTGTCCAACATCCGGACAGACAGATACACAGAGGCGACATACGCACAGAGGCGATATTATCAATAAGCTTCATTAAAATTGATGCTAATGTTGTAGCGTCTTCAAAATCTAGCGCAGCACTAAACACTGAACACCAGTAATGTCGACGCGTTTAAATGTGTGCCGAGATTAACGATTAGACTGCTGCGTAAACTTCTGAAAAGCGACTAAATCGCCGCGTTTAGAGTTTTTAATAGTGTCAGTGTGGAATATGCGATTGCTTCATTCAGATTTTAAAAAGCGGCTAAATTGCCGATTGCCGATGCTAAAAGTAACATGTCTGCAGCGGCTCGTAACTAAACTTTTTTTATTTGATTAGACACGACTCTCCTGAAGGTAAAAGACAACCGTGGCCTATAGACACCGTAGATATTAATGGTCCGTTGCTGTCCTGTGTCCTGAATATGACATTGTCGTTGTGAGGGCAGGAATCGGTAGGATGGTGGACTCGGATATGTTGCTGGACAGCACATTACCATCAGGGGTCTTATTGATAGTGACAACCTATGCTTGCCTCTTTAATTCTGCCTGGCACGAAGGCACATGGTCTGTTCTACATAGAAGAACCGGTTCAACACGGAGAAAACAACAGATTGCAACTACTTGAATAATCTAATTCATTAAATTGTTCCATTAGTAGACGATGGGGTTGTTACATTTCAAGGTCAGAATTTTACTACTACGAAGTAAGTGGTGGCTAAGAGGTATTTGGAATGATTTCATTTAGGTTCCAAGGCCTACTTGACCTTACAACTTTCTAGCATTTGGTTATGCTGCCTTTTGCCAACAAGATAATTTTGTTTATTCGCTCTCTTAAACCAAGAGGATCTTGTATCTATTTTAATTCGAAATTGCCTATATCAGAATCTTAGCAAAGTTTATGTTACGCATTGCTTTGTTCCGGCTTAGAAGCTAATACAACCCGTAGCTATTTTGAACATGCTAATTAACATTCTAATATAAACTTTTTTATTTGTGTTTCAACGACATATACAAATACAAGCCTTAACAATCAAAGCTTTAATAGTAAGAAGAATGCAAACATTTTAATAAATACAGTCATTCAAGCCATAATTTTCAGAACAAAACAAGAAGCCGTCTGGGAAAATAACAAATGATAACCAAATAGGATAAGTAAATGTTTTTGTAATGGTATTTCTACTAACATTAATTTGATAGCCATATTACTTATAGAAAGATGAAAAACGATTCTCTTCTTTGATTTTCCATTACTGGGTGCAATTTTATCAAATAGTCCTGAGGAATTCAACGATACCTTATGTCGAAAACCATCTACGCTTGGGCTGTAGGGTGTTCCAAAGAAATGGATGTAATACATAAGATTGAAAGGTATAGCTCAAGGATAATGCATTCGTATTATAAATAAAAACAACTCGCAAAATTTGTTGCTAAGCACTAAACGTGACATTTTAACATTTACTTCATAGCAAGATTACAAGGATAAACAGCGTTTCATTTTTCCCACTTTAAATTCTTATTAGCTAAATTTCAGGTGGTGCGTAGTTCACCGGGTTGGCTAGTCCTCCAACTTATTCATCAGATAAAGAAGAAGACGTGAAGATACTTTATATTTGAATTTTTCTTTAAGTAGTTTGTTGACCTTTCTTTCAAAGTTTTCCTTTAAAATAATTTTAGATGAATTAGAGGAAATGTCCTATGGAAACATATTCATCGAAAAGTTTGATTGTTTTCTAGAAAGTTCTTTTATTTTACTTGTTTAAGAACTTCAACGTTTAAGGGGCTAAACGAAAGATTTATTTTTAAGTATTTAAATACACATCTGGAATTTTTTATTTGAAATGAGACTTGACAAATACACAGACGAATTTCCTTATACACGTTCTCTTTTAACACAAACTCACTACAATTCCTGTTTTTTTTTTAATCTCAGAGACTAAACTGACATTAGCAATGTTGTACGTTTTTTGGAATTTAAAAATAATGGCGCGCCTTCATCGAAAAATGTTAACAAAATCTGTTACAGATTTTTATAAATTACACTGAAAAATCGGAACATGTGTATTTAGAACGAATTAATACAAAATTAAAATTCTTCAAATTCTTCATTCAAAAAAATAAAATGTATTATTTCTATTTGCACAAAGCAAAATTTATATCAAAGCAACGCTTATATTTTTCAAAATTTATTTTATTTTTTATATAGTTAATGACGCAATAGGTACTTGAACACTCAAAATTAAATGATTCGTCTTCTATATATAAAATTAACCTATTGGTAATGTCGTCGACTTTATGACCCAATAGATTTTTTTGTCTTTAGTTTTCAACACATAAGCTATGCCGTCCTCCAACGCTGTCGTGTTACTTAAAGTGGCCCTTTAGAGACAGAACTCACGGAATGATTTTCAGCCGCGCCCGCGGCGGTCGCAGTTCTGCGGTTTTATTTCGAAACTCACGAGACCAGTAATTTTTGCGGTCGTCCGCAGCCGCCGCGGTTGAAATTATCGCCCGCAAACTTGGCGTTTGACGATCGCGTGACCGGCGGTTGCGGTTAAATAATCAGTACAAATAGTATAAATGGTCGGAGCGCGCGGTTCCAACCCGCCGAAGCGGCGGAAGATCGGATTCTACGGGCAGAATCGTGCGGGCGGCGATATTTACCGCTGCCACGGGAGCCGCAACAACCGCGGGCGCTGCGGGTGAATATCGCGTCGTGAAATGTGATCTTACTTTTTGCATATAAATCAACATTCTACGAAATCTGCGGGCCCGTAACCGCCGCGGGCGCGGGTAATAACCGCGCCATGAGTTCTTAGTGCTACAAAAAAAAACTTTATAATTATTTATTTTAAGTCTTTATGATCTATGATGATATCTTTATGCGTAACAAAACAACAAATTATACTTTTTTGTAGTAAAAGACAGCAAACAAGCACGCGGCTCCCCTGATGATAAAAGACAACTGCAACGTATAGACACCATATTATACGAGTATGTTGTAGATTCATCACTGCGTGACGGAGGTATTAGACCAATTGTTGTGTATTGTGCTGATTGACTTGCACAATAGGCCTAACATCCCGGTCTCAGGACAGCGACGCACCTGTAACATCTATGGTGTCCATGGGCCACGGTTTGTCTCTTACCATCAAGGTAGTCGAGTGCTTATTTTCTGATCTCTCATAAAAATGTATATTTTTTGTTAGTAAATTAAAGCACTAGAAACTACAAAAACTTTTGTATAATTCAAGAACTTTGTCATACAATAGAGGAAGTTGTTTGAAAAACTCATAACATTGCACATTGAACATATAAAAACAATAATAAAAATCTCCATCCAAAAGAAACATAATTTCAAAACTAAAAACCTTCTCTCGCAATCAAGTAACGTAGGAATCATAAATAAAAGTACGGGCACTAACCGACAAAGTTGATGCCGAACGAGGAAATAACAAAGAGTAACAAAAACGAGAGGGCGCCACTCGACCGGTCTACATTGTTTGCATACTTTACATTTTTCTTCTTAATTTTCCCCCTTGAAAGGTTTTCCTGCTTCGCCGCTCGTTAACTACTGATCGAACAGAAGCTTGCGATTGTTTGAAAGTCGTCAATTTGAAGGGCGGTGAGTGCGCTGGGAAATTTCTATTTTATAACGTTTTTAAAGTTGACTTCAATGAAAATGCTAAACGTAACTTCTCTCGGGCGTCTACGGTAAAATGTTTTAGCGAAAAGTGAAAAGTGCAGAACAATCACTTATTTTTGAATGGATGGACGGGTTGAACCAGTTCACCCGTGATTAATCAGTTTTGATTACTGATAAGTATTTTTTTAATTCGTTTAAGTAAAATGTCTGTCTATTGCTCTTTCACGGCTAAATCACTGAACCGATTGTGATGAAATTTAGTATACATATAGGTAAAGACTCGATTTCAAACAAAAACTATTTTTTTTCAGAAATCAACTAGATAATAATAATAATAATAATAAAAACTCTTTATTGTACAACAAAAACATATTAAAAGTACTACAACTATTACAACAGCAAGTAGATTATTTATACAAATGGCGGTTTTATCGCTAATAAGCGATTTCTTCCAAACAACCAAGATAGTCCCCTAGAGGTACGAAAGTTGTACGATAAATTTTCTAAGGTTAAGAAGTCACGGCTTAAACAGCTACCAAAGACACCAATCTATGAAATAATCCTCAGTCGACGCGTTTATCACACTATCGTCATATCACCTGTTGATATTTCTAAACGCATCATGTCATTTCATAAAAAAAACTGTCAATGTCTTTCCTGTTTTGAGTCTTTTCCACCAATATGGACTTGTAAAACTGTTTACTAAAGTAATAAATTATCTTTCATGATCCTCGTTTCTTTCAAAGTTATACGTCATAATCTATCATCACCTCTCGTCTCTTCCGTTGAATGATATGAAGATGATGGAATCTGCCATATGTACCTGGTATCTTCACAAATATATCTAATAATTATTTACCTTTGTAAATCGGTAGCTTTTGTTTCAACTAAGGCACTCTATTTATTTAACAATTTTTAATTTTTTTTTCATCTGAAACTAAACTTTATATGTAACTAGCTACTTCGCCGAATTTCGTTCCACCCGTTTAGTTTGTATGGGAAAAGAATAATTTTATTTTTCCTAGTTTTCTCGTAGTTGTAAAAGTTTCCTACGCCCATTTCCTGGTTCTAAAC
>NJDC01000209.1:110720-126180 GCA_002245475.1 Calephelis virginiensis | reverse complement strand
GTTGAACCAGTTCACCCGTGATTAATCAGTTTTGATTACTGATAAGTATTTTTTTAATTCGTTTAAGTAAAATGTCTGTCTATTGCTCTTTCACGGCTAAATCACTGAACTGGTTATGATGAAATTTAGTATACATATAGGTAAAGACTCGATTTCAAACAAAAACTATTTTTTTCAGAAATCAACTTGATAGTCCCCTAGAGGTACGAAAGTTTGTACGATAAATTTTCTAAGGTTAAGAAGTCACGGCTTAAACAGCTGTCAAAGACACCAATCTATGACGCGTTTATCACACTATCTTCATATCACCTGTTGATATTTCTAAACGCATCATGTCATTTCATAAAAAAACTGTCAATGTCTTTCCTGCTTTGAGTCTTTTGCACCAATATGGGCTTGTAAAACTGTTTAGTAAAGTAATAAATTTATCTTTCATAATCCTCGTTTCTTTCAAAGTTATACGTCATAATCTATCATTACCTCTCGTCTCTTCCGTTGAATGCTATAAAGATGATGGAATCTACAGACATATGTACCTGCTATCTTCACAAATATATTTAATAATTATTTACTTTTGCAAATCGGTAGCTTTTGTTTCAACTAAGGCACTCTATTTATTTAACAATTTTTAATTTTTTTTTCATCTGAAACTAAACTTTATATGTAACTAGCTACTTCGACGAATTTTGTTCCACCCGTTTAGTTTGTATGGGAAAAGAATAATTTTATTTTTCCTAGTTTCCTCGTAGTTATAAAAGTTTCCTACGCCCATTTCCTGGTTCTAAACAACCTTCCGATGAATTGGTCATTCAGCATTCAGTCAAAACGGTTCTGCCGTTCTTGATAAATAGTGCAAGTAACACGATTTTTATATTATATATAAAACAGTATATACCATTATTCACAACTGTGGTTTTGTAATTGCCAATATATGAACGTGGCCTAATTTTGCTGACTCTTTTAAAGAACAAAAATGACAATTTCTTATATAAAATTCAAATTTAAAGATTTATAATTTTTAATTTTTAGAGGGTAGTATTTATCCGAAACACATTTCTGGCGTCTCGCAGCCGTGTAAAAACTTTCATCTACTCGAACCTTTTGGGAATATCTGCAACAAGAACATATCTCTGGAACATCAAAGTAAATCGTTGTCGCTGTAAATCAGGCTCTCGCAAAAGGCAATCATTTATTGTAAACAAAACAGGCAGTCGACCGTTTAACAAGATACCGACGGAGGCGAGCGCACCAGCGACCGCCAAGTGCGTAAATCACGTCTGAAACGGCCTTATTCTGTTTTTGCATCGCGATTGCTTTGAATCTACAAGATTGATTTACACCGGCCATGTTAAAGCTCTAAACAGAGTTGGGCCAATTTTCATTTAACGGTATCTTAACTTTTTAACCTTTTCCTTATATATTTATATATTTTTATTATCCTTATACATTTTTAAGGGAGAAGGGAGCGAATAAGCACACAGATCTTACCATCTTCTGATAATGTGATTGTTATAAAATTTTAGTAAGTTGTTGAACGTGAATGAAGGAAAAATGACAGATGAAAGATTGATAAAGCAAATCTTATATATAAAAATCAATTTCTGTTCGTTAGTCTCACTAAAACTCGAGAACAGCTAGATCGAAGTAGCTACTTTTGGTTTTGAATTATTTATAGAAGTCTAGGAAAGGTTTAAAAGGTAAGAAAAAGGAAAAGCTTGCGAGGAAACTAGAAAAAACAATATTTTAAGTTTTACTATACAAACAGAGCGGGTGGAACGAAGTTTGCCGGGACAGCTTGTATACAATGAGAATGTGGATGGATGTAGGACTTAGGTTGACATTCCATATTCAAATCAAAAGTCTCCGAAACCTGCGTGTTTGTATGAAAAGGGTAATGAATGTGGAGGAAGCCAGCCTGATCGTGAGATTTGACACTCGATACTCTCTGCTTACCCCGAGTTGGCGTACATTCCTAGCTCCACCGACTAACAAGGAGGCTCGGGTTAATTCCCGACCAGGGCAGGCAATTGTGTGAACATTTAGACGTCTACATTTCTGGATTTATAATTTAAGTTTATTCTGGTATCTATTTAAGTATTTCCATTTAACATATATCCAGTATCGTTGTCTGACATCCATAATACAAGCAAATAAATTGCTTACTTTAGGGTTAGATTTAATTTGTGTAATTGGTCCAAGGCTATTAATTATAACTAGCTGTTTGACCGCTACTTCGTCAACATAGAATAATTACGATTTTCATACAAAATTTTACCTCTATTTGAGTATTTTTTTAAAAGATTTGTGTTTGAATCCGGACATTTAGTTATATTATGCATATTCAATTTCATAAAAACCGGTTCATTGATTTTGTCGTGAACGAGCAACAGACAGATATACTTTGCATTTATACTACGAGTCTTATTATAGATAATTATTGGTGCCAGAATGTCATTTTGGATAGTAGGATAAGCTCTTTTAGACACCATAGATATTACTGGTGTGTCGATATGCTCTAGCTGGAATAGATAGGGTGCGAGTCTACCAACTAGCCCACACTATATAACACGGACAACAACTATGTCGAGTACTGACACTTTAGCGCCAGGCATATGTAAGACATTGGTGACAAACGAGGCGAGCTGTTACTTTACCACCAAGTAAACCTAATAAACTAGTGAACTTATTCCAAATTTGACTAAATTTTCCCATTTATTTCGTTTATTGTATGAAATATTAATTTTCTATATAACTCATAGTAAATTGCAGGTTGAATATTTAGTGTTTGTCTAATTCAATAAACTAGTGGTCGCCCCTTTGGTCGAAATTCGACCATAATAAATTTTAATATCTTGTTGATAAGAGTGCCATTTTCATTTCTCAAGACCAACTACTTTGTTTCCAAACTTTTTGGTGCGCCATCTGTGATCTTTTATCGTTATCATCAATAGATTTATTTGTATGTCAAATGCATGGTAGTGTGGGTAATGTTTTATTTATTGATTTAATGTACTTTATAAGCATTATTATTGAAAAATATTAGCGTTCCGCACTTCTCCTACGCATAAACTATAAGTGTGCCAAATTTTATATTTAATGCGCAGTCCGCGCAATTTTTGTAAAAAGGAGTCCAAAGTTTTGGCATCACGTATAAATAAATAACTTATACGGATTTATATGTAATTTCAGTAAATTTAATAAATGGGGATTTTAGATCGAAAGGAAAAAATTCAGAATTCCGGAT
Organism: Calephelis virginiensis; assembly: GCA_002245475.1. Lineage (NCBI taxonomy): Eukaryota > Metazoa > Arthropoda > Insecta > Lepidoptera > Riodinidae > Calephelis > Calephelis virginiensis. The sequence goes on along the minus strand of NJDC01000209.1, from coordinate 122,936 downwards.
TATATCAAAACGATTCAGGACTACATCAAAAGTAATTGCGTATTTGAACATTTCCAAGAAGTGAAAACTCGCAGTCGAGTCTGGCAATAACATCGAAGTCGACCAACAGCCGTTCCAAACAAATTGTCGCAGTCCCAGTTGCCATTTCGTACCGGGGGACAGAAATAACACCGTTAAAAGAAGGAACTTTGCCCATAACCATTATCACTGTAGCGCCCTTAGTACGATTTTTGGTGCAAGTCAGAATTTCGGACGACTTATAGTCGTTTATTTATTACATTACTGCCTCTTTACAGCCCTAAACTTTAGTTACGAGGCAAACTTTCCCTTTAGTATTGCGTCTTATTTTAAGGTTCTAATTTTTAAATTGTCGTTGTTAATTGCTCTTAGGCTTCCTTTCAAACGATCCCAAAATCGAGCAGCTTTTCAATTCGACTGTTTGTTTTTTTGTGTGTGTTTATTACGCGATTATCAGCCAATCGCCAACTGACTAGTTCTTTTTGAGAAACTTAAGTCATAATTTCGAAGTGGGGGCGTATTGTTTTGTTTTTATTCGACTATCGGTTTTTGAGTCATATTTCTAATAGAGTATACATGTTTCGATTTATTACGAACATAAACGTATCGAAAATGTATGCATTATCAATACATATTATAAAACAAAGCCCCCCGCCGCGTCTGTCTGTCTGTCTGTTCGCGATTTACTCGAAAAGTACTGAAAGGATTTTCAATTAGTTTTCAACAATAGATAGGACAATTCTAGAGGAAGGTTTTAGTGTATAGTAAGTTTATGTTTTGTTCAAACCAACGATATTACAACGATATGTTAGTTCAATATGTCGGCAAAAAATAAGCCGATCGTGAGCTTTCCTCGAAAACGCTGCCAAAACCTTTCAAGTTTTAACAAAACAATGTATGGTGGGATTTTTCTTCTTCGATATATGTTAAAAAAGTAAGCGGTGGTATATGTCTATCTTCAAGGAATAACCCACAATAACCGTTTATTTGCGTTTATGTAAAACAGTAAAATGAAGGGTTACTTTAGAACATATTTTTAACAATACAGTATTAACCCTTAATTAAAAAAATCTGTTAGATACGCTATGCGTGTAATTTAGATCAAAATTGTCTTTTACACTAGCAGAAAAAAATTAACATCTAATGAGTTATCAAAAAGTTAAAATCTCCGGGCGCAAAATTAAATATCGTTGAAGCGTAGCAAAGACATGCGCGCTTACTGAATCCATCCATACTGACATCCTGACATCCAGACATACTCACAAACTTTCGCATTTATAACATTAGTAGGATTTTTATTCTTGAATAACCGAAGCGAAGCGAGGGCGGGCAGCTAGTTAAGTATAACTCAAAAACTGCAAGTAGCATGTTGATAAAAAAATATTTTCAGAATCATTTGCTATTTTTAAAAAAAGAGTTACCAAATCGCTACATAGCATTCAATGAAATAGTTGAAGATTTTTTTTTTATTTTTTGCGCTTAATTAATGACAAGTTGAGAAATATATTTGACTAGCGACCCGCCCGACTTCGCACGGTTATAAAATATACATATAAACATTTCCCTTGAATCACTTTATCTATTAAAAAACCGCATCAAAATCCGTTGCGTAATTTTAAAGATTTAAGCATACAAAGGGACAAAGGAACAGAGGAAGCGACGTTGTTTTATACTATGTAGTGACAAGCTGATTTAATAAACTTCGTATCGCTGGACATAAACAGCAATTAACAATTTTTATGGATTTTCTGTCTTTCTTCATAAGAACCTTCTTAAAAAATAACTCATTCAACAAAAAGAGAATTAGTAAAATCAGTCCTTCGCCTCTGTGGTTCAGCGGTCTAGGTTTTGGACTTAACTGCATGAGGTCCCGGGTTTGACTCCCGCGTCGGGCAACAAAAACAAAACTTGGTTTTTCCAATTTTCTAATAAAAAAAAACTTGAGAGGTGTCAAGGGACACCCGGATGGAACGAAGTTCCCTCTCCCCCACTCTTTCCATCAATCTCTAGTAATCTCTATCTCTATCTCTCTTATAGAGAGATACAGACAGAGAAACATGAAAAAAAAAATAATAAATAAAAAATAAAAAAAATAAAGAGAGACAGACAGAGAACAATGAAAAAAATAAATAAAATAAAAATAAAAAAACAAACATGCGCAATCCGCAAAGCTTACAATAGCTTACTATAGCAAAAAGTATCGTGACAACTTTTCGTTAGATTTTTTTCCGTCTAGCCTCCTTTCACAACGCGCAATAAGGAACTTCGTTCCAGAAAAAGTTGCTCGGGATTTGATATGTGCCCGGTTGGTGATAGGCTTGCCAGCTATCACATTGTGGGACTTAGTGTCTTCGGAAAGTCGTGGGTGCCCTGGTTGTGCCTCTGGCCACCTCTTCGGAGATATGGGCGTGAAGGTACTTTTCTTTTCATTCAGGCATGATTTAGGCATGACCACACGAAATATATTACAGACTTGCTGTGAAATACGACAAATTCATTCCACGATCATGAATGTCACCTTTTATATTTTATGCAGAACTTTCAATGTGTCTTTACATTTAAGGAGCAAATGGAGTTTTGGATTAAAATGTTCGTGTAACTTCAAAACTTTGGAGTTTTATGAAAGGGGTTACTTTTTAAAAGATATAAACTTTAAGGAAAATCAAGTTGAAAAAGTTTTAAAAGCTACGTTTAGCCATTTGTTAATTACATCCGTTTTCTTATATAATTAAAAGTGCTTATATCGGTTTTTTCTAACGCGAACTACAAACACGTTTTAGATGTAAGTTGGCTAAACGTCATTTAACCATCATCAATAATATTATAATTAACCTTAGTTAACGCGTCGTTAATTTATTGCAAAAACCCGTCCTTAGGAGCAGTTTAGTTAAAGGGTTAGCGCACACGTCTTACTTTACTGATCTACCACGAGGTCGAATCTCGATGGTGGCAGACATTTTTCTGATAAACATCTAGATGTCTGTATTCCTGGGTCTAAGTGCTTGTTAAATTTATTACAAGTACAACATAAAATGTATTTCTGTGTATTAGATTTGTTCCTACAACACAACAAAAACAGATAATTTGCTATCTTTTGGGGTTAAATCAATTTGTGTATTTTCTTAGGAACTCATATTTTTAAATAAAGAAACACTTGTACTGTGTTACGTATCACTTATAATTTGTTACTTTGTAAATAGCTTACCGGTTTCACTTATATATCATCATCAGGGCTAAAACTTAAACTACGCCGCCGATTATGCGCCGACGATGGAAAATATCAAATATATTTTTCAGGAACATTTACTTATTGTTAAAGCTGACTTTTTAAAACACGCGTCAATAGCGTCAGTGACACCGCGATGGATGTCAATTGCACCGTAGCTTAACCACAATTACTGAATTGAATGACAGATAACCTAGCGTGTAAGGCAGTGGCTGACATTTTGTTTAATCATCATTCAGACATAATTCATTGACTGTAGTAGAATTGACAACAAAACCTATCATGTAATGATATCTAAGGAGGTGATTTACGTTTGCATGAAGTCGATATCATTACATAAGTTAACATACATTGAAACTAATTTCATGACTGATGGAATTGACAGACTCCTGCATGACTTTGTAATAAAGGCTTTAATGACTCTCCATCAAAAAAGAATTCTGTTAATACATGGAAACGTCATCAAGACAAGATTGCTAAATTTGAAAGTGATTCCGCATCTTTCACACATTCATTTGTCACTATGTCGCTTAGGGCTGATTTCACCGATCATATTGAAAAACGAGTTTAGTAAAAGTAAGTTCAGTGTAAATGAATTCAAATACCGATTTTGATCCCGTTCATAAGCTATTGCAAGTAGCCTTTTTAAATTGATAATATTCTCAACCCCATCCCTTGACTATGTACTTGCCACGTCCAATAGCTTAATAATAAAATATTTACAATATCCAAAAATTTTTTGACAATAAAATTGACGATTGACACTCTTGACACGTTACAAAAGTTTTTTTTACGTTAATCGTGTTTAAATTCGACGGTAAAATCCAGCCTTAGTCATTAGTGCGGTAGCGTCAGTTACACTATTAACGCTTGCCTCGAAAGTCTACCTTTATAAAATTTTTTGTACAGAAAAATAAATGAATATTTTCTTTCCTCATACCTTTTTCACTCAATCATTTCTAATTGAAAATAAAATAATATTGTACATATTATTTTAAAGAGGAATATAAATATTTGAGGCAAGTGATTTTAGTGGACGTATATGATTTTATATGTAACCAATACGTTTTATAAAACAAAACGTATTTGTAATATATTTTCTTTAGTTGTTTCGTCAAGAATATCTTCCGACCCACGTTTTGAGAATAAATATTTTTGTATTTGCTTAGAATTTCTGTGATTCTGCAAAAAGAAAGATAACAAATGTGTTTCATGATATAGAAGCAATTTGTATTTATTTGAAATCCAAAAACGAAGAGTTATATTTTTAAAAAAAGAATGAGGAAACGAGAAAGTTTATTATAAAAGTTGGGTTTTATCAAAAAAAGAAACGGTATGCTAATAAAAAAAAGGTGTATTTGTGAGTTTTGTCAAGATATAAAAAGGGGTATTATAAGTTTGGTGTGTGTGTTTGCCTGTCTGTGGCGTTATAACTCCTAAACTAATAAAATTATTTAAATCTGAGAGCTGACATGATCAAGTTGGTTTTTCACCATTTATAAATTGATTTCTCGCTAGCTAGATATTGAGAAATTTTAATTTTATGATTATTTATTATATTCAGCAAAAGAAATTACAATTGAAGTCAATTTTTTTGTGTCATTTTAAGTTTTTGATTATAATAAATTGACTAATAACGTAGAAAGTTCGAGAATAACCCTAAAATTAATACTTTTAAAAACAGTATAGGATGATTAGTAAGAAACATCACTTTCGAATCTTGCCTTTTTGTGTTGTAACAAATGAGTTTTATTCTTAACGAAATCTTGTGTTAATATTATAAATTTATATTATAAATCAAAAGAGCTTGGTAAATCCTAGCCTAGGGTGTTACTCAAACACCGACGCATCCTTTACTACCTTAATTAACGATCTTTTAATTAAAATTCCTTTCATTTATCTGCAAAAAAGAAACCTTATATTCATTGGTACAAGCTTTTTAGGATTCTGCTGGAATACTGAGAAGTTTTAATTAAATAGGCCATGAATACACCACGTATAAAAAGAATATAATTTTATGTTCCTAGAAACGGAAAATTTGTAACATAATTATTTTTTATGCACTTAGAATATAGGTCTATAAATGACAAGCGACCGGGCCCGGCTTCGCCCGGACAAATTACATTGACAATTAAGTAAAAACTTTCGCGACGATCAATTGGCTATATTTATGCATGTACTTAACTGAAAAGGGGAAAAAGTGCGGACTGAGAGACTCGCGTGGTACCTGACGGAGATGGTACATTCTCGTCTTCCGTAGATTTTTCTCCAGGTAATTTTTAATCTGTCTATAACTTCCGAGTTGTTCAATGAAATTGTTTAAGTGAATGAATGAATGAATAAATACACTTTATTATGCACCAAAATTTACAAATTAATACACACACTTTCACTTTTAATATTTAACTCAGGTGCACAAAGGCGGTCTTATCGCTTCAGAGCGATCTCTGCAAGACAACCTTAGGGTGAAGGAGATAATTTATGTACTTAATTTAAAAAAAACTAAGGCAGGGCTTCATAAAACAAAACTTATGCTAATCTTATAAATATATTGTTTTATTTCATATAATATACAATTTTTTTTTAACTTAGAATGGGTATAGTAAGTTCTATTTAAAATAAAGATAGGTTTATCTTCGCGTATTTTATTGTTAAGCTTATAATAGAAAGCAATCTCCTCATACATGTTTTTTTATATCTCGTAGGGGTTATGCAGAATCTACGGTGAAAGCTAAAGCACCCGGGGAGACCAAGGTTGACATTTCACGACCAGACCACTCGAATATTATCCGAGGATGGTGACAAGAGTCTCCGAAACCGGCGTGTTTGTATGAAAAGGGTAATGAATGTGAAGGAAGCCAGAAAAGTTTGTCGGGATCGTGAGGTCTGGCACTCTATACTCTCTGCTTACCCCGTAAAGGACTTGGCGTGAAAATATGTATGTATGTATGTACGGTGAAAGCTTCCAATGGGAATATTTTTTCCGATATGTTGAACTAACATCGCCATATTTCAACAAATTTATACAAAATCATAACTAATTATACATTTGAACCTTCCCTTGGATCACTCTATCTATCACTGACAACCATATGAAAATCCATTAAGTAGTATAGGAGTTTATCGCGAACACGCGATAAACATGGCACGGAGAATTTCTTTTATAATATGTACTGTTGATGATAATGATTTCATAAAACTTGATTCATGCTTAAGCCTTAAGCATCATAAATGCAAAAAAATGTATGACAGCAAAGAATGTTTTCGTCGATTATTATAACTAAATAATAATAAATATCCCTGGACAAGTCACATAAATTGAATCTAACCCCAAAGTAAGCAAATTATATGCTTGTGTTATGGGTGTTAGTCAACGATACCAATACATAGAAATACTTAGATAGATACCAGAATACATTTAGTAAACACACAGACTCGGAAATGCAGACATCTAAATGTTCATCACACAAATGCCTGCCCCCGTCGGGAATCGAACCCGAGCCTCGCGATTCGTCGATGCAGTTAGGCGACTACGCTAGCCACTCGACCAACGAGGCGGCCAAACTCCTATATATATGTTAACCGAGTGCTTCAAGCAACTAGCTCGGCAATTGCCTAAAAGTAGACATTTGCCATAACAGTTGTCCAAAGCATTTGGCTGATTTATATTTAAACTGGACGAATAATTGATACGAAATATTTTTTTTCTTTTACACCCGTGTATCGCTAATTTGTTGCAGGTATGTTGCACCCTACGAGCTTCTATGTTTGAATGTTTTTTTTTAAAACGTTCGTTCTTAATAAGTTACGATTTTGCTTCTATGGGTATATTGGACCCAACATGCTAGATCTAATTTTTGTTATGATATTGCAAGGCAAACAAGCAGACGGATTTCCTGATTTTAAGAAATTCACGCCGCCTAGAGACATCAAAGGTGGTAATGGTGCGTTGCCAACCTGATGCCGGGATATTAGGCCTCGAGCAAAAGTAAGTTTACCCTTACCCTCCAAACCGGAACACGTCATGACGTTATGGCGTACAAAATAGAAATTTCGGTTTCGTTTTAGGGACTTTAATTAAATATTTTGGTTTTGATATCTTAACTAGAAAATGAAGGAAAATATTATATTATATAGCCTTGATGATGCTTGTATAGCAAAACCGGTTGGCTAAACCATAAAAATAATAAAATATATTGTGGAAAGTACAAGTGTTTCTAAATAAATTACATTAAGGAGGAAAATAATTTTACGATGATATCTTCTTATAATAAAAATATTTTATCATACCTTTCGAAACATACTTTTCGAAGTTTCATTTGGTTTAGAATGTACTTTGAACTTTACGTGCAATCTCTAATTAAAATAGTTTAATATAATTATTAAATGTTAAATCTTCCCCAAAGTTTTGCATACCTACAAAAATCTAATCCAGTGTTTGGGTTTCAAGTTTTTAAAAATTTCGTTTTTAAGTGTTATACCTTATATGCTCTAATTTTAATACTTTTTCAGAAAAATCTAGTCCAGGGGTTTTTAGATAAAACAAAATAGAAATAATTTCGTTTCCTTTTAAACACTTTAATTAAATATCTTGGTTTTGATATATTAACTAGAAAATGAAGGAAAATAATTTTACGATGGTATCTCTTTAATATAAAAATATTTCATCATACCTTTCGAAGTTAATTAAAAAGCCGTAGGGATATTAAATATTAAATCTAATAATAAATATTCGAAAACCGTCTAAGATGTTTGAAAATAGTTTGCACTTATGATCTAATATTAGATCATTGTAATATAATATTATACACGTTACAGTCTTAGATATTTCAAAATTATCTCCTATTTAGGGATTGATATTAAATATTTCATTTTGTGATATAATTAATTATATATTTAATAGCTCAATTGCTATAACTTACCGTCTTTAGCAATTATATTTTGGGTTTGCAGACTCATTTTGTGCCGGTGGCTAGTAGTTCTGGAACCGAATAGCAAAAACTTTGGATCTCTATACGTATTCTATCCCCTGAACAACGGGGAGCGAAAAGTCCTAAGTTAGTTCGACTGAATATCTGAACAATTTAATTCACAACTATTTATAAAGGTATCTCCATATACGGAAACCGAACTGAACTAAAATGATTTTGTTTTCAATTAAACCTACGGGTTTACAATACCCTGCAATAGAAACAATGACGATTATAAATAGGTCTTTAAAAATGGCACTAATGTTTGAAATATATACATTTGCAATTTTGCCTATGTAGAACAATAAAACTGTGATGTTTTTTTATTTTCTAATAAAAACAACGATACCCGGGACTATGTGCCAGGTAAGCGATAGATTGGCCACCTATCACAATGTAGGAGTTAATGTGTTCGACTACTCCGGGGTACCCTGATCGTACCTCTGTCTAAATCTATGGATACGGAGATGAAGATATTCTTTTATTCTCCGAAGCTTTAAAATTTATGTTCTTGGATGATTCGCTCGAATTTAACTCGCACGAAATGTGCGAATCGACGATTTTTAAAAATATAGTTATTTCTGTAGTCGATTCGCACACTATTACATATTTTAAGAGGTGTCGATTCGCACACCAATAAAGTCAATTCGTGCGAATCGTTTATATAAAAAATAATATTTTTAAAAATGATCAATTGGTGTTCTGTGCGAATTATCCAATAACCCGATAATGCGTTATCCAATTGAATTGATAATCATCCAATTCAATTTAGGTTAAAAATTATAAAATTGCAGTACTCGGTAATAATCTCTTATACAAGGAAGTCCTTACAGTTCACTGAACTGCTTTACCTATTTCTATCGCCATAATGACTTTGTCATGTTCCGGTTTTGGAGGGCAAATCTACTGACTACCCACAATAGGTCTGACATTCCAGCCACAGGACAGTGACTGATCTACTACATCTATGGTGTATGCGAGGTTATCCCTAAGTGAAGCCGTTTGCCGACTTGTTCGATGACCTAACACATAAAAATATTACATTTTCAACTTTGCAATTTATAGAGATTCTATAAAAATAAAATTATTTTTGGTGTTTGAAAAACATTTGTGGTATAATATAACATCTATTCAAGTCTCACTTGTGTCAATATACTCGAACATATATTTCTTGTCTATTGTTGCTACTACTACGTTATCATTCAAGGACGAGAACGACTCGCACTTAACCACTTTATACATAGTTGTAATAACCCAAATGTAATGTAGCTAAGAAGCATCTCGATAAGGTTCTGAAAGAGGATTTGAAAGAGATTTTTTTCCTCCTCCTCCTCCTTTAAATCCTCTTTCAAATCACACAAACATACACACATAGTGACAGAGAGAGATAGAGGGGTGCTAGTTGGGGAGAGAAGGAAATGGGAGAGGAGGGAGGGGGGTTAAAACTTAAACACCCATCTTTCGTCGGGTATTATAAATACAATACAAACACGAGCAGTGCTAATTATGAAATATTAGTCTACCATATTCCCTATATATGTCACTATATAAAAGTTTTAAATAGTATAGTCGGATCAAGATTAAATTAATATGGAACCACCTCGAAATCATGACCTATCTTTCTAAAAAAGAAGCATTAAAATTATAGTAGTAGTATCTTTATATCAGAACCAGGCCACCCACGACTAGCCGAAGACACCAAGTCCCACAATGTGATAGGTGGCAAGCCTATCGTCAACCGGCCACATATTCAATCCCGAGTAACGTTTTTTACATTAGAAAATTGGAAAAACCCAATTTTCTTTTTGTTGCCCGACCCGGGATTCAAACCCGGGACCTCGTGCAGTCAAGTCCAACAACTAAACCGCTAGACCACAGAGGCGATAAACATATATAGACATTAAAATTATTTTTTTTTTAGTTATAAACTGAGAAATCGCGTAAAAACAACAACAAAAAAAATATAAAAACATACAGTCGAATTGAGAACCTATCTTTTCTGGAGTCGATTAAAAAACATCATAGTCAACAGTGATCAATTTACTAAAATATTAAAGAACAGAATATAATTACGGCAGCTGGCTCTCATTAAACGGGTCGCCGTAGGTACATAGCATTAAAATTGATCTGGTAGTTTCGGAGTTTGCGAGTTGGCGACGGCCACTGAATTTTCGTTGAAACTTTATCAATTTTCATCGTCCTACAGCCTCCGGCGCTCGTCCCTGTTCAATTACAATATCATCTAACCAGCCGCATCAGTTCGATGGGTACAGCTATTGGTGTAGGTATTCCGAGATTATATCGCGGTAGTTGGATTAGATATTAAATTAGATCATAGTTAGATGAAATTGGAATGAATGATTTTTTAATGTGGACAATCAAAACTAAATAATATTAAGTTCTTCTTCTTCTTTTATAAATTTAGCTTTTGATCGTTTTTCACGACTACTTTGCCAAATTCAAGTTAGTTCATTCTTATACAATGTACAGTCATTAGTCACTATGAACAAAATCATGTCAGGTCAGGGTATTTAATAAAGCGGTGGCTTCGTTACTCAAGCTCATCTAGTGAGATTTGACGGCAGCGACTAAATAGACAATTTACTAATATCTTCATGATTGTTTAATTTGTGCACTTTCACTGAACAAAATTAATCGAATTCCCACCTAAATTAACCAATTTCACTCAATATAAACACGAAATCCAATAATAATGAAAAAATTACGACCACCTTTATTTACGATGGCGCCAAACCCTAATATTTAGTTAATATTAAGTGAAATCAACAGTAATTAACAAACATATTGCTACAAAATTATTTAAGCACAGTAAAACTGCCGAAAATATATATATATATATTATCAACATAGGTACCAATAGTAATTTTGAGTTATCACAACAGTATAAAACAAAGTCGCGTTCTCTCTCCCTATTTCCCTTCGTACATATGCTTAAATCTTTCAAACTATGCAACGGATTTTGATGCGATTTTTTTTTGTAGATAAAATGTTTAAAGAGGAAAGTTTATATGTACATTTTATACTCATGCGAAGCCGGGGCGGGCTGCTAGTATTCAGTGATGCATACATTTTTGATCGACCTCAATTATGATAAGATTATCAATATGAACAAACAGGTATTATTAACCATAACCCAAGAACCTCTAGTCAGATCACGACAAAATTTGAAGCCACATCGAAATCATTAACTACTTTTTAAAAAAAATATCATTAAAAGTCATTTGTTAGGGCCGAAACATCTGATTGTACACTTTGCGGCACCGCGCCACAGGAATAGCAAGAAGCGCCACTGCAGATTGTAGCAGCGCGGCACTTTTTATTTCTTTTAAACAGAGTTATATCTTTTTAGCAAATAAGCACTAAGTTTTTCACCATGGTCCATGGTAGACACGTCTATGACGCCGCAATGCCGCAACGCAAACCGATGATTTTAGCGATGCGGCACTGCAACGCGCTTATGTGTTTTGGCCCTACCTGGCCAAGCAATCTCATTACTAACGTTGAAAAACATACCTCCTTTTTTTCTGAGTCTAAGTCAAAAGCATTTCATTTCGTTTTTTAGTTTAAGTATGATTATAAAGTTAACCATATTTTTTATATTTCTTGACGACATCAAATTATGCTTTATTAAGTCGGTACATGTTAAGAATCACTACTAAGTTAGATCATATAAAATTGATTGACCGTATCGGAATCATGACCTATCTTTTTAAAACGAACCCTTAATCGCTTGTTATTTATAGAATAATTACGTAACGAACATACAAAAATTAAAAAAAAAACATAGGCGAATTGAGTACCTTTTCTTTTTTTTATACTTAATAAAAAAAAACATAGACGAATTGAGTATCTCTTCCTTTTTTATAGTTAATAGTCAAATTTGAAAATTATGTTTTCTAAGTAAATAACAAAAAATGAATACCTTTTTAAAATCGTTCCTGGGTTAAATATTTAACACTGAGTTAGCCCTTAACTAAGGTT
>NJDC01000209.1:93676-109019 GCA_002245475.1 Calephelis virginiensis | reverse complement strand
TGTCTTCCAAATTTCAGACAAATCCGTTCAGCCATTCGAGCGTGAAAGAGTCACAAACATCCATACATCCATACTTACAAACTTTCGCATTTATAATATTAATAGGATTAAGTCGGTACATGTTAAGAATCACTACTAAGTTAGATCATAATAAAATTGATGGACCATATCGGAATCATGACCTATCTTTTTAAAACGAACCCTTAATCGCTTGTTATTTATAGAATAATTACGTAACGGACATATAAAAATTTAAAAAAAAACATAGGCGAATTGAGTACCTTTTCTTTTTTTATAGTTAATTTTTTTTATAGTTAATGGTCAAATTTGAAAATTATGTTTTCTAAGTAAATAACAAAAAATGAATACCTTTTTGAAATCGTTCCTGGGTTAAATATTTAACACTGAGTTAGCCCTTAACTAAGGTTAAATTACCTTATATTTGACAGCTTAACTCAACATTAAATGTAACCTGGGAATGTGCAAGTGGCCTTTATAAGGCTAAGTATAAAGGTTTCGCACGGCTACCATATTTGACGTTTTTGTGACGTCAAAATTTGAGAACAAACTGGGCTACGATGACAAATATATAATATATATTGTTATATTCTTCCTATAAAACAAACTTAGCGCTTGTACCAAAATATAATTATTGCTTCAAAATTGAACAGCGACTGAACTTTCCATCTGGTGACCCACTTGCTCGTTTGCCTCCTCTTCTATAAAAAAAAATTAAGACAACGTGATATGATTTAATATAATAAGTAATTTACTCAATACGTTTGATTGCCAACAATATAAATACATTCAGTGGTTCTGGAGATATGAGCTAATAAACAATATGACATAGTACAAAAGTGCGAAAGCATTTACCGTACTTTTGCATTCATGTTATTTGCGTAAAAAAAAGAGATCAAATAATCTAAAGTACCGAGTATCTAAAGCCTTTAGCCCTTTAGTTAGTTTTTTACATACTAATATATCCGATCTGCACGCTGAGTACCTTAAGGGATAAGCAGATACTTTTTATTATATTCATAAAGAAGGTCACAGCATACAAATCATTTAAAATGTGAAATCGTTTTTATTTGGGAATAAAAAGGCTGCGGGCTGCGGAGGGACGGATAGACGTACATATCCAAAGTACAAGGATTTTGTATGTGGACCATTACGCGATAAATTTTGTTGTCAATTTTACCCAAGTCACAAAATTACGTTGGAATGATGGTTAAAAATGTATGCATTTAAATGTCAGTCACCACTTTAGACGCTAAGTTATCTGTCAGTCACTGTAATTATTGTGATAAAACTGAAAGCAAAAGCTTTTACGTCATTCGGCTATGGAATCCTAAAAGTTCTTTACTAGAATAAACTCAAAACTCCCTCGGAGCACACTCTTGATTATTTTTCTGGAACATCTTCTACGTACTTGTATAAAGTTTTTTAACAATTTAATATTACTTTGAAATGTAATGATTATTACTATTTTTACTAATTGACCTCTAAATCGCCTCTGTGGTCTAGCGGTCCGGGTTTTGGACTTGACTGCATGAGGTCCCGGGTTCGAGTACCGGGTCGGCCAACAAAAAGAAAATTGGATTTTTCCTATTTCCTAATAAAAAAAATGTTTCTCGGGATTGGAAATGTGCCCGGTTGGCGATAGACTTGCCACCTATTACATTGTGGGGACTTAGTGTCTTCGGCTAGTCGTGGGTGCCCTGGTTGTGCCTCTGCCTACCTCTGCGGGGATATGGGCGTAAAGATACTTTTTTTTTTTACTAAATGACGCAATATGATTAAACAATCTTTAATACGAGAGTACATGACAAAAAACTATGTGAAAAACACAATAACACTTGTACTTTTCCACAATACTCTTTATCTTACATTTAAGCCAACTACTTAATTTCAACTTTTTAACCAAAGCTGAACGTTGAAATGTTTCTTGTTTCAAAAGTGAGTTTAAAATGAAATTCCACTAAATGCCGACGACGAAGATTGTGAATTACATTATGGATATAACTAACACATTGATAAGTCACGGCCCATACATGGGGGTAACAAGCTTACATAAACAACGTCAGTTCAAACAACTCCAATAAATTTGATGTGAATAATCCCCCAAAATAACTAAAGTTGTGGAAGTTGGAATGCGAGAGGGTCAAGAATAAAGTTGCCATCTACAGGCTACATTCCACTTTTAAGTTTCTCCCACTTGGGGATTGCAGTGAGTTTCCCGTACAATTCCTAGTTCGGGATAAAGTTAAACAAACGAGTCGAGCACGACAAGTTTTAATAAGATTTTGTTGGCTCTGCGAGGTGAATATTGTTGACCACTTGTGCTGTTTATTTCAAATATTGACTCCATAATTTTTCCCTATTTTGAGCGAAATTTAAGAGTTCAAATTTATGTGATTGTCTCTTTTACTTTTAAGTCGAAGATCAGTCCTTCTTGGGAATTAGATGGGGTTAAAATCCCTAAACAGGGACCCAAGAAGGTACTTGACCTTCCTTTTTTCCTTTCTTGAGTTAAATTTTAACCGCCTTATTTACATCATTGCTTGTTAAATAATAAAAAGTATTTTTTTTTTCTTCTTGAGTATGTAATGGGAATAAAATTCCCAAGAAGGACAAGTAAGCTTACGTAGAAATTTAAAACAACGACTGAACATCTTTACATTGTTAACTTTTTATAGTAAGCTGTTGGTGGTTATTTTATTCCACACTCACCAAACTAATTTTAAGTTTTCTCTTTCTTCTTTCTACGTACTTAGTAATAGAAAGAGACAAAACACTTTAACACTGTCAGATAAGTCTACACACAATATTTCTACAGACGTTTAATCTATCACTTGGAAAACGTTGATTAAGAAAAATCACAATTTGACATGTCCGCACTAATCTTACATGTATAAAACGTTCCATCTCTTTTGTCTTTATTTCATTTAAATGAGAGAGCATGCATCTTAAATAAGTTTAGTTTGTAAACAGCAGAATTATCACCATTGACTTGATTTTTCTAATGTTTCTTTTTTTTTACAAGAAATAGTAATAAGCAGTAATTACGTATTCACGTATAGCAACGATAAAATGAGTTCTATGTCCTAATTTCTTACTATTGAGTATTACTTAACAATCCGGAATTAGGGCATAAAAACATCTTTTTATCGATTTAATAAATAAGGTTCAGTACAGAGATGCCTTCGTTGAAATTACTACGAAATTCAAATCTAAATGAGGATGAGGAAGGCTATTTGGAGGCTTTTGAGTTAGAACAACTTAAGTAGGATTTATAAATGATGATGAAAGAAAATTATAACAATAATAAACACCGGGATGGTACCGTATGTGAAATAGGAAATAGCATACAGCTTGCCGGTATTAGTAGCCTTACCCGTTGCTACTCCCATTACGTCTAAAAAAAGTTTCTTCACGTCTATATCCCCGAACATGTAGGCAAAGGCACAACCCATACAACCCACGACTAGCCGAAGACACTAAGTCCCACAATGTGATAGGCCTATCGGGCGCATATCCAATCCCGAGCAACATTTTTTTAATTATAAAATTGGAAAAACCACGTTTTCTTTTTGTTGCCCGACCTGGGAATCGAACCCGGAACCTCATGAAGTCAATTTGAATACCTGGACCGCTAGACCACAGAGGCGGCTAACAGACCTAGACCACAGAGCCCATTACGTCATTGCTTGCTATTGCGGTATTCCTGGCTAAATTGGAGCGTATGATATGTTTATTACTTGATCTAAAATCTAGTCAGCTACTAGTTTCAAATAGGTACGTTAAATGAAAATGTCTGGTCTTAAATATTCTTTAACCGTAAAAAAAATGTGAAAGTGTATTTTTGTTAATTTAACAGATACTGTGTTACCCGAAGGTATTCTCTCGATCCTTACGTGAAAAGAGATGGTGGACGATAGGGTTGTGAAATTTATATTCATTTATTTAAATACCTTTTGTACTACTTGTTCGAGGAAAACGGGGATTCATATTTATATACTCGTTTATACGTGTAAGTGATACTGAATGAGCTAACCTTCACTTGATATATATGTATAATTTAAAATCAACTTTAATCGACTGATCTTTCAGATCATGTTTTGAATTAAAAGAAATTTAATTCTTTTTTATAAATGAAAAAATACGTAATTAAGTTTCACCAAGTGCCAAGAATAGTAACATTCAATATATGTTTATTTCTACCATCCTGAATCTTCACTTTACTTTTATGTATCTTTTTTGTTGGCTCAGCAACCCAGAGACAATATCGGCTTTCTATACAAGAATTTGCTGCTCACTTCTATTACGCTCATCTTAAAGGTAAATTTAAATACATTTGAAGACCATCACGGTCATAGGTGGCTTCATCATTCTACGGCCAGGAGGGTCTCACTCCGTTGCTATTTATATATAATAAATTGGCGGACCTCTTGAACAGTCTTGCGTCAAAACCAGTAGTATACCTACCAACCAAACCAAACCAAAAATAATACCTACCGTCATTATGACGATGACATCATTCCAGTTTCGCACAGCTCTTTATTGGTCTGAATTCTTAAGATTCAAGTTTTGCTTACTTTGTACATCAGTGCGCTTTCTGTACGTTACTACTACTACTAATTCTGTACTACCTGTATCTTATTTTACCAAATTCATCCTTATTAGTAGGTATATTATGTCACACTGTTATCATTTCATTCATTTTTTTTGTAATATATTGTAGGAAACCCCTTTATATTTTTGAACGGCAGTTATTTCAAGAAGAGGAGGGATACTTATATAGACAAAATAAAGTTGTTTACAATTTTTAATTAAATTAATTTTACACTAACCATATCTATTTCGTTCCCAAGCACACTTTGACACAATACACAAATACGCGTTTATCACAAGTATAGCCCATTCGCCTTCGTGAGTTGCAAGAAGTAGACTACTGTACATCTACTACATAAAATTCAAGCGTCGTACGATATCACGATTATTTTTGACAACCCTATACTTATTAAAACCAAAACCAGTTTAAAATGATCCCTGGAGGATGATAAAAAGTGGTTTTTTGTAAGCTCTCGAGCTCTGAGGCCACTATTTTTCTGACACCATTTTATTAAGTTGAGTATAAGAAAACAGAATTATGGAATTACTTGCCGTGAAGTGAGTGGTCTTCTGTTTTCTTTACTTCAGAATAATACTAAAGCAGACTTTTTCAAGTTCCTTTTATTTTTAAGATATTTTTTTTATTTACTTTCGCTTATTTTAAAACCCCGAAAGACAGAAGGTGATAAAAAGGTTAACACCCAACATAAGGAGTGGGGTGCTATGAGATTGAAGTGACTGTATGTGTCTGGCATCATAAAATACGGAAAGCATAATTCTCAGATACATAACTACAATAATGTAGTTTTTGATGGGAGTTTTAAAAAAAAAATTATCTCATATTACCGCCTACTTCAGAAACAGGTTGTACTTACATTATTTAAACGTGCAGTTTTTTTCATGTTCTAAGATAGCAGCATTGTATCAAACGAGTGTTAAATACCGAAGAAGCTACTATGACATTTGGTAATAGATACTCTCTGCCTATCCTGAAAGGGACTAATTTATTTATTGAAGTTATACTTCTTTAGGCGCGTTATAAAAAAATATGAGAATGAAGTTTTAAGATGCGCGCGCATCTAAATCGAACCTTCTCACGCGCGTCACTAGGTACATGCTCGCATATTTTTTTATTTTATGTATACTTAAAAGGCAAAGAGACACACGGCTTTTGTTATAGTAAGAGACAACCGTGGTCTATAGACTTCATAGATATTGTAGGTGCGTCGCTGTCCTATGGCCAAGGTGTTAGGCTCATTGTGCAAGTCTACCGGCTACCCTACTCTTCGATTCGGTACATGAAACTGTCAGTATGGTGGCAGGAATGGGAAAGAAGGTGGATATCTAGCCCGCCTGGAAAACTGCTACACAGCATGTTATCACCAGTGGTAGTGAAGGTAAGAGGTAAGACTCAACAATACTTGCCTCATACGAGCCGTTTGGGAGGCTGGTGATCTATTCTTAATAGAAGATCCGGGCCAATACAATAAACTGCACTTTAGCCTGGTTCCTACATCCATAGTCCGTTAGCAAAATCACTGATAGTTTGCATAAAACCAACGAAGCGCTCCATAACACAGTTACACAAAATTTTAAGAGTTAGCAATCAATAACGAACGACCGTAGTTATTTTTTTACTATTTGTATAAAAAACTACCTTTCGTAAGCAAAACGACTCGTTTCTTGAAAATATAAATCAGATATAGTGTGAAGATGTTTATGTTAGTGGGGTATAGAGTAGTAAACAAGCAGGTGAATTACTGATTGCAATAGATAATTCCAATTTCATGAAAACCTTCTTTTAACCAAAATAACATCAACTAAAAAGGGTTAGCGAAATCTTTTCAATCGTTCACGTGCTATGCAATGATCAAACCAACTTTAAAAAGAGATTATCAATTCTAAAAATTTTAAAGACAGAAAAATTTTGCCCCAAACAGGTTACCAATTCGGCTGTTTTTAAATAATCTCAGTCAGTTTTTGCAGTTTTGCTTCCCTTATTATAAGATTTAAAAAGTTGAAACCACTGTTTCTCACTTCAAATTTATTTCGATCCACCTCGCAACTATAACCCACCTTTCAAAAAATATTGCAATCAAAATTGATAAGGTTTTTGCCAAGTAATTACACAATAAAAAATAAAAACACACGAATCGATAACAACTACCTAAACATATACGACTGTAAAATGTTTAAAGTCGGTTAAAATGCAAGCTCTAATTACAAAATCTCAATTAATTTCCTGAGACAATAGTAGTATTATACAAACTTAAGTTAGGTAACATCTTAATCTCCTTTACATAACTAAAATATTCACTCGTGAATTTTCATTTTGATCGCACGGCCTTTCAAGCCGCAATATCGTCGGCAGGTGTGCAAGTTGAAATTGTTTCACCGTAACAGTGTAAATATTAGTTAATTAAGCGCAAACCAAGAGAAACAGTTAGCCTGGCCCCACGAAATGTTTGAGTTGAGATCGAGCTTAAAAACCAGTGCTAATACTTTGTATTTAAAGCTAGGTACAGAATATAGAGTCGTCGCAATATTTTTTTAACGTTATAGAACACTATAGTGTCGAGAACTTCCAATGTAATAAGACAATCGAGCGAGCTGCTGCTACTTTACCACCTAGTTATAATTAAATAGTATAGGTCTCTCTCACGGTATAATCCATGGATGAATGAATAAATCAATGAACGAATACACTTTATAAATGCACCAAAATTTACGAAATAATAAACTCTCTTTCACATACAATATTTAACTCAGGTGGACAAAGGCGGTCTTATCGCTTTAGAGTGATTTCTGCCAGACAACATTAGGGTGAAGTAGACAATTTATGTAATTTGAAACTTATGCTAATCTAATAAATGTATAGTTTTATTTCATATAATACATACATGTTAAATAAAGCACATTGGATATACATACAAATAATATGCACTAAATAAAAAAAATACATATTGTACATATACTATACGTATTTTACCAGTAAAGTAATAATAAATATATATAATATATATTTAAGGGTATTGTTCTAAGCTCTATGTTATTTTCTGCGTATTTAATTTATGTTGGTTCCAATAAGTTCCAAAGACGAATAGCCTGGTACGTAAAAGAAAGGTGGTAATAATTATAATTTTTAGTCATATCATCTGTATGATTTTAAGCCTAAATATTATTAATCTCTACACTTGTTAAATGCTTATATATGTAACCATAAGTAAAATTGAAAAAATATGACGTTGGATATCCGAAAGTATCGTGTGCGTTACTTAAAACTTAGTTTTATCACTTACTTAATACAAACGTATTAGATCTTTTTTAAAGTTGATATTAGAAGCGAAACAAATACGTGAAAATGTTTAGAGTAAGTACCAATTGCTAGAGTATTCTACAATAGATGTGTGTGCCTTGTTGTCCATGTCACAACGTCAGTGGAAGGATGAACACTTACTGAACTGAGAGGTCTGTTTAAATGCCTTACGTTTTCGTCCAATCTAACACTCATACCACAAGCACATAATTTTTTGCTAACTTTTAAGTTAGGTTTCAGTTGTATAATTTGTCCAGGGATATTTATTTATTAATTCTAGCCTCATACAAAAAGCTTCAGGTGGGTGGACTTGTTAGTTTTTCTTTGTTTTGAATCACGAATCCCCATTAAATGATGTTTGAGTAGACCTCTAACAGTGTAGATACAGCCTAACAATGTTTATCGATTCGTTGTTACTTGCCTCTCGTTTCGCGCTTACGAATTTTTAATACGAATTTTATGAATGAGATACCGGGCAACTTGGTATTAGCCTTTTTAATTAAATATTTACTTTCAGCTTTTATTAATTTTAATGGTCTTTTCTCTGCATAAATGTTTAGTTCCATAATTAATGGTTTGAATCCAGCTCTGTAGAATTCAATTTGATTTTATTATTGAATTGGCTAAATACCTCTACCTCGCCAATTCCTCGGTAAATATTGATATTGAGTATATTGACATATTCATTCACATTAAAGATCTTATCCAGGTCGGATGTCAAACAATTCAACAACTACGGGTAACATATTATGTAGCCTATAAAACTAAGTAAATATTTCAAAACGAGGTAAATACTAAAATCAGTTAACCCATAGATACTTTCACAACTACACAAAACGCTTCAGTTATTACGATACAATATGAATCAATTCTAATATTTTATACGCTAGACAATACGCTACATATTAACCGATTAAAAAAAAAGAGAGTTTAAATAAATTCGCCTTAGTATGATTTTTTTGTATGTTGGTTACGCGATCACTCGGCCAATAACAAACCGTTTTGATATTTATTTTGATATTTATATTAAAATTCAGAGGTGCTACAATATAAATTTTACTATGATGCTACCTATGGTTGACGTCATTATATTTTTTTTATTATATTGGAAGGCAAACAAGCAGACGAATTTCCTGGTGGTAAGAAATTCACGTCGCCTAGAGACACCAAAGGTGGTAATGGCGTGTTGCCAACCTGAAGCCAGGATTTATGTCCTCGAGCAAAAGTAAGCTTACCGACTACCTTACCCTACGAACCGGAACACTTCAACGGTAAGTACTGACGCTATGGTGGCAGGAATAGGTAAGGCGGTGGTACCAATCCGGGCGAGTCGCTGCGAAACTCTACCACCTAGTAGGGTGTCACGGCGTTAGTGACGTTAAGCCTATGCTCGCCTTTTATGAGCTATGATCTATGGTCTATTCTGCAAAGGAGCCCGGACCAACACAGGGAATGATGGTCAATGGTGGCTTGATTTTGAATAGTTTGAATCGGTTATTTGTTGTTTTCTTGCGCTTATTTTTTTTTGTAATCTAGACAACTCTAATCGGGTCAAAATTACAGTTTTCTGGCCTTCTAGTCGAGATATTCAAAGAAATTATAAAATATTAAAAAGGCTTTAAACTACTTTACTTTCATCAAATAAATAATTCATTACATTCAAATTATTTACTGTTCTTTACTCGAACGTAATTTATTTATTAATCACAGTAAACATAACCAAACCCTGAATACAAGACAAGATACATACGAACTAATTAATGTTGTACACCCCAGCCTTTGAAGTTCAAAACGACCAACCAGATTGGCTCCTAATTGCCTGTCGGATTGTCAATGCGTAAAATAATATGTTGCCAAGTGGAAACGCACTGTGTATGAACATATACAGAGTGTATGATTTGAAAAAAAAAGGTTACAATTTTATGTGTTTTTACATTATTTTTATACTTTTTAAACATGACCTTCGATTTAAACTTCAAAAAATAAGGTTAGAAATTTTGTTTATTTTCTGGTACGCAATGTAAAGCGAACAATGCGATCGTAGCGAGTAATTGACTTCTCGTTCAAAGCTTTTATCATAATAGGTAGCTATAGATTACGTTTGATAATTTGCATACCGAAATCTATAACGCTTTAGTTCTTATTTTTTTTCTAAAGCTAATTTAGCTTTCTAAGTTCTAGAAGCGCTACAAAAAGTTATTACAAAAATAATTTACGGAGGTGGCTAGCGTGTATAACGCTGTAAACTCCTGGTAAGAGCACTGCTGTTACTGACATCTGACCGACATTGTTTTTATTTAATATTTTTTTTTTATATTAGATTGCTTGATTTTAGTATTTTTTGGAATTTAATAGAACTTAGTTGATTTTTGGTGCTATCGATTCGAATAGACGATACTAAAAGTAATGTAAAGAAAATAACGTCGGGTTGCACTCCGACAGTGCCGGCAGAAGTGAAAACTTGAATATTAACGTTGTGCATTTTTGATATTTTGGAATGGTTAGGGAATAATTTTGTACGAATTGTTTTAATTATTAGTATGAAAGTACTATACTTTATGTGGTAGAATACAATATTAATTTATTGCGCTATCGTACACAAACATGACAACACGAACATTCGCGTAAGCGCCCTGCGCCGTCTTACGAATTTGCGAGCAGGTCACGTGTCCTGACGCGAGTTTAGAAGTTTTTACCTATTCCAAAAAAGTGCGCAACGCCGTTAAAGACGTTTTCACTTCAAAAAAACAGAAAACATTTTGAAATGAAGTTTTAACTCAATGCGAGTCTATTATTTATTTTTTATAAAACTGACTTCATCAGGTATTTTATGCGACTCACAAATCGTAAATGTGCGTTCTCAACCCCTATCTACAACTTAATCTACAATAACGCGGTTGTAGCGCCGGCAATAGTAAGTAACACATATCTGCGGAAATCATTGCGTCACACGTAACGTGGATAAATTAATAAATACCTTAAAATGCACGATTAAAAATATGTTAAATATAACATTTATGATTATTAACTTAATGAAAATATATGCTAATCGGTATGCAAAGAAGATCTTATTAGAGCAAGAGTCCCGGGCCCCCAGACGTCCCTTATTTCTCATGAATAAAATGTGTGGGAATAAGGTAGTGTTATATTATTATAGTTAAGAAAATTCCCTGACTCAAAATAAGAAAAGTTGAATAATTGTTTTGGGAGCTTTGACGACTTGTGTCTGTAAATTAGCCGTCGGTCCCTCACACTCCCTCATACCACACATTTTATTCATTTGAAAATAAATAATGTTTGTGGACTCGAGGATTTTGGTCTAAATTGCTAATCAGCGATAACTACAGAGGAATCCATGTGTCACGAAGAAAAATAGCAGCTCCAACGAGTTGAGAGTGTCACGATTACCGTTATATCGAACATTATTCGAACTACAGGCGTATTAGCCCTAATATGAAAGAGCTGATTACTCAGATTGAAAATTAATGTAATCGAAAACTTAGTGGAACGCGTATAAATAACACACGAAGCAAAACCTTTATATGTGAAGTGGAAGTGGGACGATGTCAGTGGCAGGAAAACATTGCGGAGGAAATTACGTTTGCGAGGCGAGGGAACGTCGGCAAAGGTCGACGGGTGTTCCTAATTTGCTGAATAATTGCGGCAACAAACTCCACTGAGACGCGGGGCAAATCTCACAGTTATACAGATGTTTTATTATTTGTGACGTTCTAGGACCGCTTGGAACGTGTACTTTGCGAAACGGTGGAAACATGGACGAATTACTTGAAACTTATCTATCAAGAATCCGAATAAATATTTCAATTTTAATTATAATGGGCTTACAGAGTTTCAAGCTTCGGCCAAAAATTAATGTCTAGCGGGCGGGACGCGAGACGCGAAGCGGGAGCGTTTACGACGCGTAATACTGCTGTATACACATAAGCAACTGCGGCGCGAACCACGAAGCTCATTTTTAATCGATTGTCACTGAAGTCGCGCTTTTTAACATATTTTATAAATCTATAAAAAATTTTCTTAACAAATCACATTAACTGTCAATCTTACCACAAAGTTATCTATCTTGTATACTCGTTAACGATACTAACACATACTTGTTTTGTCAATGATGCTAATGCATAGAAAAAATTATAAAAATACGTACTATAATAAATTTTATAAACATCCAGATGTAGAAATACAGACACCTATGTTCGTCACACAAATTTATATTCCTGTTTCTAATCGAACCCGACCCTCGTGGATGATCATTGGATTCAGAAACGCTAATTTTCCATTTGATCAACATTCTCATCATATCTGATTATTTTATATTTTAATTACGTTACATATATCAACATAGTTTTGAAATTCTTATAAAATTAAAATCCAAAATATTATGAGATATTATTATCTGTACCCACGTCTGACCACAAATTACGTGCGCTCCGCTTTACTGACGCTGTGCTGTGTATGTCTACAAGGCACCATAAATTCACTATGGCAGTATCCGCGTCGCGGTAATCGCTCCCGCTTCGCTTTCGCTTTAACCTCTCAGGTTTGTCCATAAGCCTCAATTGGGAAACTCTGATACATGTCAATGACAATCTAGGCATAGGTTTTGTCTCAGTCAGGGATGTAAGGCCATAGTTTAAGGATGGTCAGCTAATATTACTTTCGAGCAGAAACAAGCGCCTATTGTGTATTTCTTCATACATATTCAGATGCTCAATACATTATGAGCTTTTAAATGACTTTTGACTTTTAATTTCGCTTGCGTCAGTGTTGATGTAATAACTGTTTATATTTTTAAACCTAAACTTGCGTCCCTTTGCAAAGACTTTAGAGGGTGGGTCTTCTGTACGTTAAAACTATCACGTAGACTATTTCTATTGAAAATAAATCTTTTGATAAGCCGGATTTAAATTTATCCTAGACAAATTAGCTTCTATTGAACGTGATTAACTTTTATTTGTTGAGGGAAGTGGGACGATGTCAATGGCAGGAAAAAGGAGCAGAAAAAAATAAGCTAGCCACGATCCGTCGATGTTCTAGATTTGCTGAAATGTTGCCTCTTAATTAGACATAAATATGGTAACTTTTCAAAACGAATTAGTTGGTTTCGTTTAACCTATTCATACAAACACAAATACAAAAGTAAAAACCAGTCTTGAAGTAGATTAAGCTTCAACAAATACAGAGCTTTTCCTTGGCGAACTCACGTTACCACGCTCTGGTTTTATATCTTATTGTTATCACTTGTTTGTACTTTGTTTGTTTCTAATGTTACTTATCTTATCTTATCTTAATATATATAAATCTATCTTATCTTATCTTAATATATTTAAATCTCGTGTCACAATGTTTGTCCTCAATGGACTCCTAAACCACTTAACCGATTATAATAAAATTCGCACACCATGTGCAGTTCGATCCAACTAGAGAGATAGGATAGCTTACATCTCAATTTATCGCGGGCGAAGCCGCGGGTAACAGCTAGTTATTATATAATTTGTTAGGTTAGATTTCTAGTTGTTTTTTTTTGTCAATGATGTGTGGTAAGTTTTAGTCCGTCAATAAATGTTTTCTTTCTTCCTTTTTCTTCCTTCAAATTGTGTAACTTTGTACAAGTTTTATAGTTATGCAACGAATATGCCATTGTTTTACCTATATTTGTCAGTGATTACGATTATCGTTATAGCACCATCATACCATCAGACTTATCTATGAACACCCCATGAATAGGTTTGATAAAAAAAAATTATACCCATTTCTATGTGTAGGCAGCATAATAAAGTTACAATTTTCCATATAATCTATTATAACCCTTTAGGGGTTGAATTTGAATAAAATACACTGAACTTGGCTCTTTAATAACGTGAATATTTATTTTCACCAAAATTTGTTTAGCGATCTATACGTAATAGAGCAACAGACATAGTTTTTGCATTTATAATTATTATTTATTATTATGGATATGTATCAAATCGTAAAGTGGCTTACAGAATACACCTACCTTCCAAGTTTCGACTGCCTAGTCTTAAACAGCTCAGGAATAAAATGGAAGTGACATTAAGATAGACAGACAGACACATAATTTCTAATAACCGTCAACAAAAGATGTAATGGAGCTAAAATCATCTCGATCACGTCAGCTTTCAAAAGATAATTAGCTGAGAAATCGATCTAGTCGTTTAAAAATTATGATACCGCAATCAAATTTATAAGACCTACCTCTTTCTATCGAAAGTCGTATTTATTTATTTAATTTTACTTTTAGGGACGTTACAATACCCTAATGAAGTTACATTTACAGTTTTTTTTAATAACTTTATCATATATTAAAAAACAAGCTGTTATTCTTGTATATTACCTAACAGCTTTAGACACACACACATAAACACACACACACACACACACATACACACACGTGTACATTTTCTCGCACATACTATCACATTTGACTAATTAAATTTTGTTTAAAATCTTATAAACTTATGCAATGGAAGAACGCTGACGCCTGACACAAGTACCTCGTACTTAAAAGGTGAATCCATCAACTACCCGCAGTTCATTGTAAATTAATACTGTAATAAATATGTTTTTTTAATTTTTTAAGTAAAAAAGTACGGTTATACGTTCGCTGAAAATGTCGGCTTAAATTTTTAACTTTTCAAAGATGTCCTTACAGTACTTTCCCCGTCCGCAGCACTTGTTACCCATTAACTTGGATGCTGCAAACTTCGCCCGACTGACCTACAGCTCCCGAAAAGTTTGACGTACAAATAATTACTCTTAATTAATGTTACTCTCGCTCCTCGTTTACTTTCCTGCGCTGGTGTAGTTAACCGAGTTTGAAACTGTAAATTACAGGCTTTTTGCTGCTTGGACAGATTCAGTTTTTATCCAACTGTGGCCCTCTGTTTTAAGCGCTTTTAGCGCTAAATATTGTAATATTCTCAGAGTTTTCACAGTTTTGTTCCATGTTAAATGATATACGACTTTGTTATTTCTTAACCTCCTCCGTAAAAGAGGAGCCAGTGTGTGTCAGTATGTCGCATCATAGCTTTGGAACGGCTTGATCAATTTCGAAGCAAATTTCTTTATATGAAAGGTGACGTGATCGATATGGTTCTTAACTACTTTAAATTAAGACTTAGTTAAGGACTCATACCGAACGAAAAATGTCACATTAAAAAAACTAAAATCTACGTGTGTGAGATATCATTAATTTGTAATTTTTCGAGGTGACAACGTCTTATAATTCGACGGAGCCGACTGCACGCACCAAAAACATGAGTCATGCGGCGTTACCTTGTTCTGACAATCGCTTTTTTTAATCTATCTTAAGAGTATTGAATGCAAGGGCTTATTATAAGGATCCTTAAAAAGTGATCGTAATCCACCAAAAATAAC
>NJDC01000209.1:77615-88685 GCA_002245475.1 Calephelis virginiensis | reverse complement strand
TTAAGTATATGTCTGTTAGGTAAGTTCAGGACAAGTAGTTGCAACTGTTATTGAAAGTAATTTGGAACCCAAACATTTCTTTGAAGTTTACCGCCCGTGTTGGTCCGGGCTCCTTTGCAGAATCAACCATCTGATCTCCTGCTATGCAAAAAAGGCAAGCATAGGCTTACCGTCACTAACACCGAGACATCCTACCAGGTGGTGCGGTTTCGCAATGACTCGTCTGGATTGGTAGTACACCCTCATATGTTCCTGACACCATAACGTCAGTACTCGCTGTTGACGTGTTCTGGTTCGGAGGGTAAGGTAGCCGGTACACTTACTTTTGCTCGAAGTCTAACATCCCGGCCTCAGATTGGCAACGGACCGTTACAACTTTTGGTGTCTCTAGGCTGCTTGAATTTCTTACCGTCAGGAAATCCGTCTGCTTGTTTTTTATTCAATATCGTAAAAAAACTTACCTTACCTGTTTATCTATGTATCTTTTGCAGGGCTGTAAAGCCCTAGGGCGCCCATACTAAAATTTCGTAATAAAACATTGCCGATTAGTAAACACTAGAACTCTTGAAAATATTTTTTCCTTTGATATTTCTTTCACTGTTTTACCTTTAACTACTTTGTACAAACATGAGTATATTGTTCATAAATATAAATATTAAACTCGACTGGAAACAAATGTGTATTTTAGTTGGAAAAAAATTTGGGACCAGGGTCTATACTCCTTTGTCGCCTCGAGGCCTCCTGACCTCTAAATCTGGCCCTGGCCACAAACTTGGATTCATAATTTATAATTTATTTATTGTTCGAATGTAGGTACATAGCTAGTTGTTCACAAATTCGATTTGAGCTCTATATTCTGCCTATAAGGCGTACAATTTGTAAAATTAATACAAAAAACAAATAAACTAATTTACAGTCTATATAAATAGTAAATAGATTTAATACAATTAAAATTAATATCTTAGAGTTTGAGTATCTATTTATCTTATTTTTCTCACAAAGAGAAAGAGATTAAAAGTTATGTTCTAAGTTATTATATTAATTTATACTCAGAATAATTCATCTTCTTAGTCTAAAAAAAATATTATAAGTTTACAAGTAAAGCAGTTTTACAGTAAACAACTAAAACAGTTGAAGTATCTACAACTTTCGAAAGCATAAATAATGCATATTATGCAAACTGATCAAATTTGTTGCAAACAAGTTCTGTATTATGTGGCTTCCAGGTAATCCTGTAATCTATAGTCACACCCAAAAACTTCGTCACTTCTGTTTCATGTATTCGCTGATCTTCAAAGCCAAAACATAATGGTACTGTCAAAGCAACACGGTTTCTAAATGCCATCAAATTAGTTAGTCGCTTCTGTGGCCTAGCGGTTCAGGTGTTGGACTTGACTGCATGAGGTCCCGGGTTCGAATCCCGGGTCGGGCAACAAACAGAAAATTTGAGTTTTCCATTTATTTAAAAAAAATATTGCTCGGGATTGGCTATGTGCCCTGTTGACAATGGCGATAGGCTTGCCACCTATCACATTGTGGGACTTAGTGTCTTCGGCTAGTCGTAGGTGCCCTGGTTGTGCCTCTGCGTACCACTTCGGGGATACGGGCCTTATGATACTTACTTAATTTTTTATAAAGTTAGTTTTATTTAGATTTAGTTTCAAGTCATTAGTATTAAGCCATTTAACTATAACTTTTAGTGCTCCATTCATGTCCTTTCCCAGAATTAATTTATTATGATGGTGACGTATAAAAGTATTAATATAATTATATAATATCATGTAATGTGATGTTACCTTAAGCATTAAGCAGCCTAAAAATTTAAAGCCTTCCATTAGTGTTATATTTACAAAACACTTAAGTTAATTGCAAATTATTTTAGCTAGGCACATGAATATTTATAATTACAACATTAATTATCTTTATTACAACAAGCAAACCTTTTCAAGTATCGCTAATTTCATTATGGGGTTCTTAGAATTTGTAATTTTTCCTCATTTAAAATTTGGGCTATATTTTAAATGCGAAATTTAATTTCTCTAACTTCACTTTGTTTTTTTTACGAAATGGCACTCAATATTCTCTGCTTACATCGCAAAAGATCCAGTGTGATGTTATTTTTTTTTCAATCTAAATAAGCCCACAATATAGTTAATTTATTTAAGTTAACTAAATTGTAACCCACAATCTCAATATCTCTGGACAAAATATAATACAAACAAATTCAAAAGTAACCAAATGATTCAGGGATACTTATAAATAGATATTAAAATAAATTAAAGAGCCCAGGCCCAGAAATAGACACATATTTGTTCATCACAATCGGGAAACGAAATCGCGAGGCTTTCGCGGAAGATTTGTGGCATTAGGCGTGTATACCCCTTCGGCAAATGAGGCACTCAAATCACTAGATACACCGGGTAAATTGAAAAAAAGTATTAATCAATATAAGTCGTTTTCTGCTGTCTGTCTTTATGTATGCTTAGATTTTTCAAACAATGAAACAGACTTTCTACCGTTTTTTTTTATACAGTGATTCAAGAGGGTGGTGTATAGGTACATGTTTAATAACATAAGTTTGTCCACTCGTGCGAAGCTGGAACGGACTATTAGTCTTACATAGCTACAATACTACCTACACTGTTATATCTGAAAGACATCGAAAATGTATAAATGCTTGAAACCAAAATGTTTGTATATATCTAAGTCTTCTTAATTATTGACGTATATAAATATTTAGAGCCTTAAAATAAAGTAATTACTAATTTAACACAATTTTTATATCTATTTTTAACCAAATAAAAGGTTGACAATTCAATTGAGAGTTTTTTGTTACTTTTTCATATGTTTAATACGCTAACGACAAATCTATTTTGATGGTTGCTTTTTTGGAAAGATAGATCATAATTTTGTCAACAGCATCTCTGTCTCTAGCTTATGCAATATATGTTACATGAAACTCAAACTCACTAGCAGTATGTCTCTATAGGACAAACCGAGAATCTTTCGAAAATCGCTACATGACAATGAAATAATTGGAATTCAATTAATAAAGTTATATTGCGCATGAATTGTAACGCATTTTGTCAACTTGTCTTTTAAGAGCAAAACTTTTTTTTCAATTTATAGGAGTTGTAGGCGGTTGTAAGAGTTTATTTGTATCCGTTGGGACCTTCGATTTAATTCAAATTTAATAATAATCCGAAGACAATATCAATGTTTCCTCTAAGGCTACCTTTGTTGGAAGGCGTGTTTACAACCGTTTAGAATGGGTTTGATACATTTATCTAGGTACAATCAATAACAGTGATCCAAAGAGATATTTTTAAATATGTAATTCAACAGATATATAATTGCGAACGAAACAAAGAAACCGTGTTCTGTTTCATTAAAACATTCTTGACAGTTGTAAACACGCCTTTCGACAAAGGTAACCTTGGATGAAATTTTTGTTTTCATTTTCCGATCATTATTAAATTTGGATTTTATCGACGGTCCAGAAAGATGCAGACCAATTTTAGCAACCAGCCTTTCGTAGCAGTCTAGAACCCCTACTAAAAGCAATCACTCAAATTCCACGAGTAAATCTGCGTGAAATGGAATGACAAAAACATTTGCTTGCAAAGCAAAACAGCGACATAACTACTTCAAATGATTAATAGATAAGAGATATCCTCCCCTCCATTCTGATATCGCAACGGCCAATACTTACAATGTAATTTCCAGAGACCGTGTATGAGATCAGTGAAAAGTGTCAGTGAAATTTCCAAATATGCTCCCGTCGTGCAGCCGGACAGGACACTGACCTGAATTGGAGCGAATCGGGCAAACATTGTGTGTGTGTGTTAGTGTCAGGTGGCAATGACGCGGGGGACGGGTGTGCCCCCGCGCTTATCAAGAGATAAGGTGGAGGTTGATAACGGGGCGACGCTCGCAAACGGAGCCAAGTCTTCACCGTGACCAGGCCGCTTGGAACCCGGCGGCCGCCGCCCGCAATGCTACACTCTTTGAACGCACTCGCCGGCAAAATATCGCCGGGCGGCGGCCTAGATACGAACGCAAATAGGCACTCGCACCCCAACAGGAACCACAAGGCGTCATCGCCGTCGAACTACTCCAAGTCGAAGTAAGTGCTCTAGTTATGTATTATCTATGTTGTTCGTATCAACGACAGATAGGAAATGTAGGACACCTGATGGGAAGCATTTGGTTTGGACATTTGCGAAAATGTGTTAAAAAATATCTTCACTATATCCCGGAAGAGGTAGGCACAGAAACAACCAGGGCACCCACGACTAGCCGAAGACTTCAACATAATCACAGTGAATTGTATTTGCTGCTATAATAACTGCCACTGTGGTGTTGCTGTGCTTAATGATTGGTGTTTCAACTTAAAAGGTTATATCATATTTGGCAACAGTGGTCATGAAATTGTCATTTTTGATGTCTTTCTACTTCTAAGCATTGAGAAATATAACTACTTGTATACTTCCCAAGATGCAAATAATAGTAATTATTAATATCTTGAACAAATCGTTCAAAAGTACGCCTATTACATGCATGGGGTATTTGTCAACGATACCAACAGGTAGATATACTTTTTTTGATACCAGAATAAATTTATTAAACATACCCAGACCCAAAGATGCAGACAACTAAATGTTTATCATACATATGATTGTAGGGAATCGAACCCAAGCCTCGTGGTTGGTCAATGAAGTTAAGCGTGTACGCTTACCCCTCGACCAACCAGGTAGTTTTGTTGTTGTATGTGAATTATTTTAGCATAGGGGAGCTAACGAAAAACAGTCAAAATTGCGTGAGGGTATTTAAAATATGATAAATTGTCAGCCACTATGATGCAGGTTTCCAAGAAACTAACTCTAAAGATTGCCAGGTAGTGTAGGTTTTAAAAAGTGGTCTCTTTTACATTTAACAAATTGTTCATACCTTTCTTGCTTTGCTTAATTGATAATAAAATACTGACTTTTAAACATAAATTTCAACATTTCAAAATTAATAACGTTTAAATTAAGTTGGGTGAAATTTTAAATCATTGCCCCTGGGATTGTTTGTTGTCCAAACTGGGGACAGAACACGGGACCTCAAAAAGTCAAGTCGGACGCCAGACCGCTAGACCACGTAGGCAATACAATAGGTACTGAAAACATAAAGGTTTCATAATGAAACTCGGATATTGCATAGTAATGCATCATTGAACATTAAACAGAGTGATGTAACTGCAAACAGAACGGTAGCTTTCAAGTCCTGAAAAAGCAAGATAACAGACACCTATACTATAATTGTGAAACAAAGTGGGATTTGTTACATTACAAAGGGGCCGCTTGCATGTTCGCAGGTTAAACTTAATAGTGAGTTAAACTGTCGGAAACAAAGGGATTTAACGCAGGCTATAAGCTAACTCAGAGTAAAATACTTTACACAAGAACATGCAAATGACTTTTACAATCCTAGAACTGCTTGACCGATTTAAATGTTTTATTCTGCTGTCAAATCTCACTAGATGAGCTTGAGTAACGAATCCACCGCTTTACTCAAGACCCTGACCTGACATGACTTTGTACATAGTGACTAATGACGGTATATTGTATAAGAATTAACTAACTTGACATTGGCAAAGTAGTCGTGAAAAACGATCGAAAGCCATATTTATAAAAGAAAAAGAAGAATAATAATATAGAATTGGAAAACTAATATAAAAATCACATAGAACGGGGCGGCCGTATGGAATGTACCAAGACAAATCTATATTTATAAAAACTAGTGGTCGCCCGTTGGTCGAAATGCGACCATAATAAATTTTAACATCTTGTTGATAAGAACGCTTCTTCTTCATTTCTCAAGATCAACTACTTTGTTTCCAAAGTGTGTGGTGCGCCATCTGTGATCTTTTATCGTTATCATCGATTTGTTTGTGTGTGTCAAATGCATGGTAGTGTGGGTAATGTTTTATTTATTGACTTAATGACTTAATGTAACTACTTTAAATAAGCATTATTATTGAAAAATATTAGCGTTCTGCACTTTTCCTACACATAAACTATAAGTGTGCCAAATTTTATGGTCCTTCGTCCCCGCAATTTTTGTAAAAAGGGGTCCAAAGTTCTGGCTCACGTATTAATATATAGATAAATCCCCATTTTGACGGATGGACCAATTTTCCTAATTCTTTATTAGTTATGTAGGTTATTGTAAGAAGATTTTTATGAACAGGAAATCCGAGAAAATTACAGGGTAAGAGGGAAAAACAATGGTTTAATCTATATAAACTGTTAGTAGCTGTAAATGTCAAGGGATGCGAAGTTCGCCAGCGCTCCTAGGTTTCTAATAAAATACCGTTGCCCGGGATTATGTGCCCTGTCGGTGATAAGCCTTAGACATTGTAGGACTTCGTATCTTCGGCTAGGTGACCTGGTTGTGCCTCTGCCTACTTCTTCGGGGATAAGGATGTGAAGATTCTATTCTATATATATATAAATGCCACTTTTGGTTATAGTTTTATAACTCAAAAACGGGCTCACCTATTCAAACCAAATGTTTAGGCTTTGTTCGGACTATTTAGTAGATGATTTATGCCTGATGGTTTATGTATGTGTATGTTTACATAATTCATTTATCTCATTTTTTTAACAAATGAATTCAGTAGATGGCGGATCATTTCGTTAATGGGCATTTTACAGTCGAATTGAAACTTTTTTTCAGATGGAGATTGTGCTGTAATTTTAAAAACTTTTTTGAGTTGTTTTTTGTTTGTTTTTTTTGTTTTGTTATGTCATTCGTGCGGTCATATACGTAGCAAAAGCAATAATTGGTACATTTTGGACATATGATACAAAACCCAATACGAACATTTTCATCGGTTTGTCTATTCATTTTACCCGCAAAAGCGACTAAACGTTTTTTTTTAACAATTATAGTCCTGTCAAGTTACTCTTGAAACACGATTTCATGCAAACTAAAAATTGAAACGTGTTATATCATTTTAGGTATTCTTAAACGCAAAATTAACATTTAGTGAAAAAAACAAAACCTATTCAATTTGTTGATTTTCTTTTAGGCCACCTTAAAACGTGTGCGCAGTCGTTAGCAACAGCTAGTTACAAGTATAGCCCTTTCACATCACTACATAGTATAAAACAAAGTCGCTTCCTCTGTCCCTATGGTCCCTTTGTATGCTTAAATCTTTATAACTACGCAACTGACTTTGATGCGGTTTTTTCAATAGATAAAATGATTGAAGAGGAAGGTTTACATGTATGATTCATAACCGTGCAAAGCCGAAGCGGGCCGCTAGTGTTAAAATAGAACAGTCGTTTAAAACTAAACGACCTCAGATAGTTCTATCAAAATATGAATGTTAAATAAAAACCAAGTTGAATATGAATTAACGAATCTTTATCGACTTACGGCCAATATTAATAATCAATCCTAATCCAAAACTTGCTGTCCAAGATTGATATTTTGATCTATTTTTGTGTTATCGCTGGCCAATAACATATCTGTGGACAGGATAAATATGGCAATTAGGTATAGGATAGGCCGCCGGATACGCAGCTATCTAGATTGCTTGAAATCCATTAGATTGAGATACATTATTAACATTGGCCGTCATCCGATAAAAGAATCGATGTCTAGTTAGTATGTGTGTGGATCTTTACACAAAATCTGAAGAAATTGCACAAGGTACAAGAATAATTATTTTAAGTTTAAGGTTTGTCTTGGTTTGTCTTCGCCGACAAATCATAGTTCCGATCAACTTGCGAGTGACTTGAAGAATAAATAGATTAAAAAAATACCATCTTATTAATAAACAATGTATTGTAAATATGAACTTAATAGAATTAAAGATATCTTTATTGTCGAGGAATTTATATCGCTGTTTTTCCTCATGTCTGGCCTGATTTGGAAACGGTGGTAGTACAAGGGAGATAGGTTCAGGTCCTGATTGCCGGGAAGTTTGTTTTGCCATTTCTTCTCCTGATTGGCTAGGCATGGAAAGGTCAAAAGGTTGCAGTTTGCGGTAGATAGGGTTAAATTTATAACATTTTTGAAATGTTTGGTACTAAGTAGTAACATTGGTTATAAATATAAATTATTTGCTTAATAGCTAAAATACTGAAATATTTTTAACCCAATTGTGGTAGAATATGTTGGTATAATTAACATTTTCGTAACGTCATAAATCATATTAGTTTCATTTTCTTTCAACAAAGATTAAAGTACTCTTAAATTATTAGATTAAATTAAAGGTTTTACCATCTGTATTACAATGTAGTTAAGACCATAATGTCAACTTAAATTATTGAGTACTTTGAGACCATACACTCGTATCTATATACTATTTTTACTAGGTATCAATCTGAAACAGGCTAGGAATAACATCACACTAAAATAAACTAAATGCAATCAGACTCGGAAGTACGCCTTTCCAAATAAAATAGAAATTTAAAATCTATTCACAAATTTCGCAACGGTGAGATCCGGGATAGAGTAGAATTGAAAGAAAATATCGGTTTAAAAATGAAAAATGTTATGTCCGGTGTTTCGGTCACACGGAAAGAATGACAGACTAAATATTTACAAACCAGATATACAATGCGAATTTGACTAGATATAGGTACCCGGGGAAATCTAGGTAGACATTCCACGATCTAACCACTCGGGTTATTCCAAGAGTGATGTCCAGAATTTCCGAAACCAGCTTGTTTCTACGAAAAGATTTATGAATGTCATGGAAGCTGGGCAGATCTTCAAGAACCGTGACGTTTGGCACTCGATACTCTCTGGTCACCTCGCGTAAGAAACTTGGTGTGAAGATGCGAATGTATGTATGTGTGTATGATTCACGACATACCAATAAATCGACTAAAATAAAAATTATACGCTGTCCGATATTGCTTACTATTCAGAAGAAGTCTTAACTATTAGCCAAAATACTTGAACTAAAAATATTCAATCATACATGATAGCTACACATTGCCGTATTATACAGAAAGTTGCAAAAATTACACAGGTACTTAAGAAATTCTTACTTTGGAAAACACTCGAATAACACGCACATCCTCAACAGTAACAAGTAACGATATCAAGCGACCTAAAATAGTATCGTCTTGATAAGATACCGAATGCAAACAATGATTTTGTACCAAAGAATACCATGACTACGTCTTGATGACGTCATACATACGTCACACTGACTGAATAGAGTAAACCTTCTGTCTAACTCTTGATTTTATATATCTACATATATAACAATTAAAGAGCAGTTAAACTGTAAAAAAACTTTTAAAAACCGATCTAATGGTCGTACTATAGCGATATACTGTAACGTTTATGTTGTCTATAGAAAATGCTTATCTGTGACCATCAGCAAAACCGCCTGCTTGTTAATTGTATTATAAGAAAAAAACGGGTTGCATTCCGGGAGTGCCGGCAGAAGTGAAAACTTGAATATTACCGTTCTACATTTTTGACATTTTGGAATGGTTGGGGAAGAATTTATGTGGTAGTATACAATATTCATTTATTGCGCTATTGTACACAAACATAACAATACGAACATTCGCGCAAGCGCCCTGCGCCGTCTTATGAATTTTCGTCACGTGACATCACGAAATTTCAGGTCGCTTGTCCTGACGCGAGTTTAGAAGTTTTTACCCATTCCAATAAAAATGCACAACGGCGCTTAAGAAGTTTTCACTTCAATAAAAGAGGCGTCTTAATAAATTTGTTAATAACTCCTTAACTCGGAACATGACAGTGGCGGTTTCAATGCTAGTGCCAAACTCGCCTCTACAAAGTTGCTTGGCAGTAAAGCAGTTCAAAGGAGATCGGATACCAACCGGATACCTGATATGAATACGCTCTAAAGATATTGAAAATATTTCACATTCGAATTTAATAATGTAACATCGAAAATTCTTCAACGCGTGTCGTCAACTCATTTTGCACTGCTGACAGAAAGTCGGGATGTAATATTTGTTTCGTCTAAGGGGAATTACACATTATTAAATTTTCTCAATGTAGAAACTTTATAGGAATGCGCTCCTGTTTAGGATTCGCTATAATATATAAATTGTCGCGTTGATTCCAAGTTGTTATTTTTTAAATACTAAGGCCTACTTGCACGATCGTAGGTTAACTTACTTAACCCTAGATTAGCTTCCAATATAGGGTTAAATCATTATTTTCTCTTGCGCAGCCTCGAGGTACACAATTCTGAGTATAGGACATAACTACTCGAGTTAACGGGTTAGAAAGGAATTAAAAAATTTCGCCACGGGACTTGAATCCTCAGTAGCTCAATTGGTTAGAGCATTCGTCGGCTTGAGACGAAAAGTTACAGGTTCAAATCCTGTCTGGGGCGAATTTTTTTCTTTCTTTAAAATTTTTAGAAATTTATCCCAAGCACAGGGCAAGTGCTAAAATAAAAATAAACTACTTAATTGTTTTCACAAATTGTAAGCTGTAATGTAAGCTGTCCAAACTATTGAGTAACAAACCACTAAACACGATGTCCTTTTGAGTCTGACATAAAGAAAAAGACATAAATAACAAATTCCTGTTGCGAGAAAGACATGAGAATACTTATGCTTATACGTTATTCGCCCTTTCGTATTTGGCTGGATGTAAAAAGAACGAATGAATTTAAGATTACAGAGTAAAAATGTTGGGTTAGTATACCTGGGAGTTTATAACCTGGGATAACTCCCAATATAATTATCCTACGAATACCGTGCAAGTGGGTCTAAGGGCCATTTGCAGGTTCCTTGTTTAAGTTTAATAAAGGGCTAAACTGTCAAATATATATTATAAATATATATTAGAAGCCAATTTTGAGTTAAATATTTAGTCTAAAACCGTGAAAGTGGACCGAGTATGTTTTAACCTCTAATATTACGAGTAGCTTTTGTCGGGGGCTGTATATATTTTTACTTCTTAAGAAACAATAATATTTAAAAAAAGAAAATTATTCATTTTCTTACTATGTAACGCATTAAAAATATGACTTAGAAACAGTATTCATTTAACACATACAAAACTGACATT
>NJDC01000209.1:46984-67482 GCA_002245475.1 Calephelis virginiensis | reverse complement strand
CAAGATAAAATTTTCTTAATAATGTATGTGCAACATTTGGTAAAAATAAATATTTTCTAAATTTAAAATTATTCTGTCCATTATTTTTTTATGCAACGATTTTTTAATAAACTAAATTTATTATAAAATATGTTTCGTCTCAACTATCAATTCAATTATCAACTCAGTGCTGGCCGACACAGGTTTGAATCTAAGACTACAATACATATACAGATGATCCACTTTGTTATTTTTTTAATTGCTTAAACAAATCTATATAAATAAAAGATAGTCGTATTAGTTACACTATTCAACCAATTTGGCTGAAAATGTATATGTACCTCCCTATACATTTTCAGACATAATTTCAGCCAGTTTAGAAACAGCAGATGGACTTAGGTTTCATTTTATCCCGTTCAAATGAGAGAAAAATAAGAAAAAAACATCTTAAAAAGTTCATTGAAACAGCTAGTATTACATAAAATAAAACATAGGTAATTTGTACATATAAAATGTAAAGTACATAACTTTAAGCCAATTCTCTTGCAGTATTGCCAGGGAGTATTGAGTTACAAAACAAATATGGAAGTAAGCCTAGTTGGTATTTATCCATACCATAAAATACAAACAGGTAAAGAAGATACCCCACTGATTAAAGATTAAAGAAGCGTGATTAAAGAAGAAAGGAAACGTAATTTAAACTAATACCTAATCACTGAAATATTGTAATGAAATTAAATTGAATTAAAATTATTTAAGTACCATATAAACCTTCCTCTTCAATCACTTTATGTGTGTTTACTGTGCAATTCCGATATTTTTTACCCCGTATAACACCTTTGTGGAATCAGTTACCGAGGGCGGTATTCCCAAACGATTATGACTTAGGAACCTTCAAGAAAAGAGCGTACTCATTCCTTAAAGGTCGGCAACGCATCTATGATACTCCTGGTGTTGCGGATGTCCGTGGGCGGAGGTGATCACTTTCCATCAGGTGACCACTTGCTCGTTTGCCTCCTCTTCTATAAAAAAAAATATTGAAAAAAATGTATCAAAATCCGTTGCGTAGTTTTAAAGATTATAGCATACAAAATGACGTAGGGACAGAGGAATCGACTTTGTTTTATACCTACTATATAGAGATGTGTAATAAGACGATGTTACAACATTATTTAAAAGTACAAACATACTCTACCACATTGTGATGTGCAAACATTTTAACATTTACAGGAATGTTATTTAAATTTTTTTTCATATCTATCTTCAGAGGTACAACTACCAGCACACTAGCTCAAGAAGTGTCACAATGTGATACGCGGCAAACCTGTCGTCAACCGGGCACATAATCAATCCCGAGCAACGTTATTTTTATTAGAAAATTTAACATATAATATTTCCCATATTTCCATTTGTTGCCCGACCCGTATGTCAAACCTAGAAATGTCAAACCTCGTGAAGTCAAATCCAACGACCGGACCGCTAGAAAACAGAGACGATTTCAATCTTTAGTTATTATCAACATTATATTTTCAACGTTACATACCATACAAAGCGTTATAGAGAAATTTATTTGTAGAGTTTTAACAATTTACAAACAATTAGAGTGCTTAACTTGAATTCCGATGGGGATATTCAGTTTGTAGCCGGGAATTGTTTGGTTAACTCCACGTAATGTATGGGAAATTGTAATTTTATAGCCGCATTGTGTACTTCGTGGACCACTGTTTTGTTCAGCAAATCAGTATTAACACATACATGCATACATAACATACATATCTTCACGCCAAGTCCCTTACGGGGTAGGCAGAGAGTATCGAGTGCCAGACCTCACGATGACCGCCTCGTTGGTCGAGTGGCTAGCGTACTCGCCTAACTGCTTCGACGATCCGCGAGGCTTGGGTTCGATTCCCGACGGGGGCAGGTATTTATGTGATGAACATTTAAATGTCTGCATTTCCGGGTCTGGGTGTTTATTAAATGTATTCTGCTATTTATTTAAGTAATTCTATGTATTAGTATTGCAGACTAACACCCATAATACAAGCATATAATTTGCTTACTTTGGGGTTAGATTCAATTTGTGTAACTTGTTCAGGGATATTTATTTATTTATAACAAGAATAGCAAGAATAGGATCCTGACAAACCTGTCTTGCTTCCTTCACATTCGTAACCCTTTTCATACAAACACGCAGGTTTCGGAGACTCTTGACACCACCCTCGGATAATATCCGATTGATCTGATCGTGAAATGTCAGCCTTGGTCTCCTCGGGTACCTACATCCATCCACATTCGCATTGTATATCTACTTTGTCAATCTATTAATTAATGAATTAATAATTAATCAGCCTTAATAATAGGCTATAAATATAGGCTTAGGAGCTCTTGTCAGTTTGAGTCGGACAATTCGAATTCTGGAATGTTGGCCATCTTCATGGAGTCGATTCCGAATCGTTTGATCGCTCACTTGTCTTTTAGTAGACTGCTTATTGATTTTGTAGGGTTCGAACGGTAATTGTACGATCCCGATGGGCAGTTAATCCGATATATCTGTCTTCTTGTTTACGTAAATTTTATTTGTTTGATGCGGAATGGTTTCGAATTGGTCCCATAAAAATTTGATTCAGGTAGGTCTATTAGTTTTTTTTATTTTACGAGCATTTATTTATTTATTTTCACCTATCCCGATGTTGGATTCAACCAGATCTCGCAGGTAAATTTGATCCACTTCGGTTACTTAGTGACATTATCACAGACATATCAGCATTCAGCAACATGATATAAATATATTTATTTACTTATTAATAAGCTTACCCTACTATTACGGGCCATCTTAACCTAATGCGTAGCCATCCTTAAAACTAAACTAGTTATTATATATCTTATAACAAAAGCGACAAATAATTATTACTATTAACACTTATTAAGGTTATTAAGGTTTAGTAAGGTTATATTATATATAGCCTCAAACCAATCTATAGTGATATTTACTTATAAAATTATTAAATTAAATTACATCAGCAATAAACTAAAAAGCAAGGCCCCATACTTAGTCAGCCAGAAGAGTCAATCAGCGCACTCCCCCGTTCCATGATTACTATGAAATATTGCGCTCTAAAGTAAATGTCTTAAGCGCCAAATCACTATTTTTGACACTATAAAAGTAATTTGAAAAAAAATAAAAAAACTGAAACTGTTATCTTTTAGGTACAATACTTATCTATGATTATGTTAAATCTGGTGTCGATATTTTCATAATTGAAGTAGACAGATGGGTTTTGCTTTCAAAAAGGGTTAACTTTTTGATTTTTTCCTATCGAGCAAAGTGAAATGAATCGTGTTTGGAAACACTAGTCTTATGAAGCATATTAATGTTAATCTTGTGTATTTTTGTCGCCAAGATCCTTAATTGCTTTGTACGAAAAAAACAGTATATTGCTGACGTATTTTAGCATACATGGCCCCTTAAATAAAAATAACTTCGTAAAAAAATAAAAATTTTATACTACATCTAAATAATAGATTTATATGTCCTATTTACTAATACATAGGTTTAAAGTCAGTGCCAAGCCAATTTAAGACTTACCTATATAATTATTAGTTACATTTGGTTTTATTTGGCTTGGTACCGACTTGAAACATATAAATAATAGGTAGTATGTAATTTATATTAAATCTATATTATTTTTTACATTTTAGTTTTGAAGTCAGGTTTTTTAACGTAATAAGTATTACACACTTAACTGAAAGATCCGTTGATAAACATTACTTTGCTCGAACACAGTTTTAAAATAGTACCAAAATAAAAATTTTTCATTTTCAAGGTTTCACCGAATCATTGACATTTTAAGTTTATTAAATTAACTGTAGTATTTCATAAACAAAGTGTGTAACAGTAAACATAGTAAAATTAATCAACCTTCTTTAATTTTAACGAACTAAAACACATTTTCAACGATTTTCAATTTTAACAGGACAACATTATGATACCAATTTGTAATTGTGTGTTTCCATTGTTTCAGTGGGATGAACATGAGCATAAACAACAACAGCACCAGCATAAATAATAACAATAATGACGAGAACCTGGAAATGCCCGATCCCGATTACATTAAGGTAAAATTTTGTTTGATTTTATTTTTACTCTCCAAAATAAATGTGATATTCATAATGCAACTGTATTTTGTCTATACTAATATTGTAAAGAGAAAAGATTTGATTTTGTTTGTTTGTTTGAAATGAATAGGTACCAAAACTACTGGACCGATTTCAAAATTATTTCACCTTTAGAATGCTAGATTATCCCTGAGTGACATAGGCTTTGTTTCATCAAAATCAGTGCTGTAGAAGCCAAGTTACGCAGGAGAAGCTGCGAGAAACTGCTAGTTTATTCTACGTTTGTTACATGATTGCTCGGCTAACAGCTAACCGACTTTGATGGTTCGGTTTCTAAAAAATAAGGTCTGGATTCCAAGCCGTTTTTACGTTATTTTTATCATAATCAGTGTTTTTTTATGATATCGGAAGACAAACAAGCAGACGGATCTCCTGGTGGTAAGAAATTCACGCCGCCTAGAGACACTAAGGGTGGTAATGGTGCGTTGCCAACTTGAGACCGGGATGTAGGCCTCAAGCAAAAGTAAGTTTACCGGCTACCTTACCCTCCAAACCGGAAC
This sequence comes from Calephelis virginiensis, assembly GCA_002245475.1. Lineage (NCBI taxonomy): Eukaryota > Metazoa > Arthropoda > Insecta > Lepidoptera > Riodinidae > Calephelis > Calephelis virginiensis. The sequence continues at coordinate 62,827 of NJDC01000209.1, read as the reverse complement.
ACGTCATGACGTTATGGCGACAGGAATAGGTAAGGCGGTGGTACCAATCCGGGTGAGTCGCTGCGTAACTCTACCACCTAGTCAGATCTCACGGTGTTAGTGACGGTAAGCCTGTGCTTGCCTTGTACGAGATGCCTGGCAGGCGGGCAGATGGTCTTTTCTGCAAAGAAGCCCGGACCAACACTTGAGTACTTATTAATGCATAGCTTTTCGCTTATATTGAAGACCTCATTATTGATATTAATATTGTTTGACATCGTATTAATCATCCACATAAACGTCGTGGTACCCAATTACATAGTATGAGTCGCTTTTTGCAATTTCATAACGCATATTGCAGTCTAGTGGTTCGGTGTAGGACTTGACTTCACGAGGTGCGAGATTTGGTAGCCGGTTCGGGCGATAAAATGGAAATGTTTTAACTTTCTTATATAAACAATGTCGCCTTGAATTGGATTTATGCTTGGTTGAGGATAGCGTTACTACCAAACTTACTGTGGGACTTAGTGTCTTCGTCTACAATTTATTTAGAAACACTTGTACTTTCCACATTATATTTTACTATTTTTTTTATTTTTATGGTTTAGCCAACCTGTTTCGCTATACAAGCATCATCAGGGCTATATATAGCGAAACCGGTTGGCTAAACCATAAAAATAAAAAATAAACAAACATATTGTGGAAAGTACAAGTGTTTCTGAATAAATTGTATCAAGAATGGAATTCCACCAAGCACCGACGATAAGATGTATAGAAACTGTCTTCATCTAGTTGTGGGTATTCTGGTTGCACATCTGCCTACCTCTTCGAGATAAAAATGCTAAACTTTATTCATATCAACACTTAATTTGTTTGCGATTTTAATGTTAACTATTTGAAGTAAATCCTGTTGTCATTATAAACGCTTTAAAAGAAGGAGAAGTTTCTCAACTTGTCTTCAAGATTTTGTTTTATTTCTTATGTATGTTACTCCATTGCTCGTGTTGGTCCGGGCTCCTTTGTAGAATAGACCATCTACCTTCCTTGCTAGGCAGCTCGTGAAAGGTGAGCATAGGCTCACCGTCACTATCACCGTGACATCTGACTAGGTGGTAGAGTTTAGCAGCGACTCGCCCGGATTGGTACCACCGCCTTACCTATTCCTACCGCCATAACGTCATGACGTGTTCCGGTTCGGGGGGTAAGGTAACCGGTAAACTTACTTTTGCTCGAGGCCTAACATCCTGGCCTTAGGTTGGTAACGCACCAGTACCAGCTTTGATGTCTCTAGGCGGCGTGAATTTCTTTCCATCAGGAAATCCGTCTGCTTGTTTGCCTACCAATATCATAAAAAAAACGACAAACAGATTTTGATAGTTCTATTTTTTAAAGTCGGACATGGTTCTAAAATGGTCAGATATAGATTGTGTGACAACAAATTAAAACTGTTTTACGTATCACTTATAATATATTACTTTGTAAATAGCCTACCGGTTTCACTTATACAGCCTCATCAGGGCTGAATAATATGAGTGATACGTGAAACAGTACAAGTGTTTCTTTGGTTAAAAATATGAATATTTGGAAGTTTCACCAAGCGCCGACGATGGAAAATATCAAAGAAATTAAGAATTAAGAATTACTAGACGCTGTAATACTTAATTTTAAGTTGGTATTTTGCTGCATCACTACATCCTTCTAATATTAGAAATGCGAAAGTTTATGTTTGTTTGTCACACCTTCAAGCAAAAACTGCTAAACCGATTTCTGTCAAATTTGGCACACACAACACAACGTCGTAGAGGGTAACTTGAATTAACACAAAGGTTGAGTTTTGTCCCGAAAAAATGTTCCTATATGATCATTAGCCTCGTGGGCAAAAGCTAATCCTATTATTATTATTATAAATGCGAAAGTTTGTAAGTATGGATGTATGGATGTTTGTTACTCTTTCACGCTCGAATGGCTGAACGGATTTGTCTGAAATTTGGAAAACAGATAGATTGTGACCTGAATTAACATATAGGCTATTTTTAATCCCGATCGCATACCGGATTTCTGTGAAAACGCGGGCGAAGCCGCAGGTAGCAGCTAGTTCTATATAAAACAAATTTACATACCACTCACTGTCTCTACCTATAGTAACACCTTTAAAACTACGCAACAGATTTTATTGCTTTTTTTTTAATGAATAGAGTGAATCAGGGTGAAGGTTTATATGTATTAATAATATAGAAGTTTGTCCACCTGTGCGGAACTAGGACGGACTGCTAGTAAATAAATAGTAAATCTCCAAAGAGTAAGGCAGAGACACAACCAGGGCACCCATGACTAGTTGAAGTCACTAAATCCCACAAATGTGATAGGTGGGTAAGCCTATCGCCAACAGAGCACATATTCGGAACATTTTTTTTTTAGAAAATTGAAAATACAAACTTTATATATTTTGTTGCCCTACCCGGGGATCGAAACCGGAACCTCAAGAAGTCAAGTGCGACGCCGGACCGCTACACCACAGAGGCGATAATGCGTTTTAGTTTATAAAATGGTTGAATTTGGACCAATACAATTTCACAATGGTTTTTAATGTTACGTTCCTCAGTTAATAAATCAAATGCATTGTCCAGATCACACCAAAGAAACCAAATGGTCTCACAATAACCTGTTTACATAAAGAGGTTCATATAAATTTTACATGAGCTTTGACCCTCGAATCTGTAATTCAATGATAATCGCTTATTTTTCTTGTCGTAGGTACAAAAACAGCGAAATTCTTAGAAAGCCCAACGTAAACAAAACTATTATTTTGCGCAGTTATAGTCAAAATATCGTTCGTTGTTTTACAAATAGCGAAATTTAAATGCCAAAAGTAAAATAATATTTGACAGTTTGTCTCCAGTCTCTGGAAGTAGTAAACTGAAATTGAATTTCGAGATTATGAAAAGTTATCTTTTTATAAACAAAATTCCCGTGTCACAATTATAGTTACCGTACCCCTCTGAAACGGCTTGACCGGTTCTCATGAAATTTTGTGAGCATGTTGAGTAGGTCTGAGAATCGGCCAATATCTATTTTTCATACTCCTAAGGGTTAAGAGTGACTCACCCCAACTTTTTTTTATAGCAGAATAATGTTTGCCGGGTCAGCTAGTATTTATCTAAAAACAAATATTTCTAGTGGTTATCGCATCATGACTCAACAGATGGACCGATTTTGCAATTTTTTTTTGTATTGCTGTTTTTTCATTCAGGAGAAGGTTCATTCGAAACGAAAACCGGGTAAAATGTAGGAGAAATGGAAAAATATTACTTTAATTTTTCTTACTACTAGTAATATCAATCAATAGGAAGTTCGCCGAGTTGGATGTTGTATACATATAAAGGAAAGTCGTATTAATTACAATATTTATAAGTTAAGAACGGACAAAGAGATTTGGTTAAAAATTTATTGGGAACTTGCTAAGACGGATAACAAAAAGTATCCTACGAGTACTTTTTATCCCGCTTGATTACGAGAAAACTAGAAAAAAAATTCTTCCCTTACAATCTGAACGGGTGCGACGAAGTAGGTACGCCGAAACATCTAGTTGTTAATATTGTTAAACATACAAATGTATGTATGTGGGGGAAGAGATGTAACTTGCCGCTTTTAAATTGTATGATGAGTTGCATAGTCAAATGTAACGTAATTTAACCATACAGGATTTAACCATACAGGGTTAAATGTAACGTAATTTATTATTTAACCATACAGGGTTAAATAAAAATACAGGGTAACTCAGGGTTAAGCCCAGGGACGTGTAAGTGGCGAAAAGTTCCACGACCCAGAAATAGTAATTATACTATATATTTACTAGCTGCCTGCTCCGGCTGCACTCGGATGGTAACTTTTTTTTATCATAAATTGAGATAAATGTAAGCTATCCTATCTTTCAACTAGGATCAAACTGCACACGGTGTGCAAATTTGTTTGAAATCGGTTAAGTAGTTTAGGAGTCCATTGCGGACAAACAACGTGACACGTAACTTATATATATTAACATTATACATATTATATTAAACTTTTGTGGAACTGAATGTTAATAATTAACTAGCATTGTGTCCATGAGTACAACATAACACAAATCGGATTCTAATTTCCAATTTGGCGTGAAATCGGGATTTAATAGAGTAACCGTTCTGGATCAATTTTAACGGAATTTTGCCTGAAGATACTCAATTAGATTATACTTAGACCTAAATAGCAAGAATTCAAAATTCTAGCCATTTGCGAAGTTTTGAATAACCTGTACTCATGACCCCGGTACACAATCTCTCCTACACATCTCCTGTACAAATAAATAAAATTGGAGTGTCTGTTTGTTATATTAAAATACTTAGCTGGTTTTTACTACAAGCTTATGAATGTATATACAGTACGTATACCAAAATAACATTTTTTACAATTTTTGCCTGTCCGTTTATAGCGCCTAAACTCTGAAACGGCTGAACCAATGTTAAAGGGTTTCAACTAGCAGATAGCTGATGTAATAAGAAGTAAACTTTATTTTACAAAAATAATCTTACTACAACTTCGTTCAGCGAAAGTGCATAAATGAAATTGTCATGAAGAAATTAGTGTGTTGTGTATTTCCTCGTCCCCGTCCAATCTCATTAAATGAGCTTGAGTAACAAAGCCATCGCTTTACTTAAGACCCGGACATGACTCTTTTTGACAATTTATGTTTAATTGTGGATTTGAAACTCGATTTTTTTTAATGGTTGAACTTGATGCGAACAAACATTGCAACTTGACTCAAAGCAAATCCTAACGATAATGCCAAAACCTAAAAAAAGAAAAAAAAAGTTGAGAGGTGTCAAGGGACACCCGGATGGAACGAAGTAGAAGAACGAAGAAGAAGAAGAAGAACGAAGAAAAAAAAAAGAAAATAAAAATATAAAAAAAATAAGAAAAATTGAAAATGAAAAATAAAAAATAAAAAAAATTGTCCGACCCGGGATTCGAACCTGGGACCTCATGCAGTCAAGTCCAACTACTTAACCGCTAGACCACAGAGCAAAAAGTGTCGTGACAACATTTTCGTAAGAAATTTTTCCGTCTAGCCCCCATTCACAACGCGCAATAAGGAACTTCGTTCCAATATGTAAACTAAATGACATTTTTGTTAAGTTGTACGCAGACGAAGTTGCGGGCACAGCTAGTGTTAAATAAATTTAAGTGGCACAAATGTTTAACCGGTCCAACTCTGCTATTCAAAGTCCTTTAAGCGTTTGACTAATGCACTCAGCTTTTTCGTTTATATCCACGGATCCGGATATCCGTGTACACTGGATTTATATTAAAGCTGTGTAGATTCTCGGCGTCTTCAATAATACATACATTTACATACTGCGTTATAGGTTTAAGTTCTAGTTTTATTCAGACATTTTAATTCTAGCACAATTTTTTAAAGATAATAAAATTTACACTGAATAAGATTTGGTACATATGATGTATGATGCTTATGAGAATCCGTATCATGCAATGAAGTTTTTTAATTCCTTTCATCTTTATTTGATTGTTTCACATATATCTTTGGTGTATGTGTATTTGTTAAAAAAAACATAATTTGTTTCAAACTAATACTGAAGTCCTAGCTTTTTACATTTTAGAAATATCGAGAAACTCTTTGTATAAAAGTATCTTCACACCATAACCCCGAAGACGTAGACAGAGGTACAACCAGGGCATCCACGACTAGTCGAAGACACTAAGTTCCACAATGTGACAGGTGGCAAGCCTATCGCCAACCGAGCATATCTCCAATCCCGAGCAATGTTATTCATATTAGAATAAGGTAAAAACAAATTTTTCTACTACTCAAGAAGTCAAGTCCGACGCCGGACCACTAGACCACAGAGGCGACCCATTCGTAAATACGACCAATATCTTAGGATAAAGATAAAACGTCACTTCTGTTAAAAATATTTCGAAATAAGTTATGTGACTGTTGGATAAACCATAATATTATTATGTATCAAGTATTATGCAAAAGTATCTTCACGCCGATATCCCCGAAGAGGTAGGCAGAGGTACGACCATGGCACCCACGACTAGCCGAAGATACTAAGTCCCACATTGTGATAGGTGGCAGGCCTATCACCAACCGGGCACATTTCCAATCCCGACCAACATTTTATTTTCAATTAGAAAATTGGAAAAATCCAATTTTCTTTTTGTTGACCGACCCGGGATTCGAACCGAGGACCTCATGCAGTCAAGTCCAACACCCGGACCGCTAGACCACAGAGGCGATGAGTATTATGCATACACACATAAACGCATACATGCATACAGTCATGGTCCCTCAAGGGGTTGACATAGCGTATCGAGTGCCAAATATCCACGTTCTTGCAAACTTCGAGAAAGCCAGGCTTTCAGTACCCTTTTCATAAAAACACGCATTATCAGTGGGTTGTGTCAATTACCCGAAGTTGGTGTGTTTGTATGAAAAGGGTAATAAGTGTGGAGGAAGGAAGGCAGGTCTGCAAGGTCGTGAGATTTGGAACTCAATACGTTCTGCTCTGAAGGTATGTGGGTGATGAGAATTTTTTTTTATAAGTTCAAACAAAACAAAAAAAATTGATTATGAAGAAAACATTTTATTCTTTAATAGCAAGGTCTATGATTATTTGATTAAATATTAATGTCATGTTCACTAAAACACCTTTGCAAATAATGTAGATATTATTTAAAAGTACTGTTGGTTAATATAAAAAGTGTTATAGTCAGTTAACCTTAAAACACCTTTAATTTACAGTAAATTAAAGGTATATTTTTTAAATAATACCTACATTATTTGCAAAGGTGTTTTAGTGAACATGATATTAATCTTTAATCAAATAAACATAGACTTTGCTATTAAACAATATTCATAGAAATGTTAAAAGGACACAATTCTTTCATTTTGCGTAGATACTCGTATAATCGTTTACGCAGCGCACGCCATGGAAGCTCTAAAAACGAAAATTATTTGGGTTTGGCTTCAGGTCCTAACAATTCTGATTATCATTATCTGTCTTTTTTTAAAAATGCTTTGGTGCTTGCTCCTTGATGTTTGTAAAGTTTCTATTCAATATGATCTTTAAAAGTGGGTGAAAAAGACGTTCTATGATTCCATTACTTAGATACGTAGCTACCAACGAGCTCCTTTAATATAATGATTAAATAAAACTCAAAAGTGAATAATCGGACCTTGATAAAATTTACATGAGACCAAACATGTCCTTCCGTTAAAAAACACAATAAAAGAAACACACATTGGTGGTAATTTTGTTGCGCACTCACTAAACTAATTTTAAGTTATCCCTGTCTTCTTTCAACTAAAGTAACACAAGGAGACAGGACACTTTTAGTGCTGTCAAATTAGACCGTACACGTCATTTCTACAGACGTTTAATCTATTACTCAGAAAACGTTGATTAAAAACATCACGATTTGACATGTCCGCACTAATCTGACACGTCTAAACTGTTCCATCTCTTTTGTTTTTGTTTCATTTGAGAAAGATAGCATGCATCTAAAATTAGTTTAGTTTGTGAACAGCAGAATCACCACCATTGTTTGCAGAGTAATCGTGTGACAAATGAGTTGGTCGCCCTTCCTTTATGGTTATAAATACCTTTAGTTCAATGTGCTTACTTATGATTGAGAATTTATAAATGATAATTTGCAATGTCATAGAAAATTTATTGATGACGGGACGGGGGATAGGTTGCAGTTTAGTGGTAGACTCTGTAACTACCATTAAACTGCAACCTATCCCCCGTCCCGTATTATCGGAATCCGCCGATCCGATAACAGTGACCAAAGCGTACCTCTCAAGTCCCGCTCAATCCTAATACAAAATCACGTGATACCACACTACACCGCCGCTGGTCTCAACGACGAAGATTGTCTGCAAGCGGAGTCACAACCCCTCTAAATAACCAACCCAGTAATCAGAACTTAGCCGGTCTTCCAAGAGACAGGTCATTGGTGATGGCGTTGTAGATAACAGTCAAATCCATCTAAATAACGATGTCTTGGACTGAAGACTCTGATCCTTAACTAAGTCCGGTGAAATTGTAAAAACCGCGAAGTTAGCAACAATGTAGTCATTTAAAAAAAAGGAACTCAATAAAATCTTTCTTGTCAAATCGTATTCTCAATCGTCCTGTTGTTGAATAATAAATAGTAATTAAATAATGATTTTTCGTAAATTCATATATTTGCACACCACAAGTTGGTAGTAAATATATTGGTATACCTAAACAGTTTTGTAATTAACACCCACATTTCGCAATTTCAAGAGTGGAATAAATTTCCGGACGGAATAATTCAAGCATTTTCCTTAAATTGCTTTAAGAACGAACTTGACATATTTCCAGACCTCAAGATGTATACATCAACTAATTATGCATCAGCAAATTGCAGGCATGTTTTCATACAATTTAAACAAATCTTTAACCGATCCAACTTCGCAATACAAATCCCTTTGAGCACATGAGTAATGCAGCCGATGTTTGGTAAGATCCGCAAATACGAATAACCCTGTACTTACACAGGGTTTACAAATAAACTTGTGCTATCCTATTAATAGGCATAGACTAAAGTACTCTCATCTAATTATTAATAAACACGGAGCAAAGTGCACCAAGGTTCAGCCTGGTATTATAATCTTTATTACAATGTGTTAGAGACTATAATATGAAGCAAATTTTACTCCTAAGTTAGTCCATGTTTATTGATAAGATAGTCAAGATTTAAGTTAATGTTAAAGTCTAATATCGTCTATAGTGCATACGGCACTATAGACAATATTAGACTAGATAGTGTGTGTATTAGGATACTAAAGTCTACAATATAAATGTAAACTTGAACCAGGAAGTTCGTTTTCCGCTGTCTGCCCATGTGTATGCTTAGATCCTTAAAACTAAGCAACGGATGTTTTTATAGATCGTAATGCAAGAAGAAAGTTTATATGTATAACAGGCTGATAGTAGTTTTATAAATGTGAAAATCTGTCCTGACTGCTACGCTGTCACAGCGAAACCGCTGAACGAGTTTTAATGAAATTTGATTAATGAAATAAAATAAAATTTATTTATTTGCGGAATATGTGTGTTTAAAAATAATTACAATTGTTGTTGTTCTACCACATTGTGGTGACCAAATACTTAAATAAATTTATAAAAGTTAAATATTTATATAAATTTAAACATTTACATCACAGTACTTATTCATATATTTAATAAACGTCTTATTTATATTTATAACAAGCTTCATAATTTATTACAAATAATTTTAAAGGTGTAATAATTTTAATCCTATCTACCGTACGCTACCACCGTTTCAAACCCTAGCTAGTTAGAAAAACAAACTCCCCAGCAACTAGACCTATTCCTTTACTATATTCCTTTACTACCACTCTTTCCAAACCTAGCGAGTCAAGAGAACAAACGGCGAAACAAACTCCTCGGCAAACATGCATTGTATGCATACAGTTCAATGCCCGACTTCAAACACAGACTACTTTTTAAAAAATCAACTCTCGAAGATTTGAAATTAAGGATGTAAATTAGTTTGAAAATCTTTTCGTAGTTAGTCACAAGAAAACTTAGTAATGCAGAAATGTTGATTTACGATGTCGTCAGAGTACATAAAATGTATGTATTACTAACAAGTAAACCTATTGAAGTACAATACGGATATTGATAAAATTTATATATGTATGATCAAGTCGAAATCCTGATCTGCCTTTCGAAAAAAAACTATCAACTCGCGTCGAGGCAATGAAAGTGTATTTGCAGCCTTTTACACGTTATAAAAAATATTTTGATATATTCAAAATTTTAAATCAATTATGCTTCACGTTTGTACTTCACGAATGGGACTTAACGTTTGGCCGATAATATAGTGCCCCGTGTTGGTCCGGGCTCCTTTGTAGAATAGACCATCTGCCTTCCTTGCCAGGCAGCTCGTAAAAGGCGAGCATAGGCTTACCATCACTAACACCGTGACATTTGACTAAGTGGGAGAGTTTCGCAGCGATTCGCCCGGATTAATACCACCGCCTTACCTATTCCTGCCGCCATAACGTCATGACGTGTTCCGGTGCGGAGGGTAATGTAGCTGGTTAACTTGCTTTTGCTGGAGGTCTAACATCCCGACCTCAGGTTGGCAAAGCACCAATACTACCTTTGGTGTCTTTAGGCGGCGTAATTTCTTGCCATCAGGAAATCCGTCTGCTTCTTTGCCTTTACATAAAAAAATAGTTATATTTAACAAAATCCTAGCTCTGCGGCGCAAGTAAGTCGGAAGGTTCAGTAGCTCTTTGCCAATAGTTAGTACAATATATCCTAATTATCACATCTGTGGTCTAGTGGTCCGGCGTCGGACTTGATTTCTTGAGGTCCCGGGTTCGATCCCCGGGCCAGGCAACTAAAAAACTAGAAAATTTATTTTTCCAATTTTCTAAAAAAGATAACGTTGCCTGGGATTGGATATGTGCCCGGTTGGCGATGATAGGATTGCCAACTATCATGTTGTAGGATTTAGTGTCTTCGGCTAATAATTAATGCCCTGGTTGAGCCTCTGCCTACCTCCTTGGGGATATAGGCATAAAGAAACCTTTTTTAGCACAATTTATTAAGGAAAAGTACAAGTGTTTTAGTGAAAATTATATTTCGAGCAATGAAACTCCACCAAGCACCGGCGATTGAAAGTACATAACCTTCTTATATTATATCTGTTTCATCCTCAATCGACGTTATCACAAAGCGTAACTGAATTTCACGCGACCCAGATAGCTACGATGATGGCAATACTAGCAGTAAGGAGAGGAAAATTTTCGCAATATCCGGATACACTTTATTTAGAACTTGCTACGAAGCTTTTGGGTACGATTCCGATTAGATAAAAGCACAAAATAATAAACGATCTTGTACCGTTAAAATTACGAAACAACAAGGGCATTATTAAAAACACAACTGGAAAGTATCATAATTAAGGTCACAATGTCGAAAGGCTTTAAATATCTTAGTATCCTAATATCATAAATGCGAAAGTTTGTGGAATGGAAGTATTGATAGATGTTTATTACTCTTTCAACCGGTAAATTATTTTTAATATAATAAATTAAAAGTGAAAAAAAATACTACTATTTTTAATCGACTCTATAAAAAGAAAATATAATCTCTAAGTTTAGCGGTTCGGCGTCGGACTTGATTTCTTTAGGTCCCGGGTTCAATCCCTGGGTCGGGGAACACAAAATAGAAAATGTGTAATTTTCTAGTAAAAATAACGCTGAGCGGGATTGGATATGTGCCCGGTTGGCGATAGGCTTGCCGCCTATCACATTGTGGGACTTAGTGTCTTCGGCTAGGTGTGGGTGACCTGTTTGTGCCTCTGCCTACGACTTCGAGGATAGGAGCGTCAAGATTTTTACTTTACTTTATAAAAGATAATTGAGTTGTATGTTTGTTACGCGATTACTAAACCAATCACGACACGTTATCATCTAGGTCCTTAAAAAAAATATGCAGTTAAATGTGTCGCCTCTGCGGTCCAGGTGTTGGACTTGACTGCATGAGATCCCGGGTTTGATTCCCGGGTCGGGCAACAAAAAGAAAATTTGATTTTTCTAATTTTCTAATAAAAAAAAGATGTTGCTCGGAATGGGATATGTGCCCGGTTGGCGATAGACCTATCACTTCGTCTAGTCGTGGGTGCCCTGGTTGTGCCTCTGCCTACCTCTTCGGGGATATGGGGGTGTAGACACATTTTATTTATTTTGCATTTAAATGTACTGAAAACTCAAAAAAACTACTAGTTTGATCATGACAAAATTGATTTAGAACCAACTCGGAACCTTTCGAAAAGATTGATCAAATCGCGACGTTGTAATGAAATTAGAATTGGGATTTTGCAGTTTTACTGCGCTTAAATTTTATTATACTCTGATAGATTGTGACTCTCTTAACGAACCTTCACAAAGCTTTATGCTAACTTCGTAAAACTAGGTAACTAGGGGCTGTCAAAAGAAATTACTTCCAATCAATTACGATATTCGACTGCAACTTTACAAATGACAAACGCAGCAAAAGTTAAAATCAGTTACACTCTGTAACTAGTTTTACAACAAATGCTGTTGAAGATAATTGCGCCTTATTGGTGAGGAAATAAAGACCAAAACCCCGTGAGCTATTTAAATCATGAGGTGAATTGTGTCCCCAGTTTATGCGGTTCAGTCGAGCGGAACCTTTTTAATTACGCCAATATATCACTTAATTTGTGAATCTGCAACAACTTTGTATTTTCAGTTTGTCGTTGTTTTTTCTGGAACTTTTCCTTTGAATAATTTTGAATTTATTGTGATCAGTATAATTTATTTCTCACCAAATTAACAAACGGAGGAGGTTCTTTCTGTTCGATGTATTTTCGCTTTTTTATGATAGACGATGCATAATTATCTACATTTCGTCTTATTTTAAGCAAAAATTTTAATTTGAATACTCAAATACCTTACCAAAAAATGGTTCCACATAATTTCTATGAAGTTTATAGCACCTTTGGAGTTATAATCATTGTGCGGGATAGCTAAGACTACGGGCGCGTTTTTGTAAATAAAAACAACTTCAAAAAGCAAGCAATGTAAATTGTACTCCTCTGCTACGAAATAAAGAAGCTTCATGTAAATGCTGTATCTCTTCAAGTCTTCACCAATCTAGCTATAATACACAGTTTATTACATTATTTATTATATATTTATATCATTGTTTGTTTATTATAACAATGTCATATTGAAAAAGATGCTGTTTTTGTACAGTTTGAATTATAAACAGCTAGGTAATTATCCTATTAAAATTGTAAATGCGAAAGTTTGTATGTTAGTTTGTTACTTCTTTACGCAAAAATTAATAAAATGATTTTCATGAAATTTGGCACACATTAGTGGGTAACTTGAATTTACACATAGGATAGTTTTTGCCTCGAAGCAATGTGCCTATGAGATCTCACGGGCAACGCCGCGGGCATAGTTCGGGCTAGTTCTACATAATAAAGAAATGTGTACACCTAGTGAATATTTTAAACATATTCAATAATGTTCGTACAAAATACTAACATTCAAAATTTCCGTAAAAGATTTATTTCGTGTTTTCATTATTTCGATCAATAACACAATTTTGACTTAAGCCCAGGTAGCTCTTAGCCCTCCCTTTTTGAAAGGCCCCTGAGAGGCGTTTGAAACTTTCTGTGTAGGTGTGTTTGTTAGCCATCTTTATCCTAGAAATGTCTACAGATTATAAACGTTCTCTCCTTTTATATCGTAAAATTATTATGTGTAAACACTGAGCTTAATTTGAAATGCCGCAAATATTTATGTACACGCTTATATAAGTTCTAGATATAAAAAAATGTGACAGTTTTCATTGCCTAACGTAAATCTATTAGAGACAAAAGATTGCCGTGTTTTTTTAAATTATTTATTCTCTCTTTTCTTCTGCCACCTAAAGCTGTAGAAATTAATTTCCGATTGTTACTAAATTAAATATATTATATTGTGAGTGCTGTTATGAATATGCTAAGACATTAACCGACATATGAATAAAAATCGTTTAATCCAAGTACTATCGGAGCTTACAACTGTTATTACCTGAGAAATTATGAATTAATTATGAAAACGTTATTAGTAAACGTGGTCTAACCATAAATTATCAGCACCTTCCTTACGAGGGTCTAACGCGTAAGATATGGCAACACAAAACGTATTTTATTCCTATTTTGGCGGGAACGTTTAAAAGGATTAGCGTGGTTTCTTAGGGTAACAGATATTATAGAGGTGAAAACCTCTTAACAACGAAGTTGGTTAACAAAAAAACGAAAGGTGAAAAATACGTATTTGAATTTTTTTTATTTAAAATGAAAACCTTTTAATATTTTATGTTAATTAAGTTATTTAACTTATCTAGGACAACAATTACCTTACTTAAATACTTTTTTGTTTTAGGTTATACTTATACTTTTCTTCTTTATTTTTTTTTTTGCTTTTCAAACTTAATATTAAATTACACAATTAAGCTTCGTGAGATAAGTATTCCATCAAAAAATGAAAGAGCTGGAACAAGTTTTTGCAGTTTTAATGTGCTTACTTATTATTAAGGATAGCTATTATATTATACTCGACCGCCTCGTTGGTTGAGCGGGTAGCGTACACGCCTAGCTACACCGATCTTCTGCGAGGCACTTCTTCGATTTCCGACGTGGGCAGGCATTTGTGTGATGAACATTTAAATGTCTGCATTTACGGGTCTGGGTGTTTATCAAATATATTCTGATATCTATTTAAGAATTTGTATGTATTACATAGTATCGTTGAGTACCATCCATAACACAAGCATACAATTTGTTTACTTTGGTGTTAGGTTCAATTTGTGTAACTTGTCTAGGGATATTATTATTTTTGTATTATTTATTATACGTATATACATTTTGGTTAGCTTTGCTTTTAAATTTTTTAAAACACAAAAACCACGTATTCGGTATATGAGATAAGCAATACCCGTAAGCTAAAATATCGTTGTTATTAAGTGTGGTCATACTCTGGTGGATAAATTATGAAAGAAAAGTGTTTTCACGGCCGTTTCCCCGGAGAAGCAGGCAGAGGTGCAACAAAGTCACCCATGATTACTCGAGATACTATTCATTCCCACAAATCTCCAATCTCCAAATGGTTGTTTTTATTACAAAATTGAAATAAAACATTTTGAATTGCCCGACCCGGGAATCGAACAGTAGACCTCACGTGTAGACCCTTAAAAAGACTAGGATGTGATACAACGTGTAGAGACTGAATCCTAAATTTATCTATATATTCCAGATGTTCGTTGGTCAGGTCCCGAGAAGTATGGACGAAAACGATCTCCGACAGATGTTTGAAGAGTTCGGACGTGTCCACCAGATCAACGTGCTGAGGGATAAGATCACCGGTGCCAGTAAAGGTATTTACTACTTCGTGTTTTGTTTTTTTTTTTTCATTTCATTTTAGATACAATGACTAGTATTGTAGGTATGAGTCTTTAAAACCGACTCATACCGAGTCTTTAAAATAATATTCTGTTTTCGGACAAAAGATATGTCTATTCTGGCATCAGTATTATACTATCAATAGCGTTTTGTACGAACACATTAATTTATACGGTCCAAGATAGCCTAACTACATTAACCTAGCTACCTTCACCGAGCTGATAATAGTACGAAACCTATCATCAGCGCTAAAACTTAAGTTTTAGCCCTGATGATGCTGTATAAGCGAAACCGGTAGGCTACTAATTACAAAGTAATAAATTATAAGCGATAAGTAAAACAGTACAAGTGTTTCTTTCTTTAAAAATATGAATATTTGGAAGTTTTACCAAGCGGCGACGATGGAAAATATCAAATGTTCCGTATATTACCACTATTTTTAATAACTTTTAAATTGTATACAAGTGGTTCTATTGCCGTAACTGTAATAGTTAGATATATGGTGCCGTGAACTTTTTTGTAGATATTAATACGTTTTTTAATATTTTAGAACTTCTTATACTGCTATTGTCTATGGTTTTCGCAGCGCATGCGGGGACAGACATTTAATAGCTAATTTTTTTACACTTTGTGTTACATTTTTGAATTTTCTGTAGGGATCCATATTTTTTTCTAGTTACAAATATAACTTATGTCACTCAGGGATAATGTAGCATTCTAAAGGTGAAAAAATTTTTGAAATCGGTCCAGTAGTTTCGGAGCCTATTCATTTCAAACAAACAAACAAAAAATCAAACCTTTTCTCTTTATAATCTAATA
>NJDC01000209.1:443-38936 GCA_002245475.1 Calephelis virginiensis | reverse complement strand
ACGCCAAGTCCCTTACGGGGTAGGCAGAGAGTATCGAGTGCCAGACCTCACGATCCTGACAAACCTGTCCTGCTTCCTTCACATTCATAACCCTTTTCATACAAACACGCCGGTTTCAGAGACTCTTGACACAACCCTCGGATAATATCCGATTGATCTGATCGTGAAATATCAGCCTTGGTCTCCCCGGGTACCTACATCCATCCACATTCGCATTAAATTAATTATTTTATTCGCAATAAAATATACGTTTCTGTATACTCAAACATAAGAGAGTAAGTTAAAAGCCTTTTAGCAAAAAAAAAAAACAAATTGACAGCTTGTTGTTTTTTGTTTAACCCACATATCAAACAAAAGAAACAATTTAATTACATTCTACGTCTTTGCAAAACATATCGTCCATTATATTGTAGAGAAGCGGAAACCCCGCTACATGTTGACATTCATGTTGCTTTGTTAAATGTCCTTTGTTTGGAATAGCTCATTTTGTGAGATCTCATGCAAATATGAAATGTTTTGTTCAATTTCATGTGCACCGTCCGATGTTCCTGGCTGCGTGTGTCGCTAAGTAAACGTAAATAAATATTTATGTCATGTTTGTTGAATGCAACTCTGTTACTTGCAGATATTTTATCTGTGACTTTTGATATATGTATTTTTCTTACTTTAAACCTTGTATATCGTATTTTTGCTGCCAGAAAACTGTCACTATACCTATGAGACCTCTGCTTGTCTTTTTGATGCCTAAGTAGAAAGTTGGACAGTAACCGTCTTATTGAACATAGACTAAAATACTACATGGTTTAACCTAGTATCATAGTTTTTATTACACTGTGATACATACTATAATATCAACTATACTCTTAGTTGAGTTTTTGTCTATATCTTATATCAAAGAATGTCGTGGAAGTTACACTATTTATTACTCAAGAACGGCTGAACCGATTTGACTGCAAAAGGATAGATGGGTAGCTTGGAACCAGGAGACGGACAAAAGATGATTTTTATTCTGTCCGACTGTGAGAAAACTAGGAAAACCAATATTTTAATTTTTCGGATACAAACTGAGTGGGTGGAACGAAGTTCGCCGGAGCAGCTAGTTTAGTAATATAATCTGAATAAATCTATAATCCGTAACAAACTAAATGCGCAACGTTTGTTTATTTGTAGCGTTTTCAACATTATAAGTCACTGGAACAATTTTGATGGAATTTGATACACATAAAGTTAAAGACTTGAGTTTGAAGTTGGGCTACATTTTTAAAATATTAAACTATTTGTGAAAAAACCCAAATGTGTGAGGGTTTATGAACATTTTAACGAAATCTTAAATTTTCTTCACTGACGAAGTCACCATTAACTTAGCTAGTATTAATAAAAAAACTTATTTGTATTTATTGCATTGTTATGGTAAGATGTTAAGCACTAAGTGCCAGTGCTACTTACTCGTAAGTTGTAGAATTATTGATAAAACTTTTTAAAATATACGCATGTATTAAAGATACGTAAATGATAGTACTTTTATACTGATATTTAAAGCAATTCGTGCAAAATTATTTCCTAATCATTCCAAAATATCAAAAATATGAAAGAAAAAACTTTTTATTTAACTATATAATAGATATCTAGACTTATTACGAAATCGTTGTAAAGATGTATCAGTTGTAAGTTGAAGATTTTCTAGAGATTAATTACTAAACGATTTCATATCGGTTTTTAAAATATGAAGTTATTGTCAGCTTGTCTATTTATTACTATATTATATAGAAACCACGAAATCAATTTTCATCGAGTATGCACTGTTTGATAGATACCTATCCAACGTTGAATGTATGAAATAATTAATTAGAATCTGTGAAGTTAATGCTAAAATATCTTCTGTTGAAATGAATCGTTATAGCTACAGCTTAATACCACTGTTTCTAGCGCCGCCTAGAGTATTCAGGGGTGACACAACAAATATTTTTTACCGAGACATTTCTAGAGACTTATTATCTATTTCTATGAAAACGCTGATTAAAAACGTCACAAGTTGACTTGTCTGGACTAATCAGAAATTGCCAAAATGTTTCATTTCTTTTTTTCACTTAAAAAGGATAGCAATCCTATAATATATTTAATTGACGATCAGCAAAATTATCTATTCTAATAATTAAACTGTACTTCAGTATTTAAATGGTATTAACTCGAAAATAAATAAAGTCGCTTTTAGCAACCATAACTTGCATATTTTTTTTCTTTTACTTTGTTTTTATCTAATCCCCGTGTTGGTCCGGGCTCTTTTGCAGAATAGACCATCCGCCTTCCGGCCAGGCAGCTTTGTAAAAGGATAGGCATAGGGTTACCGCCACTAACAACGTTACATCTTACGAGATGGGCGAGTGTGGCAGCAACTCGCCCGGATTGGTACCACCGCTTTGACTTCCTACCGCAATAACTTCAGTGCTTGCCATTGACGTGTTCCGGTTCGGAAGGTAAGGTAGCCGGTAAACTTACTTTTGCTCGAGGCCTAACATCCCGCCTTTGGTGTCTCTAGGCAGCGTATTTTTTTTTACCATCAGGAAATCCGTCATCTTGTTTGCCTTTCAATATCATAAAAAAAAGAACGGTGAGCTTCAAAATTCCGTATACAATCCATATGAACTTTATACAAATTCGTCTATGTCTAGATTTTTCCAACTGGCAGAGTTCGCTTGATTAGATAAAAACGTATGTCTAACAAAAGCGATTTATTTCTTTTCGAGATGTAACCATTTAAATATTGACGAATTTAAGTCCATGTGTTTATTTAAAAAAGGGGTCAAAACTCCGGTTTTTTTATTGCCCCATCTCTATCTTGTCTGCCTTATCATGAAAAATTTATGGAACGCCTTAGAATGTGGAAAATGTGTCCAGTTAGTAAAGAGGTTAGTAAATGTATCGTAGGCCAGCCCTTGTCCGTCTGTGTGTTGTCACGTTTGTAAGTGTGCGCTTCTGTTGCAGGATGCTGTTTTGTGACGTTTTTCACTCGCAAAGCGGCACTCAAAGCGCAGGACGCTTTGCACAATATCAAAACGTTGAGTGGGGTAAGTGTTTATGTTTATCTGTTTCTCCTCTGTTTTATATGTTCTTTACATGTTATTTGTCAGTAAACGAAAAAGCTTAGAATGGTTTTTTATCATTTTTAATTAAAATGTTATTACGTCTATATGTATAGAAATTGTAACAGCGTTTGTCATCACAGTCATCTAAATCGGGTGAGGCGATTATAATGAAATTTTATATGTACAATTGTTAGTGCTGCGAATAGGTTTTTATTTATATTTCTTCTCGTTACATGATAAGGGTGGCCAACTCCAATTTATTACCTTCTACTAAAATCGCCTCTAAACATTTAAATGTCATAACAACATTTTGTCACGACAGCTAGTACTTATATAAAAGTAAAAGATAAAAATCTAAAACTAAATTTAGTGTGTTTGAGTTATGGACACAGCTGTGCGTTAACGTGAATACGTTTGCGCGTAAAAGGACTAAAGCATCATCCAGACGGTTGTAATCACGGCCCAATCACGCCTTCCACAAGGGTTACATTGGTGGAAACTTGGAAACAAATCAAGATTCGGATTAAATCTATGTTCCTCATGGATACAAACCAATGTTTTAATCCGTGTGGAACCTCTATAAAAATTAGTTCGTTTAAGCCTATACCGTTTGAGATGCGTTACAGTTCTCATGTAGCGTATAAATTCGAAATCAAATTTTGCATTCAGAATTAAAACTTTATTTCTAGGTCTACATACGGAATCACTAAAACTGTATAAAATACTGCGTCTAGGCTTTTTTCGTTCACTGTTATTTGTACATTATATGGGCAGTATGTAAAGGCTCCTGCTATGGTAAAAAGGTGAATTATAATAAACGTAATATAAGTAAGTTATTAGGTATTATTAAAATATTTACTTCGTACCAAAAGAACCTTCACATATTGCTGATAATTTTAGCTAACTTGTATTTAGTCTCCTTTAATGTATAACATTTCTTAAGGAATCATATCAGTTGTTGTAATGAGTCAGTTATTTTGGCTACTATCGAAAAAGCAAGAGAATTGAACTAAATTGAAACAATTCATTTTCAACGAATGAGAAATCTATAAGACACAAAAACAATAACGTTTTTTTTAAAATTCGTTTTCTACCATTAATGCAACAGCATCTGACGTCGTAATTTTTTGGTGCATGTTAAAGTGTATTTATTCATTCATTCTCAAATAACCATAGTTTCGTAACCTAGCTAGTCAGAAGAAGAAATAGTAAATCAATTTTTTTCCAATAATCAGGATTAAAAATCTAAAATAATGATAAGACATTTCAAGGTATCACTATCTTAGACAATTACATTATTTCTATATTTTTTTAAAGAAAGAAAAAATTTCGCCCCAGACAGGATTTGAACCAGGATTATAGAAATTTAACCCAAGCACAGGGCAAGTGCTAAAAATAAAAATACGTTAAGAAAAACGGAAATTATGGCCATTATAAATGTGAATTTCATCTGTAATGATGAACTCATTTGGTGGGTACTCAGAATTGTGTATCTATAGGACATAACTACCCGCGTTAACGGGTAAGAAAGAAATTAAAAATTTCGCCACGGGACTTGAATCCTCAGTAGCTCAATTGGTTATAGCATTCGTCGGCTTGAGACGAAAGGTTACAGGTTCAAATCCTGTCTGGGGCGAAATTTTTTTCTTTCTTTAAAAAAATATAGAAATTTAACCCAAGCACAGGGCAAGTGCTAAAAATAAAAATACGTTAAGAATAACATTATTAGTGTTTAATATCATATACTCGTAGTTGCGGTAAAATTTAGAAACTGTAAATTCTTTATATCTTCTAACAATGTTTACTTACAACATTATATATAAGTATGTATGTGTATATCTTTACACTTGTGTAAATTGAGAGGTAGGAATCCACGGTACCTAAGACTAGCCGAAGAAAGTAAGTCCCACAATGTGATAGGTGGCAAGCCGGTCCCCAACCGAGATCATATTCAATCCCGAGCAATATAGTATTTAAAAAAAACATTTTTCTTTATGTTATCTGACCCTGGGATTAAACTCGGGCCCTCATTAAGTATAAAACCCGATGTACAACATTAAAGAATATCATAGTTATCTTAACAATGGTTGGTACTGCAGCTACATCCATTTCTGCCACGTAGCACCCCCAGTTTTGACGGTAGTGACTTATTTCATCGCCTTTTACGAGCTGCCTGGCAGTAGGGCAATTCTACGCAGGAGACCCAGAGCAACAACGACGTCATATTCATGTTTCGATATAAAGAGTAGAGTAACCTTTTACTTGTCGCCTAAAACTCTGGCTGTAAAATAGCAACGCTCCAATAACATCTATGAAATCTATAGACCACGGATAACTCTCACCATCAGGAGAGCCGCTTGTTTATTTGTTGTATTATTAAATAAAAAAACGTTGACCCAAATTCAAAAATAAAAAAACGAACATTTTCACACAACAACTCAACCTGTCAGTTCAGTAATAGATTATGTTTATCTCACGCCACCAGACGTCTCACTTTGATACCTACGTTACGAAAACACAATCAAATTACCGATTCCATCCATTCAGGATCTCGTATCCTCATCTCGCCTTCGTGATAATTCAATCCCATTATATTACCCGGGTTTTTTCCCACAATTGATCCTCTGACTTTGATCTAAATGACAGGCGGTATTACAGTTCGGAATCTTCGGGAAATGTACGCCGATTGGCAGTTTGTAAGAGCTACACTGAAATAAAACTGAAGAAAGATATTTTCTGTATGAAGATGTGAGTTTTACCTTTAAATTGGGGTTGGGGAATAATATAATCGCTCATGCTTAAGCTTTACCCAATCTGTTCCAATCCGTTAATTTTTTTTAACTTTGTCATCGCTTCCAACTTACTTGATAACTTCAATTTGAGGTTTTTTTTATTATTTTAATAAAGGAATATTGATAATTATTGCTTTGGTTCATTTACGTTTCTTTTATAACAAATATCAACGTTTATCGATTTAGATACAGCACATATTGAATTTTAGCTTTTTGGTTAATTGTAGTAATGTAAAATATATCGATGCAGATTTCTAAAAAAACTGCATCGATATTATTTCACCGGTATAAACGAACGATATGATGTCACATACACACACGCGCACACACAGGTACGTCCAACTTATAACAACTCTTTTTCTTCGTCGTAAAAAATTTATCAATAATATTATCAATCATATTTTCTTAATCAAAAGTGTCTTTTCCAGTTCCAATTTAAGTTTTCGTTGTTTAAATAAAACAAATTTGTTTATTTTTTTTATCAGATGTCTAATTGAACAGTCTTAATAGATTTCCGAGGTATGTAATCGGGAGTCTCGAATATTCTGCATACAATTCAACATACTAATCAGTTTGGCGCAACTTTCATATAAAAAATAAAAAAAATAAGTTTGCTATGTTTTAAATGCCTACTACTAGTTGCTTTAAATTTGAATGCCTTTAGACTTATTTCCAAACTATACGGGTTATAATTTTTCAAGTAAACTTTAAACAAATTCGGGTTTGCTATGTATCTATGGAAGTCCCGCCTCTTATTACGTAGAATTTATATACTCTTTGATACTAATATCCTACAGAGGCGCCTATTCGAAGACCTTGGTCTGTGTCCTACATAAAGCTTTATTATATTTTAAACAGTCGACCCAGAAAGCTTTTCTAAGATCCAAGATACTTCGTAGCAATGATGTAGCAGCGCGCTACGACTGGCTTCTACATTATTATCAACGACCGGTTATAGAGCTTTTTCGAAGGAACTCTCTAAGAGATTGTGTTTTTTTAAAAATCAAATGATATTAGTCGATGTAAATTTGAAATGTTTTTCGTTTCGTAATTTATAATTTTATCCCATTTTCTCCACGTGTAAGAACACGTGGAGAAAATCAAGAGTCAATAATGACTACAAAAAATATGAAATTATTTAACTCTACGAAGAGAGAGAGAGAGGCATACATAAAATTCTGTTATCTATTGTATACTAAAACTATAAATACGAACAGCCTTTTTTCGACTAGAAAAAGTTTTATTGTCCTTCATTCGAAAAGATTCTTTTGGAGCGATAATATGGTCATATAGACTATGAGCCGGTATATGAAAAAAAAATTAATTATTATAGTTAACATTAGAGCGTATATCTGTATACCTATATTAGATAATACGTTTTCTTTTAAGTAAACGTATGAGCACTATGCTGTCAATTTTCAGGGGCACTTGAGTCGGCAGTGGAAAAACGAATTTTACGTTTATACACTGTATAAAAAAAATTTGGAAAATGCGGCATTATGAAGTAAGCAAAATATTAAAAAATAAGAAATAAAAAATGTATACCGTACAAAAATAATAGTTACGCAATGAAAAACAAAATTCATTTTCTAAATATTTTCAGCAATTACGAGGTTTAGAAGTGAGAAAGGCTTCTTTTTTTATCGTGTGGAGACTAATTAGGACCATTAGAAGTGGCACCTACTTTTCATCCCGGTATCTACTCCTGTATGAATTACATTAAGTATTAGCATATTTACTTTGGGTGCAAATTAATATCACAAACACATACAGGAAGCAAACGAAATATCCACAAATGTCTCACAGTGCTTTGAAAGTATTGTAAGCGGCTCAGATATTTCATTTGCTAGGTGTATTATTAATAAAGTAGGCAATTAAACTAGTAGATAATATCTGTAAATAGTAGAGTGTTTGTTCTTTGTCCTTGTCTATTCTTGCCGCTATAACGTCAGTGTTTGCCATTATCGTCATTCGTTTTTTTAAGCTAACATACGGACTCGAAGTTTACGATTCCAGTTATTAGTCACACAACAAGTAACAACCACACCAGTACAGCTACGCTATAATTCATAGCAGCCGGTAATTCAGTGAAGCGAATTTGTTACTTTTGCCCTTATCAAAAAACCATTCAATACGACAAAAGAAATATTCGTTTAGTTATTTTATATAAAAAAAATATTTATCTTATTTTAGAATCTGACTAGTGTGTACTTTAGTATATATATTTTATCAATTTATAAAAACATAAAAGTTGGAGTGTGTCTGTAATATTGACATAACCGCTTTTTAATACATGCATATGAATGTACATACGTAACGTGCAAGAAGTATCTTCACGTCCATGACGCTCCTTAGAGGTAGGCAGAATTACAACCAGTGCACCAACAACTAGCCAAAGACGCTAAGTCCCACAGTGAGAGAGGTAACAAGTCGGACACAAAATAACCGGGTACATTCCCGACCCCGGACAGCGCAATATTTATTAGAAAATTGAAAATACACATTTACTTTTTTTGTTGCCCTCCCGGAATTTAAACAGGGACCTCAAGAAGGCAAGTCCGACGCCAGTCCGCTAGACCACAAAGGCAACAACCTCATGTGCTATATATACATAATATATATACATATATGTACCAAAATAACAATTTTTAACAATTTTTGTCTCAGCCAATTTATGTGTTTGTTCCGGCTTATTTCTGAAACGGCTAAAGATAGTGATGGGCTTTTCAATGGTAGGTAGCTGATATAACAAGGAGTAACTTAAGCTACTTTAATAACTAAATAACAATTTTATCCCACTCATACGAAGTCGCGGGCACATTTAGTATCACTACATAGTATAAAACGAAGTCGTTTTCCGCTGTCTGTCCCTATATTTGTCCACCCTTCCGAAGCTTGGACGCTCTTCTAGTCTATATAAAAAAGATCGCCGAAACATATGTATGCTCATAACTTTCAAACAACTGCACCGATTTGGCTACTTTTGTTTTAAAATTATTCGTGAAAGTTCATGGAAGGTTTAAAAGATATTTAAAAACTTCGTGAAATGAAGGAAAAACAAGTTACTATTTTTTCCATACAAACTAGAAGTTTGGAACAAAGTCCGCCGGCGCAGCTAGTCTATATAAATAGTTAGTTGTTTAGTGTTTATTTCAGTTGCATAGGGCTAACGTATATCAACATTAGAATGATATTAGTCACTGTACCGCCTGCAGGAGACGTCTATCCTACGCGGGGTATCTAACTTGGTAATAAATTACATGACATGTATTAGGATTATTTATACGAATTGTATGAGGAAATTGTCAAATTAGTCTGAAATTACGTCCGAATATTGTGACAACAGTTTACAAATAAAATTTATTATATGTAGAATAGCAGCTGTTTCCGCGTATTGGTTAGTTTGAGAGTATGAGATGTATGTTTATAATGCGAATGAGGATTATTTATATGAATTATAAAAGAGGATCTGAAATAAGTCCGAAGATTTTCCCCTGGTGATAGAGTGTTGTGTAGCTACTTGCCCTAGTAAAGATCCACTACTTTGCTTATTCCTGACGTTCGGATGGTACATCAGCCGGTAGATTTGAAGTAATGAATGAAGTAGAATTGAAGTAATTGAGCCTAACACACCGGCCACAGGGTGACGACGGTATCCATGGTATCTACAGACCACGGTAATCTCTTACTGTCAAATTGTTGCTGGGCTGTTCACTACCTTTTGACTTGAAAAAAAGATCAGAAAAAAAGATTTTGCAAATATTTTTTTATTACTTTTATTATTACTGTTATTATAAAAATCTGAAATGAAAGTTTTCAAACAAAATTTGTAGACGAAATGTTTAAAATGACACTTCAAATTTAGAAAAACAAATCTTTAAGTGGATTTTCAAATTATTGTTTTACTGGTATTTTTTATCAAAAAAACTGAGCATTCAGTAAACAAATTATTTATTAAAGTTTCTCCAAATAGTTAATCATGTTTTTTTAATTATACGTATTAATAAATAATAAATTGTTAATGATATTTTAATTAAAAAAAATGTTGCTTGGGATTGGATATGTGGCCGCTCAGCGATGGGCTTGCCACCTATCACATTGTGGGACTTAGTGTCTTCGGCTAGTCCTGGGTGACTTGGTTGTGCCTCTGCCTACCATTTTAGAGAAATGGGCAAGAAGATACTTTTTTATATTTTAATAAAAAAAACAACTAAATTAACTGTTTGCTAACAAAATATTTTTTTCTTAACTTTTGTATTTCATATAAGATTCAAACTTTGACCCCCACCCTATTTCTTACATCTTAAGACCGTCTATGGGGTAAAAGAAACAGATCTCGTCAATCTTAAAGAGATCTCATCCAGAACGCTCTTTATAGAGCAATAATAAATCAATCTCGTATCGAGAGCGGACCAGTCAGAAAATGGAAAAACTACACTTTCGTGATATACAGTCACGCGCATAAATATGTGTAATGAATTGTCTCAAAAATAAAAATCATTAATTAATAAACCGAATAGATACCAGCATCATCTATATTTGCTGTTACATTGTCAATACTGGCTATATATTATATATATTGCATATGGAAAGGTAGGATACCCAGTAACATATTTTACGTCTTTGTTGTCTATAAATGATGATCTTCTGGTTTACCTCCAAATAATTTAAATTATTAATTCTTTTTTCTTTTCAATCCAATGTTGAATCTGCGCATTATCCATCATCAGTATATTTGGTGCTCCTTTGCATTTACAGAATGTTTGCACCTTAGAGCAGGCCCTTAGTCCATCTAGTGGTGAACCATCTTTCCATTTGAAACAGTTTGATATGCCATTAACTATATTTTCTATATAAAAACTATGCCATATTTTCTATTTAAAAACTATGCCGAGTTATGCAACTCGTATTTCGGCTACTCGTAAGAAAATATAGTTAGTTTCATTTATTCTTGTTGACGGCGCTCGATTCTATTCTGGATATAATTTATAAATAACAATAACTATTATTGTACTTTCCGCAATCGATGTAAAAAGTAACAAAATAAGTTATGTAACATACATACAAATATTATTCAGCTCACAAAAACAATTAGTAAGTAACAGTTGTATTATATAATTAATAAATTGTATCTGAAAAACATTATTATAGACATATTTTTTCGCTGTCGATTGTACATTTCGGCCGGGGTGGTCACGGGTGAACTTTGATCGATATCCCGGATTTATGATCAAGTTGCCCTGGTCTTAAGTAATTGACTGGCTCCATTAGTCGAGGGACGGTTTTGGGGTCGGCAAGTGTATTGTCAAGGATTTTCTATTGGTAAAATATTTTCATTTCGCTTATGGCCGCGATATTTTCGTAGATTATTTTTTCACAAGATTGCGGTGAATGCGAAAAGGAATGTCAACGTTTCCATTTTCTATGGACCTCCCGGAATATAAGCTCTTCTCTTTGTATTTTCGTCGACGTTGAGGAAAAAATATGTATTGTAGTCTAAAGAAATTGTAATATTAGGAAGTATTGGATCGAGCCTAAATATTTTATTAAATTATGCTATTTCTATTGTGATACCAGCGGTTGCCAGCGGCTTTGCTGACGTGATGACATTTTTTGCAGGATCTCTGTGATATGTTATATATTCAGTAATACAGCGTTACCAATTACACTATATTTTTAAGCAGATTTTGTGTTATCGAATATAAAATTTGACATTTTTGGTTGACTTTTAAATACAATCCGATACATGTTTTCATAATTATATAAATGTATGTTAGCATACATATTTTTTTTTAATTATGTTATAATTAGGTTTATGAAAACAATTGCATCCTTTTTAAGCAATTTTATAAAAATATGTACTTTTTTTAATTTGCTTAGTATGATGCTAACTATATCTACTTATCTTAATTAATCTCAGCAAAATATATTTAGCATATTATTTCGCCTTAAATCTATAAAAAAAAACTCAGACTTGTAAAGATTAATAACACAATATAATATAATATGTTCAGCATATTTTCTATGATTGAGTAAATATAAATAGCTAAAAATAAATACATAAGCGATAACCGGAGATAAACTGAATACAAATATTTTAAAAGCAGTAAAACTGCAATAAACTAGAATTTATTTCAATATTATGTCAACTTAATAAATAATTAAACACAATCTGCCCCGGGTCCACAAAAATAATTCCGACATTCAAAATTGTCCGTTTTTTCAAAATTGTAACAGGCTAGGTAAATTAATATTTTCATTATTATTATTAATTTTATATTATATTTTTTTCCGAATAAATCAATCCTATGTACCGTGTTTTGCTATGTGCAGACGTTAATTAAACCTGCTAATTGATGAAAAAAAAACGGTATCCCGTTGAGGCAAAAAAATGGTCACGTTAAGTATAACTTAAAAATCGCTGAACCTTTTTCGTTGGTTTTCATCTTTTTATTAAAAATTGTATAAGGCAATTCAGTTGCCTTATTAATATATAGAGACTAAACAAACAGTTTGCTCACTTTTTCCGCAAAAAGTGGTTGACAATTTTTTAACAAATGTTGTGTAGTATTAGCTTATAAGCCGGGATCATCATTTAGAATACCTTGTACCACGGGAAGATTTTTCATTCCCATCACTAACCACATAAAGTCACTTCAACGCGTGTATGAATTAGAAGGCAACAGCTATATCGAACTAAGATATATTAATTGTAGGAAGGTTTATAGTTTGAAATTAGAGTAATAAGTATAATTACCAAAAATCGAAAGTCGTAATGTATATTGTATCAATTGACCTTTTCCTTTCTTTCTTTAGGTTTTGGCCTTCACGTTAGTATTTAGCCATTAGTCAAGTAGAAATTTGCATAAAATGTTATATCAATTTCAATTAATTTTAATTAGTCATCAGTCATAAGTCGCCAGAAAGTCAAGTAGGCTTTTGGGTAAAGCGGTGGCCTGTTTACTCAAGCTCATGTAATGAGATTTGGCGGCA
This sequence comes from Calephelis virginiensis, assembly GCA_002245475.1. Taxonomy (NCBI): domain Eukaryota; kingdom Metazoa; phylum Arthropoda; class Insecta; order Lepidoptera; family Riodinidae; genus Calephelis; species Calephelis virginiensis. The sequence goes on along the minus strand of NJDC01000209.1, from coordinate 26,068 downwards.
ACGAGGAAATACACAGGATTCGCTAATTTCTTTATGATTATTTCATTTGTGCACTTTCACTGAACAAAATTGTACAAAATGCCACCAAAATTGACTAATTTCACTCAATATCAACACGAAATTCAATAATTATGAAAAAACTTAGACCATCTTTTCTCTCGATGGCGCCAAAACTCTATCAATTGACCTAAATATCAAAGAATGACAATTGTCAAAGATGATTGATAATACGGACGGGCGCGGTGCCGTCACAGAGAATGCAAATTTCCTTCGCCATTAGCCTTGGCATAACACGAAGGTTGTAAATATAAAATTTGAATGACAAGAAAAATATATGGAAAATACGCCTTATCATGGTTATCTACTGTTATTGGAGGTTTGCAGTTCGCAAAATATTACTTTCTATCGTGGATGAGTTATTGGTCGTATTCAGAAATGAATTTGTTGAAAGTTTTTATTCGACTTTCTGAAAGTGACAGGCAGTAAATTTCTAGGACTTTGCACTTAAATTCAAATTTATTTTTTTTAAAGAAAAATGTAATTGGTTAGGAATGGGACATTTTTTTATTTATTACAAACTCACAAATCGTTTTCTTACTACGTAAAAGTATAATATAAAATCCCACTAGTCTACAACTCAGTGCACGCAGGTACATTATTTCATTATCATAGGCATACATAACACATATTCTATAAAAAAGGTACATTTGCAATATTTTAATTAACTGAAACGTGCTAAACAGATCTTCATGGCGGAGCTTCATGTCCTTGGTAGTTACTTGGTAGTTTACGGTAGATAGGGATAAATTAATTTACATTCTAAAAATTTTGTGTATTAATAAATAATCATGTAATATCAAAACAAACAAAACACAGTGTGTAAATAGTAAATCGTGAATAAATAATTAAAAACATATTAAAATATTTGCACACCACAAGTTGGTAGAACATGTAGGAATGCTTAAATAATTTTGTAACATCTTTGTAACACTCATATTCCGCAAATAAATATTTTTTCTCTCTTTCTTTTCTTTCTTTCTTGGATTTTGTATTACAACGAATTTATAACGACTTTTTAATTCTCAAGTTCGTCAATTTCTAACCACCAGGAAATCAGTGTTTGCCTTTCAAAACTAAAAGAAAAATCCAATAAATCTATATTTTTTTATATAATTATGTTAATGTCAAAATTTACATACTACATATTATCTATTTGACATTTCTGTAAAGTTGCCCCTAAAGTTTTGAAATTGGTCTGACCGTGTTAGTCCGATTCACATGTAGAGACTACCTAACATCCTGCATGGCAGCTCGTACGTATAAAGCGGACATAAGTAAAATGGCCATTACCAGTAAAACAACTTGCGGTCCTGAGAGCTTAGTAGTCGGTAGACACACATATCTAGCATGACACTAAGACTACACAAATGTGACACACCTATAACATACATGGTGTCTCATCAGCAGCAGAGTGGTGTTAGTGTGCAGTCGTATCGTATAAAAAACTTTTTATTTCGTTTACTCCAATCGTTGGAATACATATTCAAGTATCAAAAGTTAGAAATGTAGGCAAGTCCCATGAGATCGTTCAGCTAATGAACTGATTTGGTTTGACTATGAACTTGTGTTTCCGAAACTCGATTCGCAAACGAGCAATAACGAGCTACATAATAAAGACGCCGGAGGGAGTCCACGCTATCGGGCCACTACACATGACCACGGTGCGACGTCGTTACGTATCTTGATAAACACAGCGGTTCGGTTGACATGGACAGAAAAAGAAAAAATATTTATTTGCGGAATATGAGTGTTACAAAGATGTTATAAAATTATTTAAGCGTTCATATATATTCTACCAACTTGTGGTGTGCAAATATTTTAATGGGTTTTAATCAAATTACTAATTTTAATTATTTAGTTACTATTTACAAACTGTATTTTGTATTTATTACATGATTATATATTATTACAAGCAATATTTAGAAGGCAAATTAATTTATCCCTATCTACAGTAAACTACTAAAGTAATAATTGAACTATGTAAACTTTATGTTACATAAAACATTCACAGATGAATAAAGCATAAACTAATAAATCGTTACTTATAACGAATTATTTCCATCCTTGGCACTTGGTGAAACTACATTATGTAGAAATCGTTAGTTCACTAATATGTTTGAAGACGATGCTTTGTAAATGTCTTTAGTAGTAAAAACAATTCTGTAGCGTTTGTGCACAAACTTGAAATGAAGCAGAATATTGCGCATGTTACAATGCTATTATTTCATGTATTCTGCATGTATTTCAATTAAAATAAAACAATAGGAACAGGTCATTTTTATTACTTTAATTCCAGGGTGTTTTATAAATCAACATTCGTGAAAAGTTTTCGCGTATACGAAATGTACGCAGTTTCTTTTCTTTGATTTAGTTCTAAGATAAGATGAAAAGTTAGATGCAGCAGAATCATGGTAATCATAAGAAGTTTTAAATTAAGCGGCATCGCCCTTTAGTATTTGGGATGATTTGATATGTCACAATGAGTACTTAAACCTACTGCTCTGAATAGCCTTTATTAATAAAAACTTTTTGTAGAATACTTTTTTTGTTAAAATGTTTGCTATTTTTTATATGAACAGACTTGCATTATTTTACTTATTGTGCAAAAGAATTCATATAATATAAAATAATCCAAAAAGGAGTTTCATTAAGTGCCAAGGATGGGAACATTGCAACTTTAAAAATTTGCATACATTCTTTCTGCACTCGTAAGAAACGCTGGAGCAATAATTTCTTTATAACGCTTTGTTACGGCGCTGATGTGACATGAAAAATACGACAAAGCCTCGTGTCGCAACGGAAATGTATATTGGCCCTACAAACTCGGCTAATATCGTCACGGTACTCGCATCGAAGTAGAGCTATTAAAGTTATTGACATGGGATTCGAACTTTCCTCTTACCTACAATGTTTATATTAAGAATGTATTTCCGTAATGTAACGAAGTCGACTATAAATATTTATAGACTTCCCTACCAAGGGACTTCCCTTGTTTTTCATATGAAATTTTATGCGAATCGTAATAGGGCAGCGTTTGACCAAGATTGACCAGTATTAGAATTAGTAATATACCACTATTAGAAGTATTGCAATGACAGAATTCTCTAGTTAGTATAGGTAGTTAGTTTTTGTCTAATTAGTATTAAACAATTTTGCATTTAAAGATAGAAAATGGATTTCCTGATTATAAAAATATGCATCGTCTAAAGGTCCATCTTCAATAGCTCATGTACTGTTGAAAGACGGTCTGTCTTTGTCTGAACTGAAGTCAAAGTCAAAATATCAAGTTTACGTTTTGACTTTCAAATCATGGCTTGTCAAAGTTGATAGTTAATAAAACAGTCAAAACCTGATTAAAATTAGTTACATTAGTTTTTTCGTTGTGCTGTTATTAACAAACAACAGATAAATAAGAATTAAAAAATGTGAGTTCATAAGTAGCACAGTTTTCTGCATTTTTTTTGGAGTACCTTATTTGTATAAGCTCTTTCTGAGTTTAGTAGCGACCCAGCTTTCTGGCCACGTTTTGGATCAATTTCTACAAACACAACTCCTTGTTAGTTTAGTAGCGACAAAGTTTTATTGTATTTTTTGGAATATATTGTAAAACACAGATTGGTTTAAGAGTAGAACAGATAAAACTAATATAGGACCACCTCGGAATCTTCACCTGTCTTTCTAAAAAAGAACCATCAAAATCGGTTGACTATTGGCCGAGTAATCGAGTAACAACATAAAAAGTACAAAGAATCGAATTGAGAACCTCCTTTTTCGGACTCGGTTAAAAATAACTACGATTCCGTAATGTTTATATGGATTAACTATAAATAAAGCGTGGGCGGAATAATAGCGGAACCTTTGGTCGTACATTTTCATGTCGAATAGATACGCCTATTACTAAATCATATTATACATCAACGATAGCCGTGGTCACTCGCCGAGGATGATAAACGAGTTTTATGGCGAAAGTAATTGATATGTTTGACGTCAATCGCGATATGAAATATTACTTGTACTGGTCCAAACAATGTTGAGCCAATGTGAGTTTAGTGGCTAAGACAATTAAAACAAAAAGTGTATCCCCAAGGAAGTAGAAGTGCAACCAAGGCACCCGTGACAAGCCGAGGATACTAAGTCCCACTTTTTAATAGGTGGCAAACTTATCGCCAAAGGGACACTTATCCATTCCGACGACGTTGTTTTTATAAGAAAACTAGCTGTACCGACGAACTTCGTTACACCTGTTAGTTTGTAAGGGAAAAATGCAAAATTGTTTTTCCCATTTTCTCTGCAATTTTACAGGTTTTTCTATTTCAGTTCAGCCGTTCGAAAGTTATGTGCTTACCAACACATTTAGCAAATAATTTTTATATTATAGAATGAGAACTCATTTTTTTGAATTGCGCGACCCAGATATGAAAACCAGGACCTCGTTGACTAAAGAAACTAAACGCAACTCTCTCATGAATTTACCGACTACGCTATGAAAACAAAAATATTTAAGGTATTAGAATACAACTTTTATGTAAAAGTTTTCACCATTGCAAGGCTTTTGTTAAAGCTTTTGATGCAATAAGAATTGTTATCCATGCATAACTTCACACTAAGTCCAGTGCAAGGTGGGCAGAGAAGTGCCAATTATCACGAACCTTAAGACCTTTCTTCCTCCACATTCATACGTGAGATACTTAGGTTCTTGTCACCCTCCACGGATAAAACCCGAGCGATTTGATAGTAGAATCTTAGTCTTCTTTATCTAAAATGTTAACGAACAAGTAGCCAGTAACATTACTATCCAGTTGGTTACAGACGACCGCTGCCTAAAGACACTATAAATAGTGCGTTGCTGTCCTGAGGTTGGGATGTTAGACCTATTGTGCAGGGCTACTAGCTAAGCCTACCTTCCGAACTATATAGAATAGAATAGAAGAGAATATTTTTTTCACATACACCTTACATTAGGCACTTGTGACAAGTCTATGTAATACTAAAAACTACCACCGGATCGGAACATGGTCACACACTGAGAAGATCAGGTAAAAAACTCAGCGAGCCTATTTTTTTTTCTTTTTAACACAAATGAATATAAGTAGTTATACATCATAATTTGTTATTAATAATAGTTTAGTATGAGGAGCAATTGATCCCAAGCACTGTTATCCGATAAATATTCAAAAATGGTATATTTAATCGTAATATTTTTTTATACAATTTCACTTTGATACATTTTTTAAATTTATGTAATGAGGGGTCTTTTATTTAATCAAAAAATTTATTGTAACAACGTATACATATGGTCTGTAACATGACAGAGTCATTATGGCGGCAGGAATAGCTAGTGCAATGGATCTCTACCACCAGTGGAATCCTAGCCAAACTAAATCTCCTCTAGTACCTACAACTGCCCACACTCGCGTTTATATAATATGTTTAATTAATCTATTATCAGCAATTCTTACCCCGTTTTTCGTTTTATGTGAAACGTTCTCCTTTTCTATTATATAAAATAAAGAACTCATTAAACGGCTATAACACGCAATGTATTTTATATGCCCGATAGATCCGTCAATTACAGCAACAATTAAAAATGGCGGCCAAAATAATTTTGTGATAATTTTACTAATTGACCAATCGGGGTGCCTTCAACAGTAATTACTCACAAAATTACAAGGACTTGCCCCGCGACGGGCTCAAGTACGTTGTTGCCGCAAAATTTGACCTCGTTAATCTAAATACGTGTAATGTCTTAATGATTTATGATATAGCAGATTACCCGCGGCTATGCCTGTGTAAATTGTCTAGCTCCCCGCGTGTTTTCTTTTAGATATCAGGGTAAAAAGTAGCCTTTGTGACAGTCCGGTCTCCTAACTATCAGTACGATTAAAAATTATACCATGGCTATTATTTATTTTATTATTTATTTATTAAAAATTCATGCACTGTAGTGTATAAAGGTGGACATAATGCTACATGGCATTCTCTAACAGTGATCCTAACTTTATTTGAAACAATAATTATATGGAATACACGCGGCGGCGGGTATCTTCTGGTGATAATAGGTAGCAGTTGCCTATAGACTTATATTAATATCCTATCTAAGATAAGAGATCATTAGATCAGTCACTAAGTAACCGCTGCTATTTTTAAATAATTAACAAAAATATCTTAACAACAAATCTCTAAAAGGCATATCTTTATCTGTAGAGGTTATTATTATTGGTCGTTAGATATTACAGGTACGTCGCTGTCCTTTAGATAGGATTTAAGGCCTATGGTGCAAGTCTAACGGGGTTACCCTTCCTTCCGGATTGGTACATGAGAGAGTCATTACAGCGGCAGGAACGCAGAAGTCTACCACCATTTTTTAATGACTACGAAGTTGATAACCGGTTTTTACAACTTCCCCGGACTTCACCCAAGCAGAATATTAAGGTCGAAACATCATTATTTAGATGACTTGAACTGTTGACTTGTTGACAACGCCAGCAAAAAGGTCTAACTAGCGGGATACCAACAACTCTAGCACCAGTGCTCTTGTTGGTAATTACTTATATTTTAACCGGTGCTCGCCTTTTCCAAGCTGCCTGGCAGAGAGACAGATGGTCTATTCTAATCAGCGAATTACGTCGTTCCATAGTAATAAAAAAACACAACATTTACAATGTTGGTATGGAATATGGATTCCGTTCTGACTCGTTTACACTAAACTTGTTGTTGCTGACGGTTTTGTCTGTATTTTTAATTAACGTGTAATAGTATCTTATATTTAATACTAGACGCAACGCTATTAGTTTGGTGCAGATTTAGTCAAAGGTCCCATAATGAAAAAATAAATCGTATCCTTTTTTTAATGATGGAATTAATATTTTTTATAATTAATTTAGTAAAAAAATCTTTTGATAACATTTTTAAACGTAAACAAAAACATTGTTAAGCTGTCGTGTTTTTGTTTTAATTTGTATTTAATTTGATGAAACAATAACGAAACAATCCGCTTATATTCTAAGAACCCAGATTACTGGTGTAATATAAAAAATACGTGGAAATTTTGTTCAATCCTATTATACTCAAAGAGCTAGTGACAAGGTTTACTAGTATTTTTTTATGGAAGGCAAACAAGGAAACGGATTATTTGATGGTAAGTAATGTCCGCCGCCTAAGACATCAAAGGTGCTAATGACAACCTTAGGCCGTAATGTTAGGCCTGGAGCAAAAGTAAGTTAATTTACCGGCTACCTTATTTTTTACGGACCGGAAAAAGCCAACGGCAAGCGCCAACATTACGGCGACAGGAATAGGTAAGGCGGTGGTACCAATCCGGACGAGTCGCAGCGAGACTCCACTACCTTGTCAGCTGTCACGGTATTAGTGACGGTAAGCCTATGCTCACCTTTTAGAAGCTGCCTGGCTAAGGAAAGCAGATGGTTTATTCTGCAAAGGAGCCCGGACCAAAACGAGGAGCAAAGGAGCCCGGACCAACAAGGGGAAGATTTAATAATAATAATAATAATAATCTAGAAATATTTTGTTTTATAAAGAAATTTAATCATTAGGTGAATTACTAAATTTAATGACTGTAAATTTATAAAATTGTGTGACAAATACAAAAATCAGCAATTGTTGTAAACATTATCATTCAAAATCTACGTTGTAAAGACCTGCCTGGTTAAAGCACTCTATAGGTGAGAAAAAATATCTGACATTTCTATTTCATCATAGTAAAATTCTGCAGTTTTGTTTACGTTTCTGAAACAAAACTGTAGAATGCCCCCCAATTTTAATAGACTTGTCACATTTTCAATGAAAATAAAGACATAAGGCAAACATTTTAATTAGGCTGTAATAAATTTATGCTTGTTTGTTTATTTTTTTGTTCACTGTATGTATTGTTATATACTTACATATATAATAATTGATTTTAAATTGATATGCATGATGTAAGTTGTTTTTTATTTGGTCATAAGCACAAAAATGTTTTAAAAATAATAAATAATTTCTAATTGAGTTTCCGACTCTGTCTCGTCGACTATTATCGGAACAGGTGTATTTTTCGATATTCGTTTGATAGTCGAGATATTTTCTCAGCAGATTAGTTTGCGATCCGTTTATCTGATATCTGGAGTTTTACGACTCTGTAACCGCATCCAGTATTTTTTAACTATGCATGCTCTTAAAATAATAAGACACAACAGACATTACATTACTAACAATATTGTAATTTTTAGCCCCCAACGCAAAATGGGAGGCGTTATTTAGTTTGATGTCTTTGTGTGTGTGTGTGTGTGTGTGTGTGTGTGTGTGTGTGTGTGTGCGTGTGCGTGTGCGTGTGCGTGTGCGTGTGCGTGTGCGTGTGCGTGTGCGTGTGCGTGTGCGTGTGCGTGTGTGTGTGTGGCATCGTAGTTTTTTAGCGAATGGACGGATTTAGATGCAGTTTTGTTTGTTTGAAACTTGACGTAATCTAAGTTATCTGATAGCTGTAGAGGTGGCTGTTATTTAAAGACAAATGGTGACTATAGTCATCATATATGGTGACTATAGGTAGTCTATTAAATTTAAATTATGGACTTCGGCTTTACACTTTTTACTCTTTTTACACTTCATATATTTATTTTTAAACTGGCTGACCTAATCTAAATTTAAGCGAAATTATCAATTATGTAATAATTACTCTATATATAAACTTTATATAGTATAATATCTTTAAAATACATTCGGATTTTCGAAGCTTGACGAATATAGCCGAAGCGCATAATTTAAATAGTACTACTATAAGTATCTTCAAGAAATAGTATGCAGAGGTACAACCAAGATTAGTCAAAAGAGCTTAGTCCCACATTGTGATAGGTGGCAAACCTATCGTCAACCGAGCGCTGAAAGCAGTATTTTTATATATTTTATATGTTTTTTTTAAACATAATTATTGTCTAAGCGATGGTCTCCAATTAATAATAGTTTTGAGTTAAACTTAACGAATATTATTTTTCATCAAAAATGTAAATATAGCAATTATACTGTGATATTGTTTTTCATAATCTAATTAATGTACATACAAATAAACATAGAATTGAATTGAGATCCTTCTCTTTTCTGGAATCGGTTAACGATTTGAAAATAAATAAATTGCTTACTTGGAAATTGAACCCGAGACCACTTGTCGTCAACAGCAATACATTAAAAGCATTGTCTAAGCATTACGTTAAAAATGTTTGCCTGTATAAAGATTTCTGTGCAACCCTCAAAAACTATCAGACTCACGTAGACGTGGCAATAACGGGAACGATATTGATCCTCGCCCGGACAATCAAGGAAATTGAAAGGTCGACCCCGGAACGACCCGGATGCACCTTTCCGCTACATTGTCTTATCCCGCCATACATCATTTTCTATCGCACCGCCGCACCCGGTTCCATAACCCGGTTATATATCGCCTTTATAAACCTCAATCGTTTGGCTGTGTGATGTCTTAATACTTGTCTTCGGTTTTAATATCTTATATATTGCAATTTCCCAAGGAGTTTACACACACATCGTAACAATCGCACACAACGATGCACTTGTAAATATAGTGTATGTATAAGGTCCTTTCAAAATAGGTGCTCAAACTTTGAGACGGTGTCCAGTACATGTAAGATAAATAAGTAGGTATCTTCACGCTCATCTCCCCGAAGAGGTAGACAGTGGTACAACCAGGGCACTCACGAATAGCCGAAGACACTAAGTCTCACCATGTGACACTTGGCAAGCCTATCGCCAATCGGGCACATATCCAGCCACGAGCAAGGTTTTTTTTTTAAATTTGCAAAACCAAATTTTCTTTTTATTAACCGACCCGGGAATCGAAGCCGGGATCTCATGCACTCAAGTCCAACACCTAGACCGCTAGACCACAGGGGCGATTTACATGTAAGATACATAATATCAATTAAGCGTGGTAAAATTGCAACACCCAACTCCAACTATTTCATTAGGTACCACATCAAGATCTGTAGTAGGGTTACTCTCGAATCTCGATATCATGCGGACTGGAAATTGGGATCGTATATTTCATTTTAGGTACTTTTGAACATAGTACTAGCGGATTATTAACATTTAGTTACAATTAAATTCAACGAATCCGATAAAATAATGTTTACTATTAATTAAATATTAATAATTCGCCAGTATTTTGTTTAAGAGTACCTAAAATGACATACTCTGCTCCAATTTCCAATATTGCATGAATCGATGTTGTAGAGTAACCCTACTGATAATTATTTTTTCGGAAGATGAATGTTTTCGAAATGCTCTCACATAAATTTGTTCAACATCCGACTAGAAGTTTTTGATTTATCTTGACGCCCATATCCCCAAAGAGGTAGGTAGAGGCACAACTATGGCACCCATGATTAGCCGAAGACACTAAGTCCCACAATGTGATAGGTGGCAAGCCTATCGCCAACCGGGCACATATGCAATCCCGAGCAGCATTTTTTGATAGAATTTTTCTTTCTGTTGCCCGACCCGGGAATCGAACTCGGGACCTGATGAAGTCCAATCCAACACCTGGACCGCCAGACCACAGAGGCGATTTTTGATTTATACTTAATAATGCATACGTTTTTGTTTCTTAAGTATAACTCAAAAACTGATTGTCAGATCATGATGAAATAAATATGGGAGTACCTTGAAATCATAACCTATTTTTCTAAAACAGTATCATCAAAATCGGTTAACTATTAACTGAGTAATGGCGTAATAAACACAGAAAAAGAATGTATATTTGAGTTGATAATCTTCTCCTTTTTTGTTAGTCTGTCTATAAACGTAGCTTAAATGTTTTATTTTACACTTGAACAAGTGAATTTCGAGTAAAATCTTCGTTTTATTCATTTTATAACAGGAAGGCCAACTTGCTCAAATAAAGTCTTTTTTTTATGATATAGGAAGGCAAACAAGCAGACGTATTTCCTGATGGTAAGAAATTTACGCCGCCTCTCTAGGCGGAACCGCACCATTACCACCTTTGGTGTCTCTAAACCAAAGGTGGTAATGGTGCGTTGCCAACCTGAGGTCGGGATGTTAGGCCTCGAGCAAAAGTAAGTTTACCGGCTACCTTACCCTCCGCACCGGAACACGTCCTGACGTTATGGCGGCAGGAATAGGTAAGGCGGCGGTACCAATCCGGGCGAGTTGTTGCGAAACTCTACCACCTAGTCAGATGTCACGGTGTTAGTGACGGTAAGCCTATGCTCGCCTTTTACGAGCTGCCTGGCAAGGAAGGCAGATGGTCTATTCTGCAAAGGGGCCCGGACCAACACGGGGAAAACTACTACAAACGTTTTCTAGCCTATTATTATTTTATTTTATGTCAAATGAATGAGTTTGTTCTTTATGCAGTAAGGCCTATGAAAAAACAAGTGCAGTGTGCAAGGGCTAGTTGTGGAATTAGACTTTAGAATTATCAAATACGCCTAAACACGACAGGATAATGTGAGGAATTTTAGTAGCTCCTATGCCAATCTTCTCGATACAATATTAGATAATCATTGCAAGTTGAAACTTTAAAAGTACAAAACAAAAGACGGGTTGCACTCCGGGAGTGCCTGCCGAAGTGAAAACTTAAATATTAACGTTTTGCATTTTCGATATATAGGAATGGTTAGGGAATAATTTTGCACGCATTGCTTTAATTATCAATACGAAAGTACTATCATTTATGCACAAATATTATTTTCATATCAATAACCTGCGTTTGGCTTCACAAAAACTTGCTAAAGTAAGACTAGGTACGTGACGGCTAAGAGCGTCGTCATATTATCTGTATAACGAACATTGCTCGTCTACACATAAAGCTTATTTTCAAGATGGAACAAATAGAGCAATGTCTGTTGATATTATACATATCTGCTATCATGTTGTCTTGTGAGAATGTAATGGTTGCGTATTATCCATTGCGAATCCTATACTCTTCGGAAATATCTAAGCAATACAAAAACAACAATGAATCTGCGTTTTATTTTAGATCTCGCACTATCTTATTCGCGCATGCAGCTCGCGCCGTCTTAAGATCTGATGCGAGTTTAGAAGTTTTACCCATTCCAAAAAAGTACGCAGCGCCGCTAAAGAAGTTTTCACTTCAAAAATATTCGCGATTTTCTAAGCCATTCCAAAAATATTGATTAGCCCTGTTTTGCTTAGCGTTTGGAATAGACTATATTATTTGTTTAGTTGTATTTGTTATATTAACCCCAGAAACATTACAAATTCTAAAGTAAGTAACTAAAACTTTAAAGTAAGTGAATAACTAAAACTATAAAATAAGCATCGCCTCTGTGGTCTAGCGGTCCGGGTGTTGGACTTGACTGCATGAGATCCCTGGTTCGAATCCCGGGTCGGCCAACAAAAAGAAAATTGTATTTTTCCAATTTTCTAATTAAAAAAAAATGTTGGTCGGGATTGGAAATGTGCCTGGTTGGCGATAGGCTTGCCACCTATCACATTATGGGACTTAGTGTCTTCGGCTAGTCGTGGGTGCCTTGGTTGTACCACTGCCTAGCTCTTCGGGGATATGGGCATGAAGATACTTTTTTTTTATATAAAATAAGCAACTTAAACTAATCTTAATGTAAGTAAATTTTCGCCCACCATACTTCATTTCTTAAGATTCCTCCACCCTTACACTTATGCCATAGTTTAGTAAAATTTTAATCAACCTTGTGCTCTTTACTGTACCTTACAATCCTTGTCCAAACAACCTCTCACACTAAGCTCTCGTAACCTGTAACTTTGAACTGACGGTGCTCAGATTTATGGAGCGTTTACATTAGACGAACTTTCAGTATACAAGGTGAAAGTTGCAACTTGACTAGTGGAAACAAAACTTGACTGCAAATCGAAAGGGGATAGATAGTGTGCAAGTATTTTATCCACTTGCACATTGAGAATGCTCGCTTAGGCAAACATAGCTCCGACGTACAACGTCCTTTGTGCCGGACAAATCTGGATATTTACGAATATAGCTGAAGGTTTTCTGTTGAACCAGTGAATAGTTTTCTTTCGGCTCATATTACGTGCTTCCTCTTTTAGACTCTTATGATACCGTGCAAAGTTTATAAAGGAAAACAGAAAATATTTTGTTTTGAATTGCGTTTGAATATTCTTCGATTTATTATTTTCCCTTTTCACATCCATATTGTACTGGTATTGTATTTGGACGCTGTTTGTACAAAACCAAATTCAACATTACGTCTTTTCGTAAGTCTTTTCTATAAAAGATTTTACTTATAATGAAATTATTTATACAATTGTATAATACTCGTCGAATTGAGAGGTGCATTTATCTAGTGAAAATTACCGACTTTTTGTCGCACCATTTTGTTACGGCACTGCGCCCTTTCTTTTTTTTTATGGATCTATAGAGGGTAAAAATGCCGTACAAAAATATGTGACCAAAATGTACTCACTCTACCTGCACTTTTGAGTTCTCACCTACACTCAGTTGGACAGCTTACAAGTTACATCATAGTGCTGAATCTTATAATTTTATGTTGTTATATCGTCCTATATACGTCACCTGGTGGTTCATATGACCCATCTAATTTTTAGCATGGGCCTGTAGTCTGTTAGATTCAATTTGTGTGACTTGTCCAGGAATATTTATTTATTTGTACCAAGTCCCTTACGGGATAGTCAGAGAGTATCTTGTTACGATCCTAGCAGACCTATCTTCCTCCAACTCTTTTCGTACAAACACATCAGTTTCGAAGACTCTTGACGTCACCCAACAAATAAATAAATGCCGTTGAAATAAGAGTGCCACGAAAAATGTGTGGTGTAACGTTCAGTGACTGCATTCGCAACCTGACCAAGAAAGAGTAGGATTGTGGGGATATTATACCCCTTCAGGATGTGGATACCCGGTGAGAGCTAGGTTGATAAATTCTACTATCAAATTTCTCGGGTTTTATATATGATTAGTAGACCCGGCGAACTCCGTTTCGCCACCAGATGGTTTATATATAGTTATAATATATAAATATATCTCAGAATAAATTAAATAAACACCCAGACCAGACAAGCGGACATCTAAATTTTCATCACACAAATGCCTGGTTACTAAAATTCCATTGAAATTAGTCAGTTATTTTACAAGAGCTGATAACTAATAGAATACATTTTCCGAGATTACATTAGATTTTAGTTTCGAACCGTCTATTGCTTGACTAATTGCTTTAGTTTGCCCAAGCGGTTGAGATTATACCACATTTATTATTTACAAAACGTTTTCATTCTTATCGGAACAGTTCTTCAATAACTAGCAAACAATAAATTATTTGATTTGCTTTGTTATGGAACTAGCTAAAATAATTGATGAATGAATTGATGAATTATAATAAATATTATTATTAAATTACTAAGTGTGATTTAGCTTTTGCTGTCGGTTTTATTTTATTGCTGCCTGTCCGAGCTTCGCTCGAATGGTGTTTTTTTTATCATAAACTAAAACATAAGCTATATAATCTTTCAAGTTGAATCCAACTGCATATGTTGTACAAATTTGATTGAAATCGGGTAAGTAGTTTAGGAGTCCATCGCGGACAAATAACGTGACTCTTAATTATTATAATATAACTAGCTGCCTGTTCCGGCTTCGCTCGGATGGTAATGGATCATAAATTAAGATGTAAGCTATCCTATCTTTTAAGTTGGATTAAACTGCACATGTGGTGCAAATTTGATTGAAATCGGTTAAGTAGTTTAGGAGTCCATCGCAGGCAAACAACGTGACACGTAATTTATATATATTAAGATAATAAAATATAATAACATTAGATAATAACTTGACGCTATTGTTTTGTCGTTGATTTTTTGTTTAATAACGTTAGGCAGATAATATTTCAAAATGACACAAAAATTAAACATTTTTAATTACACCTGACAAAACCTACGTGTCATTCCCTAAAATATATCTCGTTCACGTCAGCTTTCAAATAAATAAAAATAGTAACGAAATCAGTCGATCCGTTCGAAAGTTATAATGCCACAAATATACGTGCATACACACACAGGCACACAAATATATGCGCGTTTGCTCTAAAAAAGAGGTGGGAGGGAGAGAAAGAATTTGACGAGGCGTCGAACGTATAACATCACTCTTTTTCTGGGATTCGCCTCTGTGGTCTAGCGGTTCAGTTGTTGGACTTGACTGCACGAGGTCCCGGGTTCGAATCCCGGGTCGAGCAACAAAAAGAGAATTGCGTTTTAACAATTTTCTAGTTGAAAAATGTTGCTCGGAATTGGATATGTGTCCGGTTGGCGATAGGCTTGCCACCTATCACATTGTGGGACTTAGTGTCTTCGGCTAGTCGTGGGTACACTGGTTGTGCCTCTGCCTACCTCTTCGGGGATATGGGCGTGAAGATACTTTCTTTTTCTGGGATTCAAAATCCTTTTGCAATTGGTAGTATTACTATGAAATAATCATTGGTTTGGTCTAAAAAAGTGTTGGGGCATGGCTTACAAGCATATTGGAATCGCGAACACGCAACCCTTTGGCAACTGAGTCCGTCTATGTCAGACGTACCGAAGCCAACAAAAGCTATTCTTATTTCTTATTTATTTTTATTTTTGTTTTGTGCTTGTTGTGGCACTAAGATTTTACGTACATTGAGCAAACTGGCACATTTTTCAAATAGCAAAGAAATAAAGGAATATTAAATTAATAGAAGGCATAACTTTGCGGAAATCCATACTTAAATCTAAATAAAACTGTTTAATTTGCAATTTTCCGCCAAAAAAATGTATACGTATTATTGCGTTACAAAACAGACAAAATAGTGCGCTAAGAATGAATTGGACTTACCGGAAGCTAAAACTCCCAATTACATCCAGCTCCACACAATACACACTAAACTGTTTTAGTAGCACCAACAATACACATACTACTACAAACTCAACGTACGTTTCACTTCGTAACCGAAGCATCATCAGGAGAATTCGACTGCACTCCACAAAGGTCGAGCAGATACTCGACTGTATCTGCTGTATGTATGTAAATTAAACAGTTTTATTTAGATTTAATAAAGGAATATTTATTTCATCTTGACCATACAAAAGGGACTTACAATATATGCATAAATATATGTTATTCGTGGTCTATTACAACACTAACAACCGGCGAAGAAACTCCTTATTTGTGGGTGTATTTATTCTAATTTCTTCTAAATTCTAATTTCTAAGTAATTTAACGAGTTTAATATAGTGTCGTTGATTAACACTCGTAACACAAGCATACGATTTGCTTATTTTGGGGTTAGATTCAGTTTGTATAGTTTGTTTGTGTCCAGGGTATTTTTTATAACATTGTTATAAAAAAACTGTTAAACTACACTAATGTTGCAAGAATTTTGTCAGTTAGGTCTTTTTTCACGAGTTTTATAATCAATAAATGTTACTATAATCACGGGTTGTAACCAGTATTTAGACTTCTATGGCGTAGTCATAAGCAGTTCGAAAGCGGGCCGTTGTACAACAAGTTTTGCTGTCAAATTTACTTCTGTCACTGAATTACGTTTTAAATATAACATTTATGTTAGAGATCAACTTACAAGTACGTGGTCCTTTTGATGTTATGAGATGAAAGTGGCCTAACAACACGTGGCGTTGTCCTGAGCCGGGGATGGAAGACCTATTGTGCAAGTCTACCGACTACCCTACACTCCAGACCGGAACATGAAAGTCATTATGGAGGCAGGAATAGGTAAGACGATGGATCCCTACCGGAATAAGTTACTGTACAACACTCGAGCAACAGGGGTCTCATTGGTCCCAATCTATATTTTATGAACTACCTGGTGGAGATGCAAATGATCCATTCTTCTCAGTGGACCCGGACTAACACGGAAATAGATTAAGGTGTTCAAATTTAAATAAAATCTCATTGTAACACTGAGAAAATACAATTAGTTATGTACTAAAATTAGCTGTTGCCTAAGGTTTCGTTTTCACAGGAAACCGTTGTGCGATCGGGATCACAATATATCTGTATTCCAAATTTCAGACAAATTTGTTCAGCCATTCGAGCGTAAAAGAGTAACAAACATCCATTCATACGTGGATGGATAACATACTCACAAACTTTCGCATTTATAATTTTAATAGGATACTTTCTCGACTTCATATTATACAGTGTCCAACGAACGAAATGTAATAAGTAAATATCTTCACCCCACAAAACGCTTGAGGCGT
Organism: Calephelis virginiensis; assembly: GCA_002245475.1. Classification (NCBI taxonomy): domain Eukaryota; kingdom Metazoa; phylum Arthropoda; class Insecta; order Lepidoptera; family Riodinidae; genus Calephelis; species Calephelis virginiensis. Next base: position 8,782 of record NJDC01000209.1, on the reverse strand, counting down.
AGATTGTTCAATGTGGTATAAATTGGCAAACATGGCCACTCCTGGAACTTCATTTGGTAATTATGCGGGTCATAAAATTTTCCACTCGAATGTCCAAACGGCCACCTGTTTAAAATAGAAACTGCTCCTAAACTCCGAAAGTTCAGTCTCATTCGGTTCATTAGTTCGGGATGATTTTTCCGACCCTCTAACTTTTGGGAGTTGAGTAAATGTTCCCGACTCGCTGCGCCGCTGAAAATAAGCAGAGATCACAAGGTTTTTTGCAATTACTTCCACTCGAGAATCAGTATTGCCAGGTGGAGTTGTAATTTTTCCTAAATTGAATTTTAAAAAATATGTTTTATAACAAAAAAAATATGTTTATAATTCAGTATAGTTACACACACAAATACAAACAGAAGTTTTTAAAAACTAGATAAATTCGATTTCTATTAACTTCGCACATTATTAATATGATGCATACTAAAGTAAAACTTAGTAAAATAAATATCCTTAAAAATAAAGACGTAAAAAGTGTATGTATGAATAATAACAATAAAAATATAGAGGATATTGTACAACGAAAATATGTTTAATTATTGTATTATTGAAAAAACTTATACAAATAGCGGTTTTATCGCTTATAGGCGTGTTCTTCCAAACAACGTGCACAATACATTGATACATCAAACAATTAACTAAAAACTAAGTATTTAATCTAATAATAATATATTTATAAATAAAGTTGTGTTCCATGCATTTTAAAAGCATGAAAACATCTATGCACAGCATAATCATTTTACATAAATGAAGATCCTAGATCAAAAACACTTGGACTCGCTATCCATGACATACTCGTATCTGATTTATCCATGTATCATATGCTCAAAATATGTAGCTAGATATCGTGAGCGAACCCAACTTTTAACCATCGGTCTATTCCCTAAAATCTTCGCATTACCTTAATGTTGTATTTCGAGGAAAGGCTATTTCGATTCCCGGGTCTCCCGATTGAATATGCGTACTGTACTATACTGATAATCAGGTTCAAATATTGCTTTATTAGATTTCAAGGTAAGACTAAATGATTTGTCTTTGAAAACTTTTTGTAACATACAGGAATAAATAACCTCTTAAAAAATCTTAAATATTATTTAACCCAAATCTCGGGTAAATTACTCGCAACTGGCATCACTGGTGGTACGAGCAAACTCTGGTCGAGGATAACACAAATTTTAACTCCATTAGGAGGTTTACACGGCGTTGGTTTGTCGGCAACTTTTCCGTCGGGAAATGTTTGCCTTTCACGGATACAACATAAATAAAGCAGTTCGCTGTTTGTGGAGTGAATTTGGACACTGACCGTAGTTAGGAAAACAAATATCACTAGGCTTTTCTGGCAGAACATGCCCGATAAATGGATCACTGTGCGAGTCCTTTTTTAACCCACGTTGGAAAATACGGGTGGTATAAATTGGACGTACCCATTACACGTACGCATTGTATGTGTGTCTTGTCTGTGGCATTGTAGCTTTTGAACGAATGAACCGATTTCGATGCATATTTGTTTCTTTGAAAGCTGACGTGATAGAGACAGGTCTTAGCTACATTTCGTGAAAACGTCTGGTGTAAGACTTGACTTTACGAGGTTCGATTCTCGGATCGGGCTACAAAGAGAATATAAAAAAAAAGTATCTTCACGACCATATCCCTGAATAGGTAGGCAGAGGCACAACCAGGGCACACTACTAGCCAGACACAATGTGATAGGTGGCAAGCATATCGCTAACCGGGCACATCTAATCCCGGGAAACGTTATTTTTGTAGAAAATTGGATATATACATTTTTTTTATTTTTTGTTGCCCGACCTGGGGATCGAACCCAGGACCTTAGAAGTTAAATCCAACCCCGGACCGCTAAAACACCGAGTCTATAAATTTTCAATTATCTAATAAAAACAACGTTTTCCGGGATTGGACATGTGGTCGGATGGCGACAGATATTTTTGTTGGTCACCTATCACATTGTAGGACCTAGATGGACATACCATCTATGATGGACATCTATGAAATCAAGAATAAGTTGTCTCTGTTGCATATTAAACTCAAGCTTCATACAATAACCCGAATAATAAGGTGATCTTTAAATGATATGAAATCCCGGTTAAAAAGTTGTACCCCACCAAAAACATAAATGTGAAATGATAGCCAAGTTCCATTTACGATAAGCCTATGTTTTTATTTTTTTTATGATATTGGAAGGCGAACAAGCAGACGGATTTTCTGATGGTAAGAAATTCACGCCGCCTAGAGACACCAAAGGTGGTAATGGCGCGTTGTCAACATGAGGCCGGGATGCTAGGCCTCGAGCATGACGGAACACGTCATGACGATATGGCGGCAGAAATAGGTAAGGCGGTCACCAATCCGGGTGAGTCGCTGCGAAACTCTACCACCTAGTATGTTACATTTTATAGCTACAAAAACCATCTAGATTATATTAGTTTTTAAATAAAACTTTCCGCTTCGAAATCACAACGTCTATTTAAAATAAATGATGCTCCAGACACAGACAGGGCAAACTAATATCCCCTCTTTTTCCGTCGGCGTTAAAACAGAGTTTTCACAAACTTTATCCTGCAACTACTTACTGTTACAAAAAGAAAAGTACAATAAACAAAAGTGTAATTTGTCATAGTTTTGACAAGACTAAACAAAGTGAACAATTTTTAACACGGATGACCGTAGTTAGTTCCTTTCACAGCAAAAAGCACAAATAAAGGCCGGCGAGGGAAATCATTAAGCTCGACTTCTGTTTTATTTTCTAGATAGTTCTTCCACGCGGGACTTTTTTTCAACGAATTTATAACCGTAAGCCCTCGGCAATAAGAATATAAATTATACGCGCTAAAAAGTATGTTAACTGATAGAAAATTCTTGCAGAATTAGCAGGCCAACGTTGAATGTGAAATTTAAATTCAAAACAACAATTTCGTATGCGCAACCCGGTAGCCAACTTTGCGATTTTATTACCTAAGTCTAAGATGTGTTCTGGGTTAGGGGTGTGCATTTATTATTGAGTTGTCTCGTATTAATTAGGGCTGTCACATTACAAAATTTAATAACGTAGTCGTAATTTATAAGTGCTGCCGCGTCGTCTACAATCTAACTTTGTCGTATGTGGCGATAAGCCTGAATTTTCCACTAATTTGAATTAAGAAATCATATTCGTATTTACAAAATTTCTTAAATTTCTCTTAGGTATAAAGTATACCTACGTTTAATTTCGATTATAATTCAAGCTCTGTGAAACAGCGAATAACTAAGCGGAGTAAAATCGAAAAAACCGACTCCTACCATTTTATTCGGTACAACGTCGCGATTTCGCACTGAGCGCAAGATAAATAGATCTTACTAATGTTATAAATGCAGAAGTTGGTGAGTACCTATGTATTGATGTTTGTTACCCTATCACGCTCGAATGGCTGAACGAATTTGTCCGAATTTCGGAACACTGATAGATTGTGACGACCTCGATTAACATAGAGGCTACTTTTAAGGCCCCATACTTAGCCAGCCAGAAGAGCCAATCAGCGCACTCCCCCGTTCCATTATTACTATGAAATATTGCGCTCTAAAATAAATGTCTTAAGCGCCAAATCACTATTTTTGACACTATAAAAGTAATTTGAAAAAAAAAATATAAAATCTGAAACAGGGTATAATACTTATCTATGTTTATGTTAAATCTGGTGTCGATATTTTCATAATTGAAGTAGACAGTTGGGTTTTGCTTTCAAAAAAGGGTTAACTTTTTGATTTTTTTCTATCGAGCAAAGTGAAATGAATCGTGTTTTGGAAACACTAGTCTTATAAAGCATATTAATGTTAATCTTGTTTATTTTGTTGCCAAGATCCATAATTGCTTTGTATGAAAAAAACAATATATTGCTGACGTATTTTAGCATACATGGCCCCTTAATACCGATCGCAAAACGGGTTCCTGTGAAAACGCGCAGCCGCAAGCAACAGCTAGTACGTCAATAAGGCATTATGTTTATGCGGATTAAACTATAAGAGCTTTTACACACGAACGGTATGTCACCAACAGCGTAGGTAACTGCAGTCGTCGACGCGTCGGCGGTAGCTGTCAACACGTAAACTGCTGCCGTCGACAGGCAACAACGCTTGACGTCACAACTGCAAGCGTCGCCACTTGTCGGCGGCACAGGAGCCATGTCGCTCGTGTGTAAGAGCACTAAAGATGTCGAATATAAAGTGGCAAAGTGCGAGTCTAATACGCCTTGAAAGCTGGTTACACACACACACAGGTTACGGTCTTGTCATGAGGCTCTTCAAGATGTACGTCGCCAACGTAAACTAAGGAGCATTAGTGGTAAATTTGAAATCCTCTATCAATTTGTGCGACATTAAATAGTATTTAAATAATCCCCATTTCGTAAGTAAAATGATAATATGAACCTCATACCATAAAAACTACATGGTGAATTTTGTAAAATCGTGCCCAATTATATGCTTAATGTAGATTTTTAACGCCAGTTTCCCTATTTGAAGAGGGTTTTTCATAGCGCCCTTTGATGGCACCCTCAGTCGTATAAAAAGGCTAAAACCTCGTGATGCTCGTCTAAAAGTAAGGGTCACATCCGTTTTAAATGGACGTTGCAAGAGTTTACATCATCGGCGATACTTTGATTGAAAAGTATGTATTCAAAACACCATAAAATATAAAATGGCCATGAGCGCGTCGGACTCGTCTATTGAGGGTTCCATAGTATCCATATAATGTAATTAAACTGGAGAACAGCTAAATACGTACATGAGATATTAAAAAAAAATGATATTCATTCTATGTAAGATACATAGCCCAAAATGAGGGTTGTTAAAATTTGTCAGTTTGTTTGTTTGTATAACTTGTCACGTAAAAACTACTAAACGGATTTTCACCAAATTTTGTCGTATAGTATAGACTGCATCAATATTTAGGATAACTTTTACTCTGGGAAATTATTTCGTTTCCATCACTAATAAATGAAGACACTCTGACGTGTGTACGAAGTCGCGGACTACGGTAAGTCAATAATAATATTCAAAACGCCAAAAAAAATTACAAATTATAACCGACTCGACAAAATTGAAGTACTTATGTATCTTTGTATGTTTGCTATGACATTACTTTTTTATTTATTTATTTCCACCGTTATTATTAAATCAGGTTTAACAGTTTTACATCTGCCGAACAGATGCGCAGAATATTTTTATTTTAGCACTTGCCCTGTGCTTGGGATAAATTTCTATAAATTTTAAAGAAAGAATCCTGAATCCTCAGTAGCTCAATTGGTTAGAGCATTCGTCGGCTTGAGACGAAAGGTTACAGGTTCAAATCCTGTCTGGGGCGAAATTTTTTCTTTCTTTAAAATTTATAGATGCGCAGAAGTTTGTCGGCAGAACATAAAAATCAACTCTGCTAATCTTACTAGTCCTACTAATATTATAAATGCGAAAGTTTGTGAGTATGTTTGTTTGTTACTCTTTGACGCTTGAATGGCTGAACGGATTTGTTTGAAATTTGGAACACAGATAGATTGTGACCTGGATTAAAATATACTTTTATACTTAATATTTTCCATCGCCTCTGTGGTCTAGCGGTCCGGGTGTTGGACTTGACTGCATGAGGTCCCGGGTTCGAGTCCCGGGTCGGCCAACAAAAAGAAAAATGGATTTTTCCAATTTTCTAATTTAAAAAAATGTTGGTCGGGATTGGAAATGTGCCCGGTTGGCGATAGGCTTGCCACCTATCACATTGTGGGACTTAGTGTCTTCGGCTAGTCGTGGGAGGAGGTTGTGCCTCTACCTACCTCTTCGGGGATATGGGCGTGACGATAATGATTCCATCTTGTTAATAAACATGGACTAAAGAATAAGTAAAATTAAGTTGATATTATTGTCTGTTTCATGTTGTGATAAAGGAAATAATACCAGATTGAACCTCGAAGTACTTTACTCCGTGTTTATTATTAAAACGTAATATGTATACAAAGTTTAATAATCCTTTTTTGATCCTGCCAAAAGGCACAATTAAAGTTTTTTATAAACGACAAATGATATCTTAACGTGGTGTAAGTAGAAGTTCGTATGATCTATAAATTAATTTGTGATGTCGCTAATGAGCTTCGAGCACGCGTCTTGGCTCAACCTGTTACACTTCGTTTATTTTTAAACAGCCCATCAGTCTATTTGAACATAAAACGAAAACATCTAATGCGTAATTAGATCCGTCCGACGGTGTCTGTCGATGCTTTGACAAATCGCACATCTATTGCACTTTAAAATTGAATGCGCTCTGTAGTAATAAATACTCTTGTTTTTATATAGAACTAGCTGCCCGCCCTCGCTTCGCTTCGGTTATTCAAGAATAAAAATCCTACTAATATTATAAATGCGAAAGTTTGTGAGTATGTCTGGATGTCAGGATGTCAGTATGGATGGATGCAGTAAGCGCGCATGTCTTTGCTACGCTTCAACGATATTTAATTTTGCACCCGGAGATTTTAATTTTTTTATAACTCATTAGTTGTTAATTTTTTTCTGATAGTGTAGAAGGCAATTTTGACCTAAATTACACGCATAACGTATCTAACAGATTTATTTGATTAAGGGTTACTACTGTTCTATTTATATGGGTTCTAAAGTAACCCTTCATTTTACTGTTTAAGTAAACGCGAAAAACGGTTATTGTGGGTTACTTTTTTTTGAGATCTATCGAAGAGGGAAAATGCCACCCAACATTGTTTTGCTAAAACTCGAAAGGTTTTGGCAGCGTTTTCAAGGAAAGCTCCCGATCGGCTTATTTTTTGCCGACATATTGAATTAATATCATTGTAATATCGTTGATTTGAACAAAATATAAACTTACTTTACAGTAAAACCTTCCTCAAGAATTGTTCTATCTATTGTTGAAAACCGAATGAAAATCCGAACCGAATGAAAATTTTCGAGTAAATCGCGAACAGACAGACAGACAGACGCGGCGGGGGACTTTGTTTCATAATATGTATTGACAAGAACATCATTTTGCTTCTCATACGCTCAGTTTGTTGCTACTTTCCTGGTGTGGCATTGTCAAGTGAAGTTTGAGTCAACTATAACTAACTAAGCCAGCTTTACATTTAATGCTGTATGTAACTAATTAAATGCCCAAGTTATTTTTGTATAAAATTGAAAAAAAATACAAATTTATACCCTTGTTTTTCAAAGTTTTTATGTCATTTTAGAAGAATATTGTCGTAGTTTTTGCGTAATTATTACGAGTAGAATTAGTTAATGTGGGTTGCGTTCAGTTATTTTTTTTTAACCAAAGTCAGAGGCGTAGCTATGGTATGGCTAGGCAGGTCTGTGCACAGGGGCCCCCAAAAGCGTGGGGATCCCCTAACCATGACCAGGTGGGTTACCATACGCTCTTAAAATATTATTTCAATAATACTTATTGTCGTCGGAAAAAGACAACCTTAAAAAGTATGATATAAAGTTGCATTTATAAGTCGACTTTTAGCAACTTGGAAATAATACTGCTTTAAGCTTTCATAGCCCGGCTTTAATTCTGTGCCTCCTGTGAAAGGTGATACAAGTCGAAATAGATCATTTTACAGGAGAACAAAAATAAAGTTTAAAAAAATCTAGTTCATAAACCAAGAGAGCTAAACTTGAACCGAGTACTTATTTTAATTGATAAAATCATGATCTTTAAACGTAAATGTATAGTTTTTTGATAAAGTTTATAAATTCAGAGAAAATCGTAAGAAATCTGTGAGTTATACCAATTGATATGTCAAATACAAGTAAAAATTATGTATTAAATGATACAAGTTTACTTATGTCATAGTGCACCCTCGGAGGACTCATTTCCTATTTTGGTGAAAACTGATATACATGAACTGTCAAAATCCTATAACTCAGCAGTATATGTTCCTTGCACAATAATGCTCGAACAAAAGTAGTAGATAAAACCATGAAAAATATATTTTTACTTTTTTTAATATATTATAATTAAAATTTTCTTAACTTGTATCAGTTTTCAATAACCCTAGTTTTGTAAAAAATGTGTAAAAAAATATAAGTCAAATTATACCCCTCGTTAAACTCCATATTTTTTGTGTAAATAAATACAAGTTTTAGAAAAATAATCAACGTTTATTAAACTTTTTCAAATTAAACAAATTACTCACATATTCGTCAAAATTCTTATTAAAAGTAAATTATCACATTTTTAGGATAATACTGAAGCTCAACTTCTATCCATAGGAACTAAAAGTTTCACAAAACTTGCTATAAAATTGAAGTAG
>NJDC01000207.1:29017-51802 GCA_002245475.1 Calephelis virginiensis | reverse complement strand
CTAGTCAGCAATCCTTCAAATAAAAAATGTTGACTCTTTTAAATCAAAATGTTTGATTAAATCAAAATGCCACTACCCCTTTTCGGCCTCTGCAAATTATTTTCAATAATTAGATATACAAGGGACTATTCTATCCTAATTTCGCGCCTTTCGATTGGGACATATTTCATTCTTCATAATTTGCCGGCATGACCTGGTAAGTCTCAAATTAAGCCCTCAGTCATCATATCAAAATTTGGTGTATGGATGTGTGCAAAATTTAGTAAAAAAAAATAGCAAGTGGATTGATTGTCAAAGGTAAGTTTTTAAGTGTTGCTACTGGTTAATTGCTAATTAATTTGGTATATTTATATTTAACATATTAAATTTTAAGATTCAATTGCCAAAGATCATCAAGCTATTATAATTTTCGAGTTTTTTGGTGGCCGGTCAACAGGTTAACAATTTACACCAAAATCCAATAAGCGGCCGGGAGGTCGATAGCTAGTTTTATTTCCAACCTTTTAATTGTTTTTTTTGTGAAAACCTATATGATGATAATATTTATAATGATAAATATTTTTAAATCTATTTTAGTGATATTACACTAAAATAGATTCAAAAATATTTATGAGCGACTAGATATTTGTGATCCGAGAACCAGATTCCGGCCGCCGAAATACATCGTATTTTCAAAGATAGGACCTTCGAAAATACTAAATATTCACTAGCCGATAACTAGTCAAAGTTATACCTGTTTCCGGCAATAGGAAATAAATGACGGCAGATAACTACCTAGTTAAAGTTAAACATATTTCCAATCACAGGAAATAAAAGAGGGCCAATAGCTAATAAAACCGTGTGTGCGTCTTTGTGTGTCTTTTGTGCCTGTCTTTGGCATCATAGCTTCTAAACAATTGCTCCGATTGAGATGCGCTTTCTTTTATTTTCACTTGATCGAGGTCAGGGGTCATTTAATTTTTACTATATTGTTATATTTTATTTTATAACATACGTTATTTTATTAAATTGTGATTGATTCCCAAAAAATATTAGTGTGCTGCATACTTTCGCATTACGATCACATCAAACTTATATAGTTTACTTTCATTCTACTTTGAACCTTTTTTCCTATCGTATAAGAGTACTTTTTCTATCGTAAATTTAATGGCTGTTAAGGGCTATATTGGTGGTCGATAGCTAGGTCTAAGTGCCGATAACCGGTGTTTTTGCTGTTTTTACGATTAATGTTTATTTGTAAAATATGAGTTAAAGATATGTATGCAAACTGAAGCTTTAATGAAACTACAACAATGCAGCTTGATAAAATATTTTTTTACAAATTGTTAGCATGCAGAATTAAGAAAAAAACATAGGGAGAAGTTACCAAGTCGCTAAAACGGCTGAAAACTGGTATGTTTACCCTATACTCATGTCATTTTTAACAAAGATTAGTTCTTTATGACTTGGTCATTCAAATGTTGTAATGTTATAACTAAACTTACCCTCGAGCCATTTGTGGACCTCTTGGTGGGCTTCTTCTACTGTACATGGAGTCATAGGATGATCTCATGGAACCCATGCTGTTGCGCATTGGAGGTAGGTTTGGCATGGGCGGCATTGGCTCACGGCGTAGTGGTGGTGATACAAAGTCTCCCCGAGCTCGTGACCCTCCCATGTCTAGCCCCCGGGAAGCACCCACAGGGTACCGACGCTCAAACAAATCCCGTGGCGAGTCAAACCTTGCTCGGTCATAATATCCATCATATGGATCCTAATGTAATAGATGAGTATTAATATTGGTCATTCAAATGCTAAAAAAGTAAAAGCAAATTTTAAAAATGGTGTGTAGTGGTATCATGTGAAATTTATAGTATCTAACAATATTTAAAGTTTTGGCAGAGAGGTAATACGAATTAAATCTAAAAGCGTTTTAGAAAAAAGTTTCAGACGATATCACTATACTGTATTACAAGTAGCGACGGTGTGAGATAATTTGAAACACAATGGTTAGCAAATGTATCGTGGCGTTAACGCGGCGCGTTAGGGCCCGATGGTGTCGCGACGGTGGAGGGAGAGTAGATAGAGAGAGTAGGTGTTTACCCCGAATCCGCCCATCATGCGGTCGCGGAGGAAGGGCGGCGGCGGCGGCGGCGGGTAGGGGTCTCGGCCGAAGGCGCGGTCGCGGAAGCCGTTGCGGTCTGGGCCCAGCGCCTTAGGGCACTCCTTGGACCAGTGGCCGCCGCGGCCGCAGCGGTAGCACTGCTCGGGGTCGCCCATGCCGGGCCGCTGGCGAACGCGGCTTGTGGACAGCTGCACCTTCATGGGCTGCCCGTCCACCATCATACCGTTCAGCTCTTTGATAGCTTCATTCACGTCGCCCGTCGCGTCCAGGTGCACGAAACCGTAGTTACGCACTATATCGCACTCCACGACCGTCCCGTACTTCTGAAACAGCTCGCGGACTTCGGGCGCGCGCGTCTTGTCCGTAAGGTTACCGACGAATATTTTCGTGGTCGGCGTTGACGGCGCCTTGCGACTCTTGGCGGCCTCTATTTTAATCGCTTGGCCGTGAACTATCTCCCCGTTGAGATTCTGAATCGCTTCGCGACCAACTTGCTCATTTTCCATGTGCACGAAACCGTAATTTCTGACGATATCGCATTCTACGACAGTACCGAACTTTTCGAACAACGGCCGTAGGTCGGCGTCCGTAGTTTTATCGGATAAATTCCCGACGAAGATTTTGAAAGTACCGGCGCCCGGCATTTTAGACTCTGAAACGCATACATAATTTCACGAAATGAGTCAGCAGCGTCCATGTTAATTTAAGATCGCAATACCGGCGTGACAAGTGCAGAAATAAAAGAATACGCTAATACTTACCAATTATTGGATTTATACGATGCGCAAACAGAAGAATCAACAGATTTTAATTAAAATTACACTTGGAATCACAGATTGCAAGGACTAAAACTGTAGCGTAAGCACACAATACATGTACAACAAAATGGCTTCTCTGTGCATTGTGCAGTGTTGCCAGATATCAGAATCCAGATTTATTTTTAAATTATACGAAAACAAAAACAAATTTGATTTTCATACGAAAGTTCAACGAACAAGCACAGGGCTCTCTCGATAAACATAGCATATAGGCAGCAAAGATTCCGTATCGTTTCAGTGATGTGACCTGTGATTAACAAAAAACCAACAGAGATATAGCAAATACAAAACACATTATTTGACAGACGTTTTATGTACACTAATTTACCCAGTTATCGTCACTAAAATGATACTGAATAGCCACGCTGATCACATTTGTATCAGGAAAAGGTGGCGGTGGATCGAGAATTTGCTGCACAGCACTCTGACTACCAGTGATCTTGTTGGAAATGACCGGTTAAACCTATGCACGCCTCTTACGAGATGCCTGTCAGAGAGAGATGACCTAATGATACATTTTTTTTGTGTGTGAGACCCATTAAGTTAACAGCATCACACATCAACAGAGTTTTTTAGGTGATTTTGTTTCTGACAAATAACTGAGAAAACAGTACTCATTTCGTTCATGTGCTGAGCATGTGAGCATCACAAAAAGTTACATCTGTATAACTTTTTTTCAAAAACTTCTGACTCTCAGTTTTCATATGCTAAATCTAGTTTTGTCTTTCGAAGAAGCCATGGACGCTGGCCGTGACGTGAATTTTCATCGTGTCAATTGATGAGATTATATTGTAAACCTTCCCATTATGTTTTTGGACATTTGAATTTTATTTTTTGATCAATTTCCATTTTGTCTTTAAAGAAAATCATTGTAATAGCTACCATTTAATTGCCTCAATGCAGTTTAATAAAATCGGAACATACCTAAGTGGAAAATCGAAAGACGTGGCAACACTTTTTAAAAAACAGTTTTTCTTTTTTTTAGCATTTTGTGAAGGACGTTTTAGCATTAATTGCCATTGATAAAAATTTGGTTTGATAATTAAAAAAAAATAATTATTATGGACAAAGTTTATAATAATACGACCGTGAGTTTGATACTCAAAGGTTTACATCAAATTACCCGATTTAACAAAAGAGGGCTTAAATTTCTCAAAATCAGTCATGAGTTTTCATAGAAAGTCATGTCAAAGAAATAGATAAAGCGACGGCCTTCTTACTCAAGCTTATTTATTTGACTCACGTGTTGACAACGAGATACACGATACTATTATCTAAATGAATACTTGTGTGCCTTACCTAAACAAAATTGCATGAAATGTCACCATAATTCACTGATTTTACTAAATATTTACCACGAAACTCAATAACTTAGAAAAAACAGTTCTTCTCGAACTTAACTAACTAAGAATTTAATACATAATATGCCAGTTAATTAATTAATGTTGGAATGTCTCTAAAAAATATGTTAAGTAAGTATTGCAGTGTTGTAATTAGAAATAAGACATTGGCGGTCATTTTTGTGTGCACTCACTAAACTAATTTTAACATAGATTTAGAATGTACATCCTAAATATGTGAAGTTAAAGCTATCGCTATCTTCTTTTAATGAAAGTAGTAGAAATAAACAAAACACTTTTAATGTTGCCCAACTAGTCTGTACACGACAATTCTAATCTAATCTGATCGGATTAATCTGACATGTCTAGTATAGGTATATTAAAGGTATATTATTATACTCTTTGCATGTCTAAAATGTTCCATTTCTTTTATAGTTGTTTAATTTGAAAAAAAATGAATGCATTTAAAATAAATTTAGTTTTTGAACAGCATTATCACCGCTATCAAAAGACGGAAATTGCAAATAAGTAGCAGTAAAATAAACATGAAATAAATAAATACGTCGAAACTAGAGAAACCACACGTAAGGTTATCTTACTATCAGACTGATAATCACAGACTAGTAAGAGAAACTATACGTTCTGATATTCAATGTCATTGACTCAGTTTTTTTAATGGTTTTACTACATGATATACCTTGCTGAAAACAAAATTGTTTAATAGAGATAATCGAACTATTTATTTTACTAGTTTGTTCCCAGTTACGATAATACATAACTAAAACGAAAATTGACTGTTATATTCATAGTTTCATAGTAATGAAAATTTTAATGAAACTTTCTATAAGTCGTGGAAAATAAGTAAGTAGCGAAATGGACGCTTTTCCAGAATATTTTCGTTATCATTGTTTTAGTGATAGCAAAGACAAATATATTTACTAACCTCTGGTGATAGTAATTATTAAACTGTTATGTAGGTAAGTTATATTATTATATTATGAACATTAATAAGTATAAAACAACTATAATACCCTCATGATTTTAGTCTAATAACTTACACTCGATCGGATTGGCATAAATCCTGGTAAACCTATACAAGCTTAGCCACACACTCTATCCACACGTTGGCATTTGTAATGGTTTGTCGAAGTTACAGAGTGGATCTAGCATAAAATAGAATGTTTTTGAGTTTTCATCAAAACATGTGCCATGATAATCCACCAAAAATGTTCGTGTGCATCACTTAATGACATCACTTGACTTACTATTGAGTCTATTGACTGGCTAGGTTTGGAAACGGTGGTAGTTTAGGGTAGGAAGGGTTAAATTTATTTATTGTTTCGGCGTCATCGTAAATGAAGATGGTCGTAATATTTTCACAATTATTGAATGTAGTGTAAATTATGAGTAAAATTAGTTAATTTAGGTGGGAATTAGTTTAATTTTGTTCAGTGAAAGTGCACAAATGAAATAATCATGAAGAATTAGTGTATCGTGAATTTCCTCGCTGCCGCCAAATTTGCCAAAGCGAGCTTGTGTAAAGTGACCACCGCTTTACTCAAGACCCTGACGTGATTTTGTAAATAGTGACTAATGACTGCATAAGAATAATTAATACGGAAGACATGTGACTAATGACTGTGTAAGAATTAATTAATACGGAAGACGTGGCAGCATGCCCCTTCCCAGAAATGGGCAAGTTAACTTAAAAAATGATGGGTTGGCGGGAACGGTCGGAGGGGGAAGGCGCGCTTTTCGAGGGTTCCCTACAATCTTTAAGCTAAAAATGTGTAATATAATGTAAAAATGTATAATTTGTAAATTAATTAAAGTGTAAATATTACTTAGTTGTGTGTAAATGTGATTTAATAAATAAACTATACTAGTGAAAGACTATTGTAGAGTTTTATCACGACAGAAGAGGCAGAGGCCTGAACAAGAAAGAAATTTGAAGACGAAACTAGAAAAAGACATGAAATATTAAGATATGGGTTTATTACATAATATAAGATTAGTATAAAATATAGAGGTAAAAAAAAGAATATTAAAAATACTTTTTGCACTGTCGTAGAAGTTTTGGCGCCAACATGAAAGAAGATGATTTTGGTGTTCAGAATTTTAGTTTTATAATTTGTGTGAAAATAATCGTAATTCAAGGATGTAACGTACTATAAAACAAATTAACGGAGAAACATAATATGTGAACTTCAAGAAATTAAAACTAAAGACGTATTGAAGGACTTAAATAATCTTTGTCTTAGTGAAGGAAATTACTTTTAAAAAAGGAAAGACAATATGTTAAGAAACTGAAGAAATGAATTTAAAATTTTAATATGAAAATGAATTTATTATTACGGAAGACGTGGCAGCATGGCCTAAAGGTCTTAGCCGGCCCCAGAAAGGGGCAAATTAACTTAAAAAAATAATTAAAAATGATGATGTCAAACTCGAAATTCAGCTCACAGCTGTCAACTTACAATACAAATTTTTGAAATTGCAAAATTATTCAATTTATTATAAATTTTCGTTTTGATTTATTGTGTCTGTGTTGATACTAAAGAAACAATATTTGCTGGAATTCACTCATAATCTTAGGTAAGTGTTTTGTAACAATGATTTGAACATGTCAGAAATGAACGTGTGCCGAAATGGGTCGATTTTTGTTTTCACATGAAGTCTTAGCTCAAAACATCAATAAAAATATTTTAGGGAAATGTTTTGGATTAATATGATACGGTATGTAAGTAGTGAAGTGCTTACAAATAGTAAAACCTACAAGGATTGTGACGTGTATACTTACCTGTCCAGTGAGGTGTATGTTATTAAAATTGCTCAATTATTTTTATATTCTATTTGTAACTGTAAGATATTTTATGTTCTTTCTTATCTAAATATTTTGTCGTTAAATCTACTGTTACCTTTATTATCAGCGTGTCAAGTATTTTTATTTTCATTTCGTTATGTTTATCATTTTGTATTTCATAGTTAGGTAATTGTATGTATTGAAAAATATGAATTCATAAATAATACATGAATAGATTATTTTCTTTGACGTAAGTCCAAATTTGATAGTGTATTAGGATTATATAGGAAACAATAACAAATCTTATCATCCTTACCTAATTTAAAAATTGGTAAAATATATAAGATTGGAAAAGAGCTAATTCCTTTGATATAACATGTCTGTCCATATCAATATTTTCTTTAAAAATATTATTTCAGATTGGTTAAACTATAAAAGACAATGAAATATTGACACTTGTATTACTCCAATTTTTTTGTGTCAGGAAGGCAATATGTACATGGATTTCCTGAGGGTAAGCAATAGCTTGTATTTCTCCAATTTTTTTGTGTCAGGAAGGCAATATGTACATGGATTTCCTGAGGGTAAGCAATAGTTCCTATTTACACCAATTAAACGGTTAATTGGTAGTCTGAGATTTGAATTGCGCCTGAGGTTAACTAACTGTCCTACCATGTAATTTAAATCATATACATCACAAGCTTTACTTGTGCAGCAACTTGACCAGGTAGGGGATCAACCATCCTGCTTATTTCCACTGCTATAAAGAAAGTAGTTGACAAACTGATTGAAATGAATTTGAAAAGCCAAATGTCTAAACAGACATTTCAAACATCAATTCATTCAAACAGACATTTACCTTGGATTTTGCATATCCCTTTTTATTTTTGGGCAACTTGCAATAAAAGTCTCTGGAGAAATTTATAAAATATATACACAAAATAAAGAACTATTTTAAACATACCTAGTTACTGACAAGGTTATTTGGAATGTAAGTTTAAATTTATTTAAGTTGCATAAATGTTGACAATATTGAAACACACATTTTAGACATTGTAATATGGAACTGTAAAATAAAAATAATTTTTACATTAATTTTTGTATAATATACAATGCAGTACAATAATATTCCTGTACAATGTTTTTTTTCCACATGTTGGTGTTTGCTGATTAGATTAGACCTTTTGCCTCTTCGCCAGGCTGCTCGTAAGTGGTGTGCACAGATTTAACAGGTTATTATCAACAAGATAAGAAGCTTAAGTTTTATTTGATGTACAATTTGTAATTTCTTTGTTTTTGATGCATAATAAAGAGTTATCCTATTGTAAGTGATAGAGCTGTGCAATCTTACCTTGGCCTGCTACCATAATGATACTATCATGTTTATTTTGGAAGGAAGACAAGCAATACACTAGCACATTAGGTCTAACATCCTGACTTAGTCTTGTTACGCCATCCTTCCCATAGCAATACACTGCTAACATCCAAGATTTCCATAGGTGACTGCTCTGTTACTGCCTGTTTCTTCACTATCTTTAAAATAATCAATCAATTATCTTTATTTGCTTTTAGCAGGGTATACATTTGGGGTCTTACAATTATGTTTTTGTTGGCCACAACAGTTATTCTAATTATTGTTATATCATCGCCTCTGTGGTCACTAGAACCACTAAGTTTGGTGTCGGACTTGACTTCTTGAGGTCCCAGGTTTGGTCCGCGGGTCGGACAATAGAAAACAATAGAAATTGCTTATTTCCAATTTTCTAAAAAAAATAATGTTGCCTGGGATTGGATATGTGCCCGGTTGGCAATAGGCTTGCCACCTATCACATTGTGGGACTTACTGTCTTTGGCTAGTTGTGAGTACCCTGATTGTGCTTCTGCCTACCTCTTTAAGGATGTGGGTGTGAAGAAATATTTTTTTGTTATAAGTATTATTTCTTAGACTAATCTATAAAATATCCCTTTTCATTATGTGGTGAGTCATTCTGATTTGACAGAAGAGTTGAGCAGCACATTATCTGATTGATAAGTCTTCTTCTTCTATAGGAGTAGTGGCTTCCAGTCGCTATTTTGATTTTGTTGGTTGGTTTAGCTTGTCTTCCATACAATGATACACTGTATATAACATTACACCCACTTTCAATAAAGACAACAATTAAGCGATAAAAAGTATTTTTTAAGTTGCCAAAATTAGTAAAAACTGCACAGCTATGTAAGTTCTTTTTGTCACTTTATTATCCTAGCTCATAATAAACTCAACTGTTCACATTCATACTTCATACCGAAGTTTCTAAGGAATCCATTCTTTTGTTTACAAATGTTTAATTGTTTTAAAAAAAGGGTTTGCGTACACATTTAGATTATATTTGGCTATTGCTAATAAGGATGAGTCATGGATACTTTATATGTTATCATATTCTTAGTCAAAATACATCAAAATTACTGATGCAGTAAAAGACGTCAAATAAAAAGAAGAGACTATACACAAGTGTTCCAAAAATATTGTTATTTTTTGTTTTTGCTAATCTGAAATAGAATTTTTCTTTTTCTAATTTTTTTTTCTCAATTTAAGAACAACATGTATAGTGCCTTTAATGTCATTATATAGCATTTACCGTTTGTTCCCATCCAGTTACACCTCAACCAGTCACACTGTTACTCGTTCGGAATTATTCCGCTTAAATTCCCAACGTGTCACACACTCTGTTACTCGTTGGGACAACCATTTATTTTATTCCCAACGAGTTACACCACACTGTAACACTGTGACTCGTTTATTTGTTCCCTTCCAGTTCCAACTGAACCAGTCACACTGTTAGTCGTTGGGAATTATTATGTTTAAATTCCCAACGTGTCACAACCCGTTACTCGCTGGGACAACAATTTAATTCATGTACAACGTCATGTTACTCTTTATTGTAAAAAAAAACACCAAGTTACCATGTTCATTGTCACTAATATGTCTCACTGAAAAAAAATGCAATATTAAAAAACCTTCAATATTCCTGGTACAAAAACTGCGCAAAGCCTAAATTAATAATTGTTGTTGCCATACGCAAATGTGATAATATTATATTACTAAGGTACATAATAATCATAATATTATTATTTTTGTTGCTGGTGAAAAAATAGGTACTTTACAATCAATACATCACAGTAGCTATGTAAATATAAGTCTTAAATAATTTTAATTAAATAAAAAAAAGTGTTTACACCAATATTTTGACAATTGATAAATATTTAAATTTAAAAATTAAATTTTTAAAAATATTTGATTTTTTATTGTTGATTCATCAAGACTCTATTTTGATAACATTATAGTGAACAAATTGTGAGAAATACCCCTAAAGTTTTACATTTAAAAAGTGTTTACACCAATATTTTGAAAATTGTTAAATAATTATGGTGTAAATAAAAGTCATTTGATTTTTATTGTTATTTTTAATTGTTGATTCATCAAGTCTCTATTCTGAAAAGTGAAAACATTGTAGTGAACTAATTGTGAGTAATACTCCTAGGGTTTTATATTTAAAAAGTGTTTGCACCAATATTTTGAAAATTTTTAAATAATTACACTGTAATTAAAAGTTATTTGATTTTAATTGTTATTTTTAATTGTTGATTCATAGATTCTATATTGGAATCATTGTATTAAAATGATTGTGATAAATACTCTTAAAAATTAATATTTAAAAAGTGTTGACATCAATATTTTGAAAATTGTTAAGTAATTATGGTGTAATTAAAAATATTTGATTTTGTGTTGTCTTATTACTTAATAAGTTTATCTATTTCAAAAAACTTGCTAAACAAAAATTGCTAAAAATATGGTTAATTCTGAATTTAATAACATAAGATTTCCCTAATAGTTACAATGGGTGAGAATTAACTATTAAAAATTCCCATGGAGAAACGCTTGTGACTTTTTGGGACATTTTTAATTAAGGCTTCCCAACCAGTAACAGGGAATGGTTGGGAATTTATTTAAAAAAAACATTCCCAACGAGTAACATTTTCATCGAGTAACACCTGTGACTCGTTGGGATACTTTTAATGTATAATTCCCAACGAGTAACAGTGTGACTGGTTGACGTGTGACTGGATGGGAACAAATGGCATTTACGCTGTAATTAAGTGCTTAGATGAACTAATGTAAAATCAAATAAGGTTGGTTATATATGTTTCATTCCAAGAAGTTTTGACTTTTTTGTGTTGTAAGAGTGTAGCTGGTAGACCTCCACTTAAGGCATATCATCCCTTCCATAGTATGTGATTCCTGTAGGTGACATTATTTTTACACCAAAAGAATGAAAATAAAAAAGTGAAAGTTTCCAAACTGGAAAATTGAAAAAGAAAGTTTAAATTTGGACACAAACGTTGATTAAGTTGTGTTATCTAACATTGTAATGCATAGTAGAACTTTTTAACCCAGTTTCTATTATCTATATATTAGTACATGATGCCACAACTTTGGACCCCTTTTTACGAAAATTGCATGGACGCAGCGCAGGAGCATAAAATTTGGCACACTTATAGTTTATGTGTAGGGAAGTGCAGAACGCTAATATTTTACAATAATAATGCTTATAAAGTACATTAAATCAATAAATAAAACATTACCCACACTACCATGCATTTGACACACACAAAAATGAAATGAATATAGTTGGTTCATATTGACGATAAAAGAGTACAGATGGCGCACTAACTATTCAGGAAACAAGGTCTTGAGAAATGAAGATGGCGTTCTTATCAACAAGATATTAAAATTTATTATGGTCTATTGCATTTAGGTTTAAGTTGATGCTATATTCTGTATTACAGTACCTATATAAAAGACAGTGTATTACTCTACAATCATGTTCCGGTTTGAATGATTTGTTAGCCGGTAAATTTAACTACAATACCTTATTGTTGCGTCTATAGATACTTAGTCCTCTTTAGTGTTACCATCTTTTGTGTCTGATGCCTCTGATGATCTGATCAAGTGATGTTTTTTAAATATTTATTTAAACCCCCTATCACCTTTTGTGATATAGTATACCCATGTGATAAAGTAGTACCCATCATCAGGTGTAGTTTTTCAGGTTGATTTGGATTGACTTCAAAATAACATAGCAAAAAATATGATCAAGTTGAAAATATAAAAATTTTGCTAAAACCTTCCTTTTTCGTACCATGGGTTAGCATGTCTTTTCAAGACTATGAATATTAACGTTTAGAAATAACGACTTCAGTGAAAAACAAATACACTTGATGTCACATACCTTCCTCCTGGTGATATCGGTGGTGGTGGTAGTGGTCAGTGATTTGTGTACCCCTTCTCCCCTTTCGAGGCTCACATGATTAATGGCTGACCCTTTCAAAATTCGTCTGCTTGTATGTTTTCCATTCCAATTAATCTATTATGAGAGTTTTCGAAAGGCTAACAAAACTTTAGTCTACGATTTATTTAATAACAGCAGTTTAACATCAGTCTAAACCGATCTCGCCGAACAGCTATTGTAAATAAATGAATTGTAGATTAAAATGGATTAATTGGCGTCTCAAAAACTGAGGGTTATCCTTCCTAAGCTATATAGAAATGTGTAATAAGAAATTATAAAGGATCTGTCTCTAGGAGGAATAGCAACAAAAAAACTGTTCAGTTGCTCCTCTTAAAATAACGACGAATTTCTAATGCTAAATTCTTTTGTGACCGACTTAAAAAAATTAGAAGGACATATGTTGGACTTCTTTATTTTTTAAAATATGTTAATCAATTTATCCGTAATTTTTTTTAATTACTTTTGTATTTGAAAGAGCGTACTTCCGAGGTGATCCTATTGCCACAAAATTTGGATCTGATGATGGAATCCGAGACATTGAGGAAAATAATGAATTGTTGTGTTTATAGATGATTTACTTGTCGTACTCGAAGTCGTTTTTGCAGTTTTACTATGGTCAAATTATTTTTTTTTTATTACATATGGGGGAAAAAAGGTAAATGTGTTTGACTGTACATAACTTATGTACATACTTAAGCTGGCAAAGAGAATATGTTATCTATATGTAATATATAAAATTCTCGTGTCACGGTGTGCGTGATTGAACTCCTCCCAAACGGCTTAACCGATTCTCATGAAATTTTGTGAGCATGTTGAGTAGGTCTGAGAATCGGCCAACGTCTATTTTTTACACCCCTAAGTGTTAAGCGTGACTCAGCCCAAATTTTTTTACAAAAATCACATTAAAAAATAGCAAAACGTCTGTCGTCTGTCAGCTAGTCAATACAAATAATAACACTAAAATTAAATCTGTCCATGATATTTTTAAAAACTAAATATTTATATAAAGTAACGGTTGTTAGGTGTTGTATTCAGGATACAGAGACCAAAACGAGAGTTTGGTCGGTTTGTCTGTTCATTTTTCACGCAAAAATTACTAAACGGATTTTTATTAACTTTTGCATAGTAGATAATAATTCGGGTCAACTTTCCTCCCCATTACTAACCGTAAAAAATCACATCACTGTGTGTACGAAGTCACGGTCAACACCTAGTCATTCGTACATCCATATTTAATTATCAATACTCGATTATGTCAATATGTAGGGCTGCCAATGTAAAAAGTAATTTCCCATTTGCATTGAATATTTGCTCTTGTTGCGTATACACTGCTGTTTAACCTACATCTTGTTATTATGTTTTCTCAATAGCACGACGATGAATGGGGAGGGAAGTGACAGGACTGAATGAAAAGAGATAGGAAGTTGGCGAGTTTTGTGAGAGAGAAAGAGAAGGAAAATCGGTTCGATACGCCTACATAAGTGTAAGGGCGCCCCATGCCCCTTGTTGAGTTTTTCTCAGAGTATAAATTTTCTTAGAGCGTGAACTGTAATCTCAACAAGAAGTTTATTACAAATTTGTAGTTTTTGTTGCCTCTGTGGTCTAGCCGTTCAGGTGTTGGGCTTGACTGCATGAGGTCCCGGGTTCGAATCCTGGGTCGGGTAACAAAGAGAAAATTAGGTTTTTCCAATTTTCTAATAAAAAGAAATGTTGCTCGGGATTGGATATGTGCCCTTTTAGCGATAGGCTTGCCACCTATCACACTGTGGGACTTAGTGTCTTCGACTAGTCGTGGGTGCCCTGGTCTCTGCTTACCTCTTCGGGGACATGGGCGTGAATATACTACTTTATAATTTTGTTTGTAGTATTTAAGTCTTTTGTCGTCAGTCTATGTTTCTTTAGGATCTTTAGGATATGTATCGACTATAGAGTACATCAGTAGTTTCGGAGTTTATTTTATTTAATAGATGTAATTTAATATTTTATTTAACATAAAATAAACAAACAAATCTATTCTGGCGGTACCCACATATAAAAATGTATTATGTATTACATATAAATCTGTTATGTATTGATTATTAAAAAATAAGACTGTAACTAATTCAGATTGTTAACGACAAGACAAACTTCAATTTTGTTTATTTCAATCATGAGTCATGGGAAAGCCAGGGAATACATTATTTTCGTTGGTTGGTTCGTCATATATTAGATATAGAATGAGAAGAATTATTGTTTCATTGAGTCGTCTCACTTTTGCTCTTGATGTGAACTTTTGCAGCTTGCAATCTCATAGTTTGTTTTGAAGTTAGAGCGAGAACAAAGTGACATTTTCTCGGGGTTACAGAATATGGTCAACTTCAAGATCTTAGGTGAGCACACTCTGTAGATTAAATACTCTTGTAGAGTATAGTGTCCATAGATACAATTCTCTAATGTATTTTTTTATTATAGAAATCTGTTAGGTTTTTTGATCCTCGTACTAAAGTTCCAAAGAAACCGAAAGACCTTGTGGTATTCGGTTCTGTAAATATATTTGGGCGCTTCACAATTTGAGCTGCAAACACACAGTTATGGAAGGTGATTGTAAAAAAAGAGGCTTACATTTGAATGCGTTGAAAATCAAAGTAATGGTGTTTGAAAGAGACGTAGCCAGAACAGATGTAGAGTTTAAGTTGATGATGGAGTGCTGGAACAAGTGAATGAAATTGTATATGTCGGATGTGCTTTTAGCAGGGATGGAATGTACACCTCGGATATAGAAAGGAGAGTGAATTAAGCACTGGGTAAGCTGTTTCAAAGTGAGGTTTTTAGTCAAAATGATAGACTTGCTTTGCATAATTGTGGGCTTATCGCAACGTTTTTGTATGGAAGCGAGATCTGAGTATGCCAGAAAAAGTATGAGAGTAGGATAAATGCGATCAAAATCAAACTGCTACGGAAAATCTTTGGAGTAATGCTCACTGGCCGCATTTTTAACAGTGAGATCCGAGAAAGAGTGGGATTGAAAGAAATATTTGGTTTGATGGTCTGCTAGGATTGTGAGATTTGTCACTCGATACTTTCTTTCTATCCTGTGAGGGACTTGGCGCTTGGCATATTTATGTATATAAATATATTTTCCCGTGTTAGACCGAGTCCTCTATATATAATAGACCTTTTGCCCCCTTCGAAGAAGCAGGCGTAAAAGGTGTGAGAGGCGAGCACAGGTTACTTGGGTCACTACCAACGAGACCATTGGTGGTAAAGCGTTGTGCAGCAAGTTGACTAAGTATGGATCCCCTGCAATACCTATTCCTGTCGTCATAATGACAGTATTATATTTCGGTCTGGAGGGTAGGGTAGACTTGCACAATAGGCATAACATCCTGGCTATAAGACAGCGAGATACCTATGACATCTATGGTGTTTATAGTCCACGGTTGTCTTCTACCACCAGGAGACTCGGGTGCTTGTTTGCTGTCTCATTGCATTAAATGAGTAAATAAATATAAATATTTATACATGAATTATCTAGGAGTGTAAATATAGAGATTTTCTGGGGGATTCCCCTTCAACTAAATATGGATACAACAGTAACGAGCAACATCCCCAATATAAATTAGATGTCCGGTCGGCTATTTCTGTTCGGGCTGCCGGAAGAAGCCATTAAGGCTGACAACGTCAGTATAAGTTTAAACTTGAAAGGTCTTCTGATGACCTACATTCGGAAATGTAGAAGATTGTGTAGCTTTATGAGCCTGTTACGAAATTCAATCGCTCGGAGGCGGTACTTAAAGTCACAGGGAGAATGGCGATCGTGCGGTGCTGCTATTTTAGCATTTTGGGGCTAAATCTAGCGCTTTTTCTGTTCAGTAAGTAACGCAAATGACCCCCGTATAGTGTTTTAAAAGGAAGGAAGGAAAGGAGACTGTAAGGAGTTGGAAAAAGTACCTCTACGATTAGCTTAAGCTACTTTAGCCTCGCAATGTAATAGGTGGGCAAACCTACCGGTGACGGTATAGAGGTGTATCGTTCCTAATTTTTCGCTAAACGTAACGAAACCAATGTCATGGGTAGCGATACCGGTGTGAAAACTAGTGATTTTTGTTTATTTAGATTATATATTTATTTTTATTTATTTATTTTACACTTTATTGCACACAAAAACTAAAATACACGAAAAGTTAAAAATGCACAAAAGGCGAGCTTGTCTCTAACTAAAGAAATTTCTTCCAGCCAACCCAAAAAAAATTAAGCTGTGAAAATAAAATGGAAGGCATCGTGTACAAAACAATTAAGTATAGCTATACTTAGCTTATTGTACCATTGCCTCCATTTCTTATTAATAGTTAAGCTGTATCCAGCGTTCTACCGATTAGTCCAAATTGAGATGGCTCGAGGCCATATACGAATTTATTATGGACATTGTTGATTTCGTTATTAAGTAAATTTTCAAAGCTATATGTTAATGTTACAAATGTAATGCTAAAAATGTTACAAAAAAAACGTGTATCATATGTTTAATTAATTAACTTGTTGCTTTTTGTTCATCATTCAAAGGAAAGCAAGTTTTGTAAACTTATTGATACATTCGTTGAAGTTTGAGAAGATCAGTGTTTATGACTTTAGATCCAACTTCGTTGTTTCTTGTCCTCGTATCTAACCTACAAAACATTGGGATTGTGATTCCAGCGAATTAAGGTTTTGTTTTGAGAGCTTGTATCCGGTGTAATTATTTTACGTATATCAGATTTAATTGAGATGATCTCATGTTTTCAAATTTTCATAAATAATGAAAGGCTGGATGCCATTAGTGGAAAGACTTTTGAAATAAGAAACCCTTATAATGAGAACGTTGCAATGGTTTTTTTTTGTTATTTGTCGTACTGGTGATTGTCTAGGTTATTAGTTTATATCGTTACGTTACTAAAAAAACAGTCAAATCCCAAACTTGGTATTTAAATTTAGCGGTTCAGTTGTTGGACTTGACTGCATGAGGTCCCGGGTTCGAATCCCGGGTCGGGCAACAAAAGAAAATTGGGTTTTTCCAATTTTCTAATAAAAAAAATGTTGCTCGGGATTGGATATGTGCCCGGTTGGCGATAGGCTTGCCACCTATCACATTGTGGGACTTAGTGTCTTCGGCTAGTCGTGGGTGCCCTGGTTGTGTCTCTGCCTACCTCTTCGTTGATATGGGCGTGAAGATGCAATAAATATTTTACATTATTGTTTTTTTTTACATTTTACAATATTTTTTTAAGTGGATATTTCAACTTGATATATTTTAAAAACCTTTTTTGAATCTACATTAACAATTTATACAACTTTTTGTCTTTCATTGTATTTGACGGTTATTGATCGTAAGTGCTTTTATTATTCGTTACGAAACGCGTTACCAAAATCACTATTTGTCATTTGATTTTGAAACAGTTAATTAGGTTACTCGCCCCATCACTGATTACTGGAACCAGTGACGTTAAATAATGTCCTCAGCTAGTAATCATATAGGGCGTCAAACATATGACTTTACTCTACAGCTTTACTTGATGTACGTTAAACGTCACATTCAAAATTTTCGCTTTGAATAATTTATCGCATTTTTATTTTTTGTCATGGCAACAAAAGTCTTTATAGAATGATGTCAATGTTAGTAAATTGAGAGTATTAAATATGTTAATAATTAACAATATTAAAATTAAATAGTCTGCGAATATTTAGGTTTGTGTGTATTTGAATGGCACTTCCTTAGCACTAATAATTTGCGTATAAGGAGAAATATTAAACTAGTAGTTTATGAAGCTAAACGCGCTTAATTTAGCTAAAAATCTGCCGTTTTCAAGTACTTCATCCTGTTGTTGATAGCGCTGAATTGAATTTTAGATCTGGCAACACTGAATCGAGATTTCCTCAAGCGTGTCACGTTTGAATTTCATTTCTGAGTCAAATAGCCAATTAAGCTATTTAATTGGCTATTTGAAGATTTTCAATGTCTAATTAATTTTATACCTTTTACAGTTTAATTTTATGCGAAACAAGCATTTCTGTAAATTTTTTGCTAATTTTTCATATTGGTTCGAAAATAGTCCGACTCGTGATAGGTATTTACTATCTGTGTGATATTATCACTATCACTATCACTACATAGTAGAAAATAAAGTCGCTTCCTCTATTCCTATGTCCCCTTGGCTTAAATCTTTAAAACTACGCAACGGATTTTGATGTGGTTTTTTTAATAGATAAAGTGACTGAAGAGGAAGGTTAATATGTATATTTCATAACTGTGCGAAGACGGGGCGGGCCGCTAGTATAGTATAAAAAACTTTACCATTTTCTGTCACTACGTAATTTTAGATTTTTAAGTATCCAACTGATTTGGATGCAGTTTCATTTAATGGAGAGAGTGATGTTTATTTTATACTTATGGTATAGTCTTATCTTTTTACCTACTGCCTATCGTTATATATATATTTCTTGCGTACGTGTATATGTCACTATAATGTTGCTAGCGTGTATGTCACAATTTGGTCAACTGGAAAATGTTTTTTTATTTTTTTTTATTTGTAAGTAGTCATTGATTTTGGAATGTTTTACATTGAATCGGTAGACTGCGCTACTATCGGAGCATCAAATATTATAGTAGCTGTTAATGTCAAGCGATACGAGGTGTGCTGGGTCGGCTGGTGTTTATATAGTTACCTTAGACAAAAAGGTTGTCTGATAGAGATTGCTTTGTTAGGCAATAGGACCACCTTTGTGTACTACAAACTATAATCTTATGCTATTGATAATAATCAACTGTATTTACTTTGTTGTAAGTTTGATTGTGCACAGTAAAGAGATCATTCATTAATTTCTTTCATTCATTCAAAGAAACTGGGACTGGCTGCTACTAATACAGTAAACTAAACAAAGCTCTGAACTCTATGTTCGTTAATGCTGTACCGAAGTTTTAAGCTTAACTATCGGTGACGTTTATTCAGTTAGGCGTGACGTCACATGGTGCTCAAACATGGTACTCCGCGTTTTAGTTCTTGAAGCCCACAGATAAAATAACTACATCAATTATTAAATTTTTTTTTCAATATTAGCTGTTGACTAGCGACTTTGTCGGCCTAGAGTAGATTTTCATACACACTGCCGTCCTTCATTATAGTCCTTTGGTGGTTGATTTTTGTAAAAATTATGGCATGTGTTTGAAGTCGGATCATTAACTATATGCATTTAAAATTTATCCAAATCGGTCCGGCAGCTAAAACAAAAAGTATAACAGACAGACTAGCTGTTTACCCACGACTTCGTTAGCGAAGAATAATTACGATTTTCACACAAAATTTCATTCCCTATCGTAGTCTTGTGGGGGGTTAAGAAAACTTAAGCCCCTTTTACATACACATAAGTTTGTCAACTCAAAGCCTACAGAATTCACGTTAGGCAAATCATGAGTTACTCAAGAAACATACAACATGTAAATGACAGTGTAACAAAAAATGCAACCTTGGATTATATACATGATATACATGCATATGTAGTTGGTATTTTGTGTCGGAAGTTTCATGATTTTTTCAAAAAACACTATTTTTTTATTGTTTTCACTATTATTTTATTATTAATGAAATTTACTATGACTATCTAATGCAACTCGATTTTTATTAAATATCAAATAAATAATACATTTTTACTACAAACAGCAATAAAATAGAACAGCGTATTAGGTCGGGCTGAAAATCTGCTAAATATTTAACCACTTGTTTCCGACAAAAACTGTATAAGGAGTTTTGAAATCTGTTATGTATCTAAACTACCACAGAAGTTTTCGTTACGATTTCAGATACACCCTGTATATTATCATGATCCCTTCTATGAACCGGTTCGTGTTCTGATCTTCAGTTCCATATCATTTAAAAAAACTATCAAAATTCGGCAGAACCGTTCAGATTAGAATGGATTTGTCTTAGCCAAATGAATGATTCAACAGATTGACATTTTTAAGTTTTTGTTGAGTGAGTGATTAAATAATGTGAATCGTATTTGATATGTTCTATTTGCTGTTGAGTCATTAGTTACAGCATGAGTAAGTTTAGATCAGTTACACAATACTTTGATATGATGGAAAATTAATGCAAAAATGTTATTTTTTTTATAAAAGTGCCCGAAAATACTTACCAGGGTAGGGATCCACCGCCTTACTTATTCCTACTATAATGTTATGTTGCGATCCGGATAAAATACATACATACATACACATCTTCACGCCAAGTCCCTTACGAGGTAGGCAGAGAGTATCCGTTGCTAAACCTCACGATCCTGACAAACCTGCCTTGCTTCCTCCACATTCATTATCATTTTCATACAAACACGCCGGTTTCGGAGACTCTTGACACCACTTTCGGATAACACTCGTGCGATGTGATCGTGGAATGTCAACCTAGGTCTTCCCGGGTACCTACATCCATCCACATACGCATTTTCTGTTTTGTCAATCTTTCCATCTGTCGTTCTTTCTACATGTCCGAACCAAAGGAGAGTGTCCTTTCTCATTTTAATACCGACACTCAATTCCACTCTTACACGGATATTTCTGTTAAGAATGCGATCAGCGAGCGTTACACCACAGATTTTCCGTAGTGTTCTCATTTCGACTGCATTTATTCTACTCTTATGCTTCTTCTGACATACCCAACTCTCGCTTCCGTGCAATAACATTGGGATAGGCACAAAATTATGCAAAGCGAGTCTAGCACTTCAACTCGAAAACTCGCTTTGAAATAGCTTACCCAACGCTTCATTAACACTACATCCTTTCTACATCCGCGGTGTACCTTCCATCCCTGCTAAGTGCATAACCAAGATATACATTTTCATTCACTTGTTCTAGCACTACTACATCATCGAATCATCAACTAAAAGAGTTCAACACTTAAAATAGTTGTACCTCACTATCAAGAGATGGCGTTGTGTAGTATAGCAACACGTAACCGTTTAGCATAAGTTTTATAATATACCTTTAATATTTTGAACACTTTATAGCCCGGTTAAGTTGTAAAAACCGTGAGGTTAGCAAATAGCTACATATTAGCCATTAAAAAAAATGTCAGCTTAAATCTGAGCAGATTGCGGAAATGTTATTGGAATTCCGTGTTTGGCGTTTGCTTGCTAGCTTTAGTACGTATGGGGAATGATTCCAACTCAGTGTGATTGCGGAATAACTAGCCTACACTGTTAACTCCAGCAAGCAGCAGTTGTTTTGTCTTCTTCCTGGCATCATGTGGTACTTATTATTTAGTGAATGCAGTCTAGCCATCAACCCACCGCCTTACAAATTACAATACGTCAATAATAGTAAACCGCTACCGCTTCCACTGCATATGAACTGCAGCTACGGAATTTTTGTGGGCGAGTCCAATTCAAACGTGGCCGTTTTTATTTTTAGTTTATGGCGTGTGCGTTAGTATCTGCCATTACTTAAGATTAAATTTCAAGTCGTCACAGAAAGTCATGTCAGATTATTTGGTATATAGTGGTGACTTCCTTCCTCAAGCTTAGTGAGATTTGGCGGCAACCAGAAAGTGTATGATACACTTATTTTTTCATGGAGATATTACTTGTGCGCTTGAACTAAACAAAATGTCACCAAAAGTTACTAATTTTACTCGATACGTATACGAAATTCAATAATTAGGAAAGATCTGCGACCATCTTTTCTCTCGGCGGTTCCACCACAAGTCTCAATGTTCTATATTTAAAACGATTATCTATCCTCAACTATAAATTGGGCAGCCGATACTTCTCGACAAGTGATTAAGAGCCAAATAAACTATCGCTACGGTTAGTAAGACTACACTGTCTCTTCTTGTTCATTCAACGTAAGGAATACAATGTAGTGGTATCACGGTAGCCGAAAATCCGTCACTTTATTTATTTGAACGCGACGAAAACCAAAGTTATGTGTTTTAAAGAGACAAAGCCGGAATGGATGTAAGAGTTTTAATTGACAATGTAGTGTTGGAGCAAGAGAATAAAATTGTATATCTTGTTTGCGCTTTTAGCAGGGATGGAAGGTACACCGCGGATGTAGAGAGGAGAGTGTGTGCAGGGAATATTGTGAATGGAGGGTAAGCTATTTCAAAGCGAGGTTTTGAGTCAAAAAAGCTACACTCGCTTTGCATAATTCTGTGCTTATATCAACGTTATTGTATGGAAGCGAGAGTTGGGTATGTCAGAAAAAGGATGAAAGTAGGATAAATGCGGTCGAAATGAGAGTGAGATCTTAGAAAGGGTGTGATTGAAAGAAAGTGTTGGTGTTAAAATGCGAAAGGATATGCTCCGCTGGTTCGGTCATGTTGAAAGAATGACAGATGAAAGATTGACAAAGTAGATATACAATGCGAATGTGGATGGATGTAGGTACCCC